>JAMWET010005468.1:47500-107500 GCA_024036415.1 Prochilodus magdalenae
CAGTTCTGGCAATAATATGGGAGGATCTACCTGGCTTTCCCACATAACTGTGATTCCATGGGCATAGCAAGCTGGTTTGAGGTGCTTTATGAACATGGGCTCAGGATTTACTCTGGAAAGAACCGTAAATTGAGCTCAACGGATAAAAAATGAGTCACTTTGTGTGTTTAAGGTGGTAGTAACTTCAGGCTCCTGCAGAGGGTGCTGCACGAGAGTGAGGGGGGACCATACGGGATGGGATCCATAGATTGGGAGGAGGTGGTAGAGTGCAGGGACTGTCTTGTTCCATGTGTGGTAAATGACTCTAAAGCAGATGTTAATGATTGGCTAAAAGGAGTGACTGCATGTGGGCGTGGCCAAAGACCATAGCGAGAAGGAAGTAGCTAAATCTGCAGGTGTATGGAAGCGTACGGTCATACGGCTCTAGCCAGCGGTGGCTAAAATCCCAGTCTACAGCGAATTCTCCTCGGAATTGTGCAAGGGAAGGCATCCACCAAATCTGGCCCAACTGACCAACTCTTTAAAGCACGGGTGGCTGAACATTGATGTGGCCTACACCCAGAAGCTTGTCAAGTCCATGCAGCTATTGTTGGTGCTCATAGCATGAGGTATTACATGCTAGTAGGTACGTCGCAGTCAGGTGACTCGTTTTTTGTCTGGTGAGCTGACCTTGATCAGTAGCCAGCCTGTTTTTTTTTTCGAAAATGCTGTGTGATTATATCATCAACATCAAAGTCATTCAGAGTGCAAAGTGAGCTGTCCTAGATAAGCTTACCAGCTCAGTGGTGGTGATGGGAACCAGACGTCTGAAGCATTAATGCCTCTAAGAACTACCCCCGAGCTGTTACACGAAATGGTTACAATGACGTTGCCTTGTTTTCCAGTAGTTTTGGGTGAAAAAAAAAAAGCTTGGAGCTCAAACATATCGTATAACGTGTGATACATGTGTAAGCATATGAGGCTTCCTCCTTTTTTATATTGTAAATAAAAATATTATTATATCTGTGTTGTAGACATTGTTCCTAGCCCCACCACACTAAAAGTTAGGGTCACGGTTTCTCTGTAATTTCCTATTGGACATTGAACCGCTCCCCTTATGACTTCGGTTACCTTCAACGATTTTTCCAGTGCAACCCAAAACCCCGTCCAGTACTGGCCAGACTCCTCCTGATACAGCCCAAACTCCTCTCAGCACAGGCCACACTCCTCGCAATGCAACCCAGCCTCCTCCCAGAACAATGTAAATCCCCTTCCGGTACAGACCAGACTCCTCCCAGTGCAACCCAAACCCTTTCCGGTGCAATGCAAAACCCCTTCTTGTACAGCCCAGACTCCTCCCAGTGCAACCCAAACTCTTTCCAGTGCAATGCAAAACCTCTTCTAGTACAGCCTAGACTCCTCCCAGTGCAATCCAGACTCATCCCTATACAACCCAAACTCTTTCCAGTGCAATGTAAAACCCATTCCAGTACAGCCCAGACTCCTCCCAGTGCAATCCAGACTCCTCCCAATACAACCCAAACCCTATCCAGTGCAACGCAAAACCTCTTCTAGTACAGCCCAGACTCCTCCCAGTGCAACCCAGTCTCCTTCCAGTGCAACCCAAAGTCTTTCCGGTGCAATGCAAAACCCATTCTAGTACAGCCCAGACTCCTCCCAGTGCAACTCAGCCTCCTCCCAATACAACACAAAACCCTCCCAGTGCAACCCAAACTCTTTCCAGTGCAATGTAAAACCCCTTCTAGTACAGCCCAGACTCCTCCCAGTGCAACCCAGACTCCTCCCAATACAACCCAAACTCTTTCCAGTGCAATGCAAAACCCCTTCTAGTACAGCCCCGACTCCTCCCAGTGCAACACAAACCCCTCCCAGTGTAACCCAAACCCCTTTATTGTATATATATATATATGCTGTATATTTATTTATATGTATCATAGTGAAAATTGTCTGTATATGGTCATCCACACCATCTAATAAAGTCTGCACATTACATTTTACATGATATGCTATCAGCCGATTGGATACTCACTGGAAGCAACCAAAAAGGCACACCACACTGTTTAACTTGATTACCAGCAATATATTTTTTGTGGAATATATTTTTCATTGTATAATATTTGTGAATATAAGATCAGGGCAACACTGTGTGAATCACTCGACTGTTATTAAATTCTTGTTTTTAACAGGACCGGCGGGGTGTCTGTAGCGTCTTTGTAAACAAAGGAAACTGCCTTCACAGCTAGAGACACGTGCACATGGGTGGGTCCTGTTCTGAGGTTTTGAAAAAGAGGAAGTTCACCTGTGTGAGCTTTAGCTGTTTTGTCATCTACGCGTCTGCATACTTCGTTGACTTTAATGCTTTCCTGCACACTGTCTTTAACTTCACACTCTGATCTGAGTAAGTCTGTGGGTATATTAGCACTCTAGCCACTAGTTCCCACCAACAGAAGCTAATCAGACCTGCAAACATCATTAGCCGACTTCTTAGGCCAACTAGGACCCCCATTTGCTGGGTGCATGAGCAAGAGCATATGAGCATGTGCAACAGACCCTCATAGCCAGTCTCTATTCTAGTGAACTGGTAGATCTCGGCACTGAAAAATAAAATCTCTTGTCAGCGGAAGATTTAAGATGATCTCATCTCCTATAACAGGAACTTACTTTTTATAGTGATGCTTCTGCAGAACTCAGATCTACACCATTTCCACCTTGCACCCAGATGCACTTACTCAGCCCAGACATGCTTGGTACCTAGTCAAGTCAAAAGCATTTATATAGGGATGTTTTTAAAAACAGATGTCACAAAGCAGCTTCACAGAGAATCCGAGTCCAAGCCCCCAATGAGCAAGCCAAAGACTACAGTGGCAAGGAAAAACTCCCAAGAGGAAGAAACCTCGAGAGGAACCAAGACTCATAAGGGGAACCCTTCCTTTTTAGGTTGACCCCGGATAGCCACAAACACAAAAAGGGATCAGAGTTTACAATTATAAACAATGTAAAGGAGACGTGTTGAGTGTTTCTGAGGCAGGGTAGGTTTTGACATTGTGGGTGTTGTGTTGTGATCATTCATGTTTGTGTGTCAGACGTGTATATTGAAATATAGAAGTACGGAACAAATTTACCCTACACCATACTGTTACGGACCTTGTTGTGTGCACTGGTGTTCATGTTGGAACAGACAACAGGCCTTCCCCAAAAAGATCCCACCAAGTCACTGTGTGATTTCTGACCATATCTATAGAAACTGATAAGTAGTACAGCCACAACTTAAGCTTCTAGATGGCTACTGCTAATGGTTTTGGTATTTAGCACTAGCATGTTTAGCACTGACCATTGCAATTTGTTGGTGGAGTATTCCAATACGTCTGGGCTAATCGGCTACATCTGGCGTAATGGGAAATGTGTGTACTCTTGCTTTTGCCTGTGCAATGTAGTGCCAGTCGTCGTAGCCTGATGGAATGAGAAGACGATCTACATTTGCGGATGTTAGGAAAAGGCACCAAAGAGATTACTGCAGCTCATATTATTGCAACTCTTGCAATATTAGCCAATAAGCCAGGAAATAAGTTGACATCATCCGTTTCACTCGGTTTCGGGTCCCCATTTTGCCGTCTAATTATAAACCCACTCGTTCCGAGGGCCCCTCCTGGCAGGATGGGAAACTGCACCAGTAATTTCACTTCTGCTTTGTAGGTGTGCTGTTGAAGAGGTGCGTGGAAAAGGGCTGTGTTTTCACAAAGCCCTTTGCTAAGCACCTTTACCTGTTTTGATGTGTGGCTGCCTGTGCCCTGTTTCCCCAATGTTAAGGTTACCGAAACCTCATGGTTTCTCTTCCATTCCTGCTGAAAGTGCTTCATTGTTCTGCCAAAATTAAAATCGACACGTTGGAAATTCATACTGGTTGGGAAAGCTTGGGTCAATGTCTTATCAGTTTTTTTGCCCTGTGGTGATCGCTACGCTGGTAAATGTGTTTTACCCATGCCCTGATAACCCTGAAACCATCAGGTGGAAGTGATATGCTTGTGTTTTTGACAAAACTCTGATCTGATCTGACCTACATTCTTCAAATGAAGGTGCCATAAAGTCCTCTGCATGATTGCAAGGACGAGGCAGGTCTACTTTAATGCTTGGCTTCACCAAAACTAGTTGTAATTAATTGCACGCTGCCTGATTGTTACCCTTAAAGCTTATAGTCACTCTACCAGTAAACTTTTGCACGAGAAGCATCAATTCTTAAAAATAAAATTGGCCAAATTGGCAATTCATACCGGTAAGGATAGTTTGGGTCTGTATGTTTATCAGGTTAGGCTGGTAAATGTGTTTTAGCCATGTTCCAGTAACTCTGAAGCCATCAGATGGAAGTGACACGCTTGTGTTTTTAATGGCTGCAACTTTAATAATGACTTATATTGCTAAAATAAGAGTGTCATTAGTGCCCGATTTTACCCTGAGGGCTTTTAGTCACACTAAAGCACATGTTTGCAAAAAAACTGCATAAATCCATATAAACAATCAGTAAATTGGAAATTCATACTGGATAGGAACGTTTGGGTCCATGTTTTATCAGGTTCTATGCTGGTAAGTGTGTCTTAGCCATGCTAAAGTAACTCTGAAACCATCGGTTGGAGATGACCTTTGCATGATTGCAAGGAAGAAGTAGGTCTACTTTTAATGTTTAACCAGTCGTAATGCATTTCAAGCTACCGGATTACCACACTGACTTTTGTCAATGTTTGCAGAGGAAACTGCATTAATTCATATCAAAAATTGGCAAATTGGAAATTCACACTGGATAGGAAAGTTTGGGTCCATGTTTTATCAGGTGGTTGCCCTGTGCTGATATTTATGCTGGTAAGTGCGTTTTAGCCATGCTTCAATAACCCTGAAACCATCAGTTGGAGGCGACATGCTTGTGTTTTTAACGCTGTGACAGTAATCTGACCTACATTCTTAAAATAAAGGGGCCATGAGAGTCAAGTTGCGAAGAAGGAAGGTCTACTTTTAATCCATGGCTTCACCAAAACCAGTCCTAATGTATTGCAAGCTGCCCGATTGTTTTCGTAAGGCTTAAAGTCACACTGAATTTTATCAGTAAGGGAAATGCAGTAATTCATATCAAAAAATTGGCACACTGGAAATTCATAGTGGTTAGAAATATTTGGCTCGGTGTTCTATCCAGTTGTGCCCTGGTAAATGTTCCAGTAACCCTGAAACCCCTAAGTAAAAAGTGACATGCCTGTGTTTATTGCTGTATCTGCATAATAAGAGTATTTTGAATGATTGAAAAGGAAGAGTAGGTTGACAATGAATGTCTTCACCAAAAAAACAGTTTGGCTAAGGCTTAGTCACACTAACACTGTCAGCAATAACTTGCACAGGAAACTGCTAAATTAATTCTGCCAGTATCGGTTTGTGTTGCAGGCTTCTGACTGAACCACGTAAGCGAAACTTCCCAAGACATGTCCAGTTCTGGAGAACTTTGACACGTGTTTTGGCTAATAGTGCTACTGGTTTGGCTGTGCTGACCTCAGAAGCCGTGGCCAGTCACTCCAAAATGGGAGACGCACGTAGCATTGGCTAAGCAGAAACCTTTTATTGTTTCTTCCCCTGGCTACGAATTTTTTTCTGAAAGATGGGGATCATGCTCATCTTCCGTAAGTCACAGTACATGTTGGCATTCATGGTTCCCTCAATGAACTGTAGCTCCCCATAGCCGGCAGCACTCATTTAGCCCCAAACCATGACACTCCCACCACCATGCTTGAGTGTAGGCAAGACACACTTGTTTGCCACCACACACGCTTGACACCATCTTAACGGAATACGTGTATCTTGCTCTCATCAGACCACAGGACATGGTTCCAGTAATCTATGTCCTTGGTCTGGCTATCTTCAGCAAACTGTTTGTGGGCTTTCTTGTGCATCAGCTTTAGAAGAGGCTTCCTTCTGGGACAACAGCCGTGCAGACCAGTTTGACGCAGTGTGCGGCGTATGGTCTGAGCACTCACAGCCGGCTTCCCACCCCTTTAACCTCCGCAGCAATGCTGGTAGCACTTCTACGCCTATTTTCAAAAGACAACCTCTGGATATGACGCTGAGCACGTACACTCGGCTTCTATGGTGGACCATGGTGAGGCCTGCTCTGAGTGGAACTGTCCTGTTAAACCACTGTATGGTCTTGGCCACTGTGCTGCAGCTCAGTTTCAGGGTGTTGGTTCTTCTTATAGCCTCGGCCAGCTTTATGTAGAGCAGATCTTGAGATTTTCAGATCTTGAGAGCCATGAGGTACCAAGTTGAACTTCCTGTGACCCAGTATGAGAGAGTGTGAGATCGATAACAACATAATTAACACACCTGCTCCACGTTCACACCTGAGAACTTGTGGCACTAATGAGTCACATGACACCGGGGAGGGGAAACCGCTAATTGGGCACAGTTTGGCCATTTAGGGTGTACTCACTTCCGTGGCCAGTGGTTTGGACGTTAACGGCTAGTTGTTGAGTTTTTTGAGCACATGGTAAAGTTATACAAGCTGTACACTGACTACTTCACGTTGTATCAAAGTGTCACATCTTCAGTGCTGTCCCATAAGGTCCTGTAGGCGAGCTACCATAAGCTAGCTTAGCCCAACTGCTAGGCCAGCAGCTAGGCTAAGCACCACTTAACCCCCAATCATGGCAGCTATCTACACATTTCACAACAAACGTGTGCACCTCTCGTTCTGTATCTGTTCCTCTGCTGTAATAATGCTAATGTCCCCATGTAGGATAATGAAGGTTATCTTATGTCATCTTAACTTATCTTAGCCAGCTTGCTAATTCCCAGGCTGGCCTCTCGGCTAAATGTAGCTGTACACTTCAGCTAACCATGCCAGTTATAGACGTATATAGTGTTTGTGTGTGTGGTTGGAATAATGTTTGTGTGTGTGGTTGGAATAATCTGGTCCATGTCTCTATAAATGAGGTCTAGGGCAAAGGCTCTTACTCAGGATACAGCCTAACTCAAGCCTAACCAAGTGATGACCACCTGTGGTCTAAAACCGCATGCTACCATTACTAAACAGTACGTCAGCAATAGTAAACCACCAAGTGTGTTCAAAGTCCATTCATTAGTGTAGTAGGTGTAGTACAGAAGTATATGGCTTTGAATGCAGCTCTGGGCTTATTTACCCACAATTACCTGACCAGTCCCTTCACAATAAAAGTCTGAAACTACAAGTATAACCTCAGTGTGGGTGGACTAAACTGCAGTAGGCTGAAAGTCCTTGGGTTTTTAAGAGCTCATAAAACCCTAGATTTAAAATGACCAGCCCATTTTGCATGTCTTCCATGTTCATATCTCTCCATTTTTGGTCCATTTTTATTTTTATGGATCATTTGAACACAGCAGCTGCCATTTACCTTATTTGAAAACATCATGATGTATGGACCAACAGAAACCCCTGGTTCCATTGAGGTTTTTGGCCTCTACTGTAAAGTTACCATTTTAAAAATACTTTTTTTTTTTTGGACAGTGATGATATACGGATATATATTTTTATACATTGGATATGGATGCTTTACATTGGCGTCAATGTAGTTTCTGATACATCAAAGCTCTCTGAACCTTTTAAAATGTTCCTCTTGCCACATAAACCTGGTAGTTTTATACTGTATATGTATATACCATGTTTATGTAGCAAGAAGAACATTTTAAAAGGTTCAGAGAGCTTTGATGTATCGGAAACTACATTGATATACATATGTATGTATATATATATATATATATATATATATATATATATACACATATATATATATATATATATATATATATATATATACACGTATATATATATATATACAGGGGTTGGACAATGAAACTGAAACACCTGTCATTTTAGTGTGGGAGGTCTCATGGCTAAATTGGACCAGCCTGGTGGCCGATCTTCATTAATTGCACATTGCACCAGTAAGTGCAGAGTGTGAAGGTTCAGTTAGCAGGTAAGAGCACAGTTCTGCTCAAAATACTGCAATGCACACAACATTATGGGTGACATACCAGAGTTCATAATTTATTATTATTATTACTATTATTATTTTAGTGACCCTCAAGTGGTTCTTCTATGACATCACTCAAAGAACCCTCAGTAGCACCAAGTGCGTATGCTACAAAACGTGCGGGACATGTGCTCAACCTTAAGTCTGGAAAAGGAAAGACTTGGTCAGTGTTTCATTCTGACTCGAGCATCTTTTAAAACAGCCTATCCCTTGACTCAGTATCATAGTGATGACACAGAAAGGGATGTAACGTAGGTCTGATGTAGTTCACCACTTCCCTATTTGGATTATTACCGATAGAAAAACAGGACTGTTGTCAAATGGACTGCTGGTAGTTCATGTACACACTCGAAGTGCTCATATGTTTCGCGGTTTAGCTGGGGGTGCTGTTTTACCCTCTGAGCCCTGTTTCCTGTTTCCTGTTTCGCTATTTCCTGTTTGAGTGTCTTGCAGCAGATCTCATCCTTCGTTCAGTTCCCTGAACGGGTGTTCCTTTCTGTGGTAAGGGCCGTTGCGACACACCCTGAAAACACACATTCACGGTCTCACATAGGCACACACACACATATACTGTACAGCCTGATTTTCAGTCGATTCTCAGTGGTTTGGCACGATGTGAGACTAGCTTATGTCTTATCTAATCTCCTGAAAGATAAACACCTTTCACTTAAAGACTATTTAAAGCAACATTATGAAACCACTGTACCTTAAAATAACAGCCCCAAAATGATTTTGATGGTACACTGACTCGTAATAAGGTGAATGGGGTCACACATGAACAATTATGGGTGTTAGCTAGCTAGCTAGCTATAAGAAGAAGCTAGCTTGGTATCATCAGCACAGACACCATAGTAGAGGCTACAAAGAGATGGAAGAAGATGTCAGGGGAAAAAAAGAAAAAGTGATACTGACCAAACATGTCTGGACAATGGTAAATCTCATATTGGCTTTTATTGGTTGGCTAGAGACCCTATGGCCTAGTGGCTCGTCCAGGGTGTTTCCTGCCTTAGGCTCAGCACCCCGTGACCCAGGAGGATAAGCGACTTGGAAGGAATGAACGAATGAAGGAATGAATGGTTTGCGAGGGCTAAAAGAGATTCCAAGGCTGCCTCGACAGTCCAGCAGCAGGGTGTTCATCCCTGCCAATGCTGTTTATGAAAGACTGTGATCTCGACTGGAAGCTTATCTGTATCATCCCTGTTGGACAGCTTTGTAGCTCTTCCGGAAGCCACAGGTCATCACCACGCCAGCCTATGCAGAAATACATTCATCTCACGCCAACAAGTTTGGTCAGTCCTTTCAAACTCAGACCGTATAATAGTAACATGAGTATATCGTGCAGTCGTGGGCTGGAGGTTAGGGAACCAGCCTTGTGACCGGAGGGTCGCTGGTTCGATTCCATGAACTGACAGTAACAACTGAGGTGCCCTTGAGCAAGGCACCTAACCCCCAACTGCTCCCCGGGTGCTGTGGATAGGGCTGCCCACCGCTCCGGGTAAGTGTGCTCACTGCCCCCTAGTGTGTGTGTTCACTAGTGTGTGTTTGTGGGTGTTTAACTTCACGGATGGGTTAAATGCGGAGACTAAATTTCCCCACTGTGGGATCAACAAGGGATTTAAAATCTAAATATGAATCTCCTGTAATAAAACCTTGTACTATTACTGTACCTGGTCCACAGGTCCACATGGATCTTTCTCTTCTGATGTTGTCTTTCTCTGTGTTGTCACATCGTCTGACTCCCCATTATATGCATATGTGTCATATGGATGCAACAGATGACACCAGCTTGATAACAGCTGTCCATAAGGAGGCCTCAAAGTGAGATTTCTGTGTACCACACTGATGTGTAAGTGACTCCACAACTGTAGGGGGACCCCAAGAGCACCAGTGAGTGGAACGCAGCATTAGCAAGGATGTTCTCATAGGTGTGGGACCGTTATGGGCTGGAGGTTAGGGAATGGGCCTTGTGATGGGAAGGTCTCTGGTTTGATGAAGCCCTGAACCGACCGGACGTAACTGAAGTGCACTTGAGTGAGGCACCTAAACCTCAACTGCTCTTTGGGCCTCATGGACGGAGTTGCCCACCACTCCTCTTAGTGTGTGTTCACTAGTGTCTGGGGGTGTTTCACTGCATGGATGGGTTAAATACGGAGGTCGGAGGCCTGTGTGTGTTCCTCTTTGTCATCCACCTAATTCTAAGGTGGATGTCAAAGTTAAGGAAATACCAAAATAAAGTGTTGTAGTAAGGACACTGGAAGATATAGATTTCATAGATTCTACAGGTTTTGTTGTTATTAGATTCCTCTTAAACCCACTTTCCCTTTCTATCTATCTATCTATCTATCTATCTATCTATCTATCTATCTATCTATCTATCTATCTATCTATCTATCGGCTTTCAGCCACAGTTTCCAACTGGGCCTGCTAAGCATTAGTATACATGCCTCAGAGCACGGTAAGACCATGCAGTCCCCTTGTCCGGAAGCATCCACACTCGTTTTGCTCCTTCACTTATTTATTCAGGATTTTCCACCGTTTTGTTAGAAACACATGTATACACATACATACAATCAACCACTAGATGGCACACTTGGCATATCCTATTATATTCACATCATCAATCAACAACATACCGTCACATTCTCTATTACAACCAGCATTCAAGTGCACACAAGAGTCCCTTGACATCAAAGTGTTTTTTGGCATATAGTGTTTTACACCCAAATCAAATATAAGAGAGATCTTTGATCCAACACTGTGGCTAAAACCCTGAGGACTGTCCCGGTGACCCTGTAAGGCCACTTGGGTAGTGTTCATAACTTGTCGTTATGGAATTAATGGTTGCCAGTTCATTATATACTTTGTACTTAGACTTATTGGCCATTTTATCAGAAACGTCTTCTATATAAGTACACTATACAAGTACAGCTTATAGCTACTGACCGTAGCTTGTCTGTTGCTGCATAGTTTATCATCCCCCTGCAGCCCAACCCTCAGCTGAAAGGGACCACTGTAGAACCATCACCTGACCAGACGACATTTGGAAGTTGGAACTTTCTCAGCACAGCCAGCCAACAGCAATAACGTGGTCATAACTTCTCCACTGAAGAAGGGCTGGGAAATGACTAATGCAAATAGTGTTACAGTTTCAGGCAGTATGGCCTAAGGATATGGCTGTCAGCAACAGAACTTCGCCTAGCAGCTTTTCAAACAGCTTTTCAGTGCAGTATTCTCTGACTTTGCTTCATGTGTGCTTAAGGAAAGGCTACAAAATGCCTCAGTCAACAGTAGCTACACCTAAAGTACCCGAGAGTTTGACAAGACAACTTTCTCAGGACTATAAAAATAACCCCAGATGTAAATGACACATACTTAGCCTGCCGCTAATTAAACAGGCTCAACATTTTGAATTTGGCACCTGAGCTGAGAGCAAAGGCACCAACCGCACAGTTCCATCCGGCTCTTCAGGACTGAGCACATTTGTTTGGGGACCGTTTGCGGCCGCTTGATTCTAAAGAAAAGAAAGAGACAGAGAAGTTAGATGATTCCGGTAGCAGAAGACCCTGTCTATAATATCAATGCTTGGTGTCACCGGAGGGACATTAAGACCGGTCCTGGACTAGCCTACATTTCCATTCAACGAAGGATCGCCATTTAATTGGCTGTGTAGTCCAGGAAAACTGACCATAGGTACTCCTCAAATTCAGACACTGTCAAGTCAGTGCTTGGACTACAGTTTTCAGTGGTGGTTCACTGGCAGTTTCTGGGTATTTCCCTCTAATTAGCATGCTGGTTTAAGCTGGTATGTGCTGGTTTAACTCGTATAGAGGTGGTTAAGCTGGCCACTCAGGTTGGCCATGCCAGGTGGCCAACCTACCAGCGTTATACACATGCTGATTTTGCTGGTAACCAATGTATTAACTTCCATTGCTTCTAACCAGCATCCAAAATACAACATGTCACTGCTGTGGGAACAAAACATCATGAACATGTTTCAGTTTTAATGGAAGTTAATGGAACCAAACATATTCCAAATCATTTTGATCAATTCATTAAGAATTCCTCACACAGTGTAAAGGACAGTGGGCATTTTTTGGCAAATTATGCCAAAAACTTACAGTAACGGAATTGGAGATACACGTTTTTGTGTCAATAGCAGGTTTCCTTCCCCCAAATGTAGTCAACCAGTCAACATGTTTGGTGTTTGAACTTTGTTTCTCTAGTTTCGCGCTGAACCTACAAGGATAATGTGGCTAAGTAGTCAAAATCTAGCATGTTAGCATTGCATTAGCAACTGCATGGCTAACTCATCCCACATTTGCCTTAAACCATGCTCAACCATCGTCGAGTATCTTCAAATAGAATGTGATTTCTGACACTGGATGGTATTGTTGTCTGCTAAAATGTCTAAAATAGGCTTTAAGATGGCTGGTACTATGTTTTTAGCCATGTTCTGTAACAACAGAATCCAATAAATTACGATATATTGGTAGGATATTTGATCGTTGGTGCTGGTTGATGGGTACGGAAGTCAAAAGAGGCCATGAAGTGAAAGTCTGGACTGGATTATCTTCAGATCATAACTCTTTTGATTTCAAGATAACAAAAGCAGTTGTCTTGAGATCACAACTTATCTTGAGATGCTGGGAACACAAGAAACTGTAAGTGGAGATATTGAGAAAACAACTTTCATTATGTTGGGATCACAAGAAGTATAAGTTGTGCTATTGAAAAAACAGTTTTTGCTGTCTTGAGATCACAAGACAAACAAGTTGTGATCTTGAGAAAGCTTTCATTATCTTGAGATCACAAGAAAAAGATCTCAACCAAGATGGCGCCGAGTACGGCTGCTGTGTCGCGAGCCCTGTTCACTCATTTTAGTTTTGTGTTTTTGTGTTTGTTTGTAACTACTTTTGCACGAAATGCTGTTAGCTCCATTACACACGACACTTATATAGAACTGTATATTAGGATCAACAGAGATTTTTGCCTAGTATTGTATATTGTCCCTGTCCAAAGAAAAACAAGTATCTCCAAAATGGCAACTTTACAGGAGAGGACAAAAACCACATTTAACTTTAATGGAAGTCAATGGAACCAGACATCTTTCCAAGCACTTTTGGGCCATTTCTCTTGGTCCATTTATCATGAGATTTTCACACATGGTCAACAGCAGCTGCTGTGGTCAAATGATGCATAAAAGTAAAAACAGACAAAAATGGAGATACTTGTTTTTCATTGGACAGCGACGATATATTTATTGTCTAATGTATATTTTTTGTGTTTAAGTATATTGTTTGTATTTAAGTACTGTAAGGGACTTTTATTGTGACGTGACAATAAAAGTGATTTGATTTGAAAAAGAAACTGTATATTGAGATTTTTCTCAAGACAGTTACATTATGATCTCAATAGAACCATCTAGAAATCGGTTACTTCCTCATGGAGGTCTGTAGATGAAGTATATTCTTGCATAGCTTGTTACCAGCATTAGCTCCGAGCTCCAGTGCAAAACCAAACAAAGCTTACTCCAGGCACCAAACAGCCCAACTACACTGAGAGGAAGAAGAAAGATGTGAAAATGAATTTATGAAAAACTGAAATTGAGGTAATCAGTGTTGTACTCACCCTGGCTGGTTTGCCGTGATACGCTCTTTTTCTTCTTGCTCTGTCCTTTATTAGGTGGTGTGTTCTCCACAGGTGCTTCCTCTGGAATATTTGTAAGGCTCTTGTTCCTACTGGACGTTCCAGGCTTGTTGCTGGTAGGAGATTGAGAAGTTCCCCCCTCACCTTCTGCTGCCTCACCATCCTTTTTTTTGGTTTTGGATTTTTGAGAAGTTTGCTTCCTGCCGAACAACCCACGTTTCGGACTCACATCCGACACCACTTTCTCTGATGATGCTTCTGCCTCCGTCTTTCCGGAAAGATCAGGCTGGGAACCGCTAGGTCCAGGAAGATTCCCCAAAGCTAGTAGATATTTAGGGTTGTGGTATTTGTGCTCAGGCACAATATTTGTAAGGCCCTCATTCTTATTGGGCATCGCAAGTTTGTTGCTGGTAGAAGAACTAGGTGTTCCTTCCTCACCTTCTGCTGCCGCACCATCCTTTGTTTTGAGTTTTTGAGAAGGCCGCTGTTTCTTGCTGAAAATATTTCTCCAGGTTCCCTTTTCTTTACTTCCTGGGGTTGCTCTTTTCACGGTGTCCAGTTTGTCACTTCCGCTCTGTTTGGAAGAATCTCCTGATGCCAGTTCCTCCGGGGATGCTTTTGTCTGCATCTTTCCGGAAAGATCAGGCAGGGAGCCGCTAGGTCCAGGAAGATTCCCCAAAGCTAGTAGATATTTAGGGTTGTGGTATTTGTGCGCAGGCACTTTCAGGGTACCTGCATCCCCCAGGCTCACCTGGAAGCGGGAGGTGACAGGCATTGTGGGCCTTTTAGTTATGGTCACCCGGCTCAGGTTCCCTGTACTTGGCTTTCCAACGTGGAATTCTTTGAAGAGGTCCAGCTTGTCTGAGATTGCATAAAGCTCCCTGAAGTCGTTGTCATAGAACTCGACCACCTGGCCAGACATTACGGTGATCATGTTCCGGTCCATACGGGATGATGACCATGAGAAACTGCAGAAAGGGAGAACATGTGTTACTCAAAAAGATCCATAACCATTTTTACATCATTTTCCAATCTCTCGTTATTCTACACTCATCGTCAAAAGACTAGCTACACCCAGAGGGCATCAACCGACAGGAATGAAACTTGGTGGGTAGGTTTGAGATTGTGAGACATGCTAATAATTCAAGCTCCACACTCGGGGGTGCATGGGACATACGCAAGGACGGTCATATCACTGTACCTGACTTACTCAACAGCCCTCCATGAGTCATCAATGCCAGTACAATTGGCAGACGGTTGCATGATGCAGGACTACATGCACACAGACCGTTACGACTACTACCCTTAACACAACTGTTGTGAAGGCTGAAGATTCAGTGTTAGCTCCCACCCAGACTTAACACCCGGTGCGGGGGGGGGGGGGAAGCGGGGGACGACGCTAGTTAGCCCAGAATTCAGTTGAACATTAAGTGTATCAAACATATAAATTAGACAATAAATATATACAATACTAAGGATACGTGTGAATGACCTCAAGTGAGTCAGTTGCTGGGCCCGTATAAGAGCTAATTCATTTGATATACGAAGTTCAGTAGCAAATGCTACGCGTTTACTAGCCTGGTGCTATATGTTAGCACGTAGGCCATATCATATCATATCATCCTCCATATTACCCTTCTTTATGCCATATCATCATGTCATTGTATCTTCACATCGCTGCGTGTCATATCTGACGGTACCACCACCCTTGGACGGAAGCCAGCCACACGCTGTATGCTCAGCTGCTAGCGCTGTAGACAGTATAAAGGGCAAGCCACTAAAAGGGCGTTGGGTTGTACATGGAAGCTCTGCCTTTATTCAGTAAACAAGTTAACCTTACACTGCCTGCTGCGTCTTCCTGGGCTCTAACCGGCCTTCCCAGTCCGATGTCTATTTACAGTTGAGTGGAAACTGTCCACTGCAGGGGATTATTAGAGAAACAGTAAACCTTCCCCACAACAATGTCACCACTGGACTGCAATGGTGTCGTGCCAGGCTGTCATGGAGATGACCCACAAATCACTCCTGTTGATTGGCTACATGTTCCCTCGCATGTGTCAAGTCTTGAGTAAAGATATTGGTTGTGTCCCAATTGTGCACTTAATACTAAAACTGACTTTGAGTATGGCCATCATGGACGCTACTGTCCCATAATGCACTGTGGTGGTTGGTGTAGCTCAGCGGATAACACCACTGCCCGCCAGAGAGCCACCACCACATGTGGGAGACCGGGGTTCGAATCCCAGTCTGGGTGACTATGCTGTGCTACACCAATAAGAGTCCTTGGGCAAGACTCCTAACACTACATTGGCCTACCTGTAATATGATTAACCTTGTAAGTCGCTCTGGATAAGAGCGTCAGCTAAATGCCATAAATGGAAACAGAAAGGGAGGAGCTTCTCACATCTGGAAAAGACGAAGAAAATGGTGGACGGTGATTATGAACGTGAGTGGTGGTGGTGGCGAGATCCGAAACGGTATATAAGTGAATCTGTCCATCAAGCCTGTAAAAATAGTGCTTCATTGCTTCCTGTTAGCATGAAACAATGTAGTAGGCTAATATGATGTGTACTAGCCTGCAGAACTCATACTAGGAAGACTAGTACATAGCACATCGTCGCTGTCCAAAGAAAAACACGTATCTCCATTTTTGTTGATTTTTAATTTTATGCATCATTTGATCACATGAGCTGACATTTACATTGTGTGAACATCTCATGATAAACGGACCAATGGAAATGGGCCAAAATCCCTTGGAAAAAAGTCTGGTTCCATTGACTTACATTAGAAACTAATTAGGTTTTTGCCTTCTCCTGTAAAGTTGCCATATTGGAGATATGTGTTTTTCTTTGGACGGCGACGATATACTGTGTAGTGTAGTGTGCAGTACACAACTGAGACACAGTCAATAAGCTTTATCTCATTTACACAGGTAATATTGTACAGAAGGAAACTCTTACTGCTCGCTCCAAAACACCTAGAAAACCTTCACGGCGGAACTGAGGAGCTAGGAAAAGAGGCCTCCATATTTCAGTGCCTGCTCTAGACACACCCAATTTCACTCGGCAAAGGCCTACTTGAAGTATGTAGAACGGACCTCAAACACTGACCTCCTCCTTTTACATACATGCACATCTCTCGTTCTAGCCCATGAAACAACGACAGCGAAGGAACAGGAATGGAGGCAAGCTGTAAAAACGAACCTTTCCAGGCTGTAAATGGGCTTCCTATCTAGGGACCTGTTGGTGGGCATGGTTAATGGTCATCTCCAAACGAGGCTGAAGTTGGCATCCTGTTCACCAGCTTTTTAATCCAATGTAATGGTCCACCTTAAATGCTACAGCTTGTGTAGTCACCAGAATGCAACTGTGGCACCATTTAAGGTGGAATGGAAAACTCACTAAGCAAGGTGGTGAATAGGAAAGTCCAGCTTCAGCTCCCACATTTTTAAAACCATCCTGGTCAACTTTAATTCAGAGTTTCCCGGCGCACAGTTTCTCAAACCTAGGATAATATGAAGCAGCTTCACTCAGCGTTTGGAAGCATCAGACGACCACGCTTATTAGCATCGCAACAACGACAGCAGCCTGTAAGAAGTAGCCATGCTGTGTGACTTTATCTGCGTGTCCTGCTTGAAGCAGATCACCTCAAAGTGGCGCTTTCACTGTGAGGAACAACTTAAATGTAAAAGTGTTTGAAATACTGATGGCACTATGTGTGGCACCTTGCCTGTTGGGATATCTCTAAATGTGCAGGCCGTAGTTTGTGCAGCAGGTATGCCAGCTAGCTATCCTAATAGCTAGTCCACCTGAAGTGGTCCAATGGAATATGGTCTGTAAGTTAAAGCTTGAGCTGGATTAGCTTTGGCACCTGCAGGCATGCTTGCTGTGCAAACTGAATGCTAGCCAGCACTTTTACAGACTGCAGGTTCCTCTGTAATGAAAGGCGTTTGTTATATGAAGCGGATTACAGGAAAATGACCACTGTAGATGACCATAAGATGACCAGTGTATAACTAAAGAAAAGTTATATGTATATATAAAAACACCTAGAAAACCTTATATATATATATATATCTATATATATATCGTTGCTTTCCAAAGAAAAACATGTATCTCCATTTTTGTTGATTTTTACTTTTATGCCTCATTTGATCACATGATATGATGTCTACACTGTGTGGAAATTTCATGAAGAATGGACCAACAGAAATGACCCAAAACTGCTTGGAAAGATGTCTGGTTCCATTGACTCCCATTCAAATCAAATGAGGTTTTTGGCCTCTCCTGTAAAGTTGCCATTTTAGAGATACCTGTTTTTCTTTGGACAGCGGCGATATATATATATATATATATAGATATATTACATAGTCAGGACCCTCACAGGACCTTCACTCTAGTCCTTCATCACTAGTCATAAGGATGCTGTCCACAGGATCATTTTGGTTGGTGGAAGATTCTCAGTCCAGCAGTGACACAGAGGTGTGTAAACACTCCAGCAGCACTGCTGTGTCTGATCCACTCACACCAGCACAACACACACTAACACACCACCACCACGTCAGTGTCACTGCAGTGCTGAGAATGATCCACCACCCACATAGTACCTGCTCTGTGGTGGTCCTGAGTGGGAGAAACATATAGACTACAGTCTGTAACTGTAGAACTACAAGGTGCGCCAATTCACGTCACACATATGCTGCCTAAAATTTCATTGCCCCTTTCTCAAACACCTGTAATTAAGTGCATCCGACCTGAACCAGCTAAATCTGAAAGCGTTTTTCCAAGATGATTTGATGAAATAAGCCAAACGATCTGCATTATACCATTACAATGTCCCCTCTATAAAACTGCATGCAATAGAGAGAGAGAGAGAGAGAGAGAGAGAGAGATTTCCCCACTGTGGGATCAATAAAGGATATCTTATGTTATCTATCATATCTAGGCAGTGACTCTCAGTCCCACTCATGAAGACACTACCTGGTTGTGACATTTTCCCAGCTCTTGACATTCAGCTCATGGAGGGTCTGTAATTAGCAGGTGTGTAAGAGCAGGAGAAACAGAAGGGGGTGGGTGTAGAGGACTACCGATGAGAAGCACTCTACCTATTGAAATCCAACTGTTAATGGCCTGTGTAATAACCACTGCATTTATTAATTACCAGCAAGTGCTCACAGATTGAATTTCATACCGGAATAATAACTGCTGGGAATAAGCCAGACAGGCCTAGCAATTTAACACACAAGCCACCCACCTGTATGTTCCAAACATGACTTTCTCTCCATCTACAAGCATGTATTTGGTGCTCAAGCTCCCAGGGATCCTCCCGAATGACATGTCGAATCCTACACCCTTCACCGTGCGCGCGCGGATGTTCTGGAAGAGTATGGAAGTGAAAGTGTGATTGGTGATGAGATCTTTTCGCTTTAACCCATATACAGCACGGTGTCAAAGTCATAGACCATTTCATTCCCAGTCCAAACAGCCAGTAAGTACAAGTTGTAAATAGAGTGATTGTTCTGGGAGCACTTAACTCGTAAAAGAGGGTGACATGGCATGTTAGGACAGGACTAGAATCACTGGGAAATGCTTCTTCTCAGGCATTCTCCTATAAAACAAGCCCCATCCGGTTTGGGTGATCTATGGTGTTTGCACACTGGTTTAAGATTAGCTAATACCACAGAGCTATGAAACAAAGCATTAGGGGCTTGGCCAATGTTGATATGCTGTGGCTGCTGGAGCAGGGAATCGAACCCCTGTCTGTCGTGTGCTATAACAACCAGTGGATCCCAAACTGGCTTCTATGCAAAATGGACAGCGGTGGACAAAGTACACCAACCATGTAGTTGAGTAAAGAAGATCCCCTAGGTAAAGTACTCCTCCAGTAACAGTAGAAGTTCCTCCCTTTATTCCTCCACTGGAGTAACAGTACTTAAGTGTTTTCCTTAAGTATGGAGAGTAACAGGAGTACGGCTCTAATGTCCTATTATAATTTCTGGAACAGGACTCTTCATCAGCTCAGTGTAGGTGAAGAGACTCTAGTGTCTCTCCGTCCACCAGTCTTTAATAGAAGCTCATTCATTAGTCTGACACTGACGTCTATTCAAATGAGCACAGAGCACTGAAGGAGTTTCCATTAGCTAGAACCAAGCTCTGTCCAATAGGGGGTAGTTGTGAGCTGGATAATTGGTGGAACTTCCCTTTACTCTCTATAGAGGACTTCTAACCTATTTTCCCTTAGACAGTCAACAAGGCATGTCACCAGCGGAGCGGTGAATGCCAGGGAACTTTATAGAAAGTAAAAGTATGTGAAGTTGTTTTTGACTCGTGCAGCTTTGACATTTAATAGCCTGAAAGACCTTTAGAAGAACATTCTTTTATGTCTGTCTCCTCCTAAGTCCTCTATAGTCACAACATAATGGATGCGGTTTTATAACTTGTTTGAGACCTGTAGTTGTGATCTTCAGCAGCCACCCAGCTGATTCTACTCTACATGAGTTTCCAGTCAAAGTGCTTCCAGTTCTTTCAGCATACAGAAGCTGGAGCCTGCCAGAGCGTGCTCTGCTCACCTGTAAATGCTGGGAGCCGATCTGCAGTCTGTTGCACATGTCAAGGAAATGCGGCACTCCCTGAATGTCCAGTATGATGTAGACGGGCACTCTGCGCGTGGACGCTGCGTCCAGCAGATCTTGCAGGACGTGGAGGTCTGTGAGAAGATCCATTACGATCGCAATAACCTGAAAAACACGAAAAGAGAACAGTGTAGTTGAGCTTTTGTTCGTTCATTCATTCAAGGACACATGAGAAGTGACCTGTGTGAGCACAGCATGCTCATATACAGGACTTAAAGACTAAGGCAAGGTCAAAGAACAATGACCCACCACTTAGGATGCATCGTATCGGCTAAGCGGGGGTCCTGAAAACCGATAAATGAGGCACAGGGGCTGGAAAATGGACTTGTGTGTCTGGCCAGCCTTGATGCAGGCCATAGCCATGGCCAGAAGTGCCCCTGTACAAGGGGAAGAGGGCACCCTCTCTGCTCTGCTGCCCTGAGGGAAAGGACATGTGTCACAATTGCTATCTGAAGTGGGATAGCACCCACCTATCAGTTGGAGAGGAATGGCCAAACTAGTGAATAACAGACCCAGACAAAGACTGTGGAAGGGGATAAAGCTTGGTGAGAGGATAGCGAAAGAGGCTGCAGCGAACATGTTGGACGGTGTCAAGTGAGGACCTGCCGGCAAGACAGAGAGGTGGCCTGGTAGTGTTGGCCAACACTACCAGGGCTTCCCCTGGCAGTGAGGCTGAGTGTGATGGTTGGGCATGCATGTCTGGCGTACGTGAAAGAGCTGCACCACTGCCAGAGGAGCTGAGTTAGCATATGCAGCTCGCCTTGACATCGCCACAGCCATGAATTTAGCAACAAGTGCCTCTATACAACGGAGGAGGGCAGCCTTTCTGCTCCGCTGCCCTGAGGGAAAAGACGTGTCACAATTGCTGTCTGGTGTGGGAACAGAGTGGTGGCCTGGTAGTGTTCCCCAACTACACTGCATCGGTCTACCTTTACACCACCACAGCCATGGCAAGAAGTGCCTCTATACAAAGGGAAGAGGACCCCCTCTCTGATCTGCTGCCCTTAGGGAAAGAACATGTTCTTATGTATGGGTTCCCAGGACGGTGGACATTTGGAAAACTCTTGAATTCACATACAAGTACACAATTTTTAAAATCTTCTATAAATCTAAAATCGATATATTTTATATATATATATTTTATATTATATATATATATATATATATATATATATATATATATATATATATATATATATATATATATATATATATATATATATACACAGCGGGGTACGAAAGTTTGGGCAGCGTTGTTAATTTTCCTGATTTACCTTTATAAAGTATTGATTGTTTGGATAAAAAATTGCGTTAAATATATCATGTAGGGGACAAACACAGTGATATTTGAGAAGTGAAATGAAGTTTATATGATTTTACAGAAAGTGTGCAATAATTGATCAAACAAAAGTAGACAGGTGCATAAATTTGGGCACTGTTGTCATTTTATTGATTTCAAAACCTTTAGAACTAATTATTCGAACTCAAATTTGGTTTGGTAAGTTCAGTAACCCTTGACCTCCATACACAGGTGACTCCAATTATGAGAAAGGGTATTTAAGGGGGGCAAAACACCTGCTACCTACAGTAAAATTTGGTGGTGGTTCCATCATGCTGTGGGGCTGTGTGGCCAGTACAGGGACTGGGAATCTTGTTAAAGTTGAGGGATGCATGGATTCCAATCAATATCAGCAGATTCTGGAGACCAATGTCCAGGAATCAGTGACAAAGCTGAAGCTGCGCCGGGGCTGGATCTTGCAACAAGACAACGACCCTAAACACTGCTCAAAATCTACTAATGCATTCATGCAGAGGAACAAGTACAACGTTCTGGAATGGCCATCTCAGTCCCCAGACCTGAATATTATTGAATATTATATATGCTTTATAAAGGTAAATCAGGAAAATTAACAATGCTGCCCAAACTTTCGCACCCCACTGTATATTATATCTATGATATTCCATCAGAAGTATCTATTAAAAATGACTAGCTTGTACATAACGAGCATTGGGAGAGTACATTAAGGGAGTAGGCTATGCGGACCTACATTACAGTCCTGTGGGTAATTGCTGTCTCTTCTGTTTGATAAGGATATAGGTTAGAGATCCAATATCTACATTCATATCAGCTGGGACAGGCAGGTAGAGAAAGTTGGGGAAAGATATGAGCCCAGCTGCCAAAGTGGCAAGAAAACAAAAAGGAATTCTGCTAAAAATATTCATAGTTGTCAAACAGGTTCTTGTGCAGTGTGCTTCCTTCTTCCCTTTTCAGATCTGTACGTGTTGTTGGCATGTGTGTACGTTTAGAATGTGTTCTCTAATATGGCAATATAAAGCAATGCAACAAAGTGAAGCAAAGGTCAAAGGTCAAATACAATCACTTGCGCGCTCTGGCTGGCTCTTGCAGTCAGAGGAAAGTGGAGCTCGCCGAAACACGCCTAGTTGTCTTACAGCATGTTTGGGGTAGGTACGGGACTGTACAGAGTCAGTCTTATTCTTATGTTACATCAAACTCACAGTTAATTAAAGTGTACAGCCTGAATGAGAGCATTCATGCGCCTCGGTGTGCCTTTTTGATCAAGAACAAAAACCTAGCCCGGGCTGGAAACGCCCGGAAAAACCTGACCTGGATTGGAAAGAAGTGAAAGTTAAAGCTAGCTGACTGATGAACCTTTTTACTGCCGCTTTTATTGCTGACTCACGTGAAACACGTATGTTGGTTCAATTAACCCAAAACTTTGTATGCATAGAGGTGATTTTGTTGATTGTTTGTTATCGCTGTCCAATGAAAAATGAATGGAGCAACAGAAATGGCCCAAAGCTGCCTAGAAAAAAAGTCTGGTTCCATTGACTTACATTATAACTCAATGAGGTTTTTGGCCTCTCCTGTAAAGTTGTCATTTCGGAGATACTTGTTTTACTTTGGACTCAAGGCAGAAGAATAATTGTATACTAATATCTATATGACTAATAAGCAGAAATGGGCATCAAATAGTAACATACACTCATATACTCATATACATATACAGTTATTTTGATCAGTACGTACTATTTTATGGAAAACCATCTTTAAGGCAGCAGTCTGTAAAGTTTATGACTTTACACTACTTTACTGTACTTTACAAGCACAGTATTTTTTACCCATGTTTAATTTACTACATTATGTCATATTTATCTATATTTGATTATTTAATTTAGATCATTTTATTTTATATGATTTTATCTTCTAATAACTCATCTGCAAGCTGTAAAATTAAATGAAAGTAATCAGGGCTATCTATCTATCTATCTATCTATCTATCTGTCTGTCTGTCTGTCTGTCTATCTATCTATCTATCTATCTATCTATCTATCTATCTGTCTCTGTCTCTGTCTATGTCTATCTATCTATCTATCTATCTATCTATCTATCTGTCTGTCTGTCTGTCTGTCTGTCTGTCTTGAAGGTAGCAGTCTGTAAAGTTTATGACTTTACACTACTTTACTGTACTTTACAAGCACAGTATTTTTACCCCTGTCTAATTTATTATATTATGTCATATTTATCTTTATTTGATTATTTAATTTTGATCATTTTATTTTATAATATTTTATCTTCTAATAACTCATTAGCAAGCTGTAAAATTAAATGAAAGTAATCAATGGAACAATGGAACTGTTGCTAAATGCAAACTGGCCCTCGCTTCTATTGCTAAGCGAGTTCGCTGTGTGCACTACACCCACACATTTACCTTCAACCAGTAACCACAGATTCCTTCCCTGTGGCTTTTCAAAAAGAAAGAAAAACTATGCAGCGCTATTGCAGCACCTTGGAATCCTCCTTGAGGTTCAAGTTGCATTTGAGTTCCTGCTTTGAAACCAGTTTTTAGCCGTACGGCTGGTGGCTGAGGTTAGTAACGGAGGTTTGGGTGACAGTAGCATTATGAGTCAGGTTTTTGATAATGTTGCAAAAATGGAAAAGACAAGAAAGGAAGAGAAAGTGTGACTACAGTCCAACTGCACGCCAACCGCCAACCACTGGCATCTGAAATTGTGTTAACTAGTGACCTGGCTGGGTTCTAATCTGAGGATGCGGCGATATCAGTGAATTAAACTAGCTTTACATCATGATTCAAAGCTTCTGAACACCGAAATGTGTGAATTAGTGATGGAGAGTCGATTACACAAGAGTCGATTCGTCAACTCCATCACATCCGGGAGTTCAGACTGATTCTTGGACACGTCAGAAGTGTCTCTTAAAAATGAATAGCCTGTACCTAATAGGCGTATTTGAGAGGAAATTGTTTATGGGCGGACTTTTGTACAGCAAAACAGACTGTAGCACAAACTTCTATCTATCTATCTATCTATCTATCTATCTATCTATCTATCTATCTATCTATCTATCTATCTGTCTGTCTGTCTGTCTGTCTCTGTCTATCTATCTATCTCTCTATCTGTCTGTCTGTCTGTCTGTCTGTCTATCTATCTATCTGTCTGTCTGTCTGTCTGTCTGTCTGTCTGTCTGTCTGTCTCTATCTATCTATCTATCTATCTATCTGTCTGTCTGTCTGTCTGTCTGTCTGTCTGTCTATCTATCTGTCTATCTGTCTGTCTGTCTGTCTATCTATCTATCTATCTATCTATCTATCTATCTATCTGTCTGTCTGTCTGTCTATCTATCTATCTATCTATCTATCTATCTATCTATCTATCTATCTATCTATCTGTCTGTCTGTCTATTTATCTGTCTATCTATCTATCTATCTATCTATCTATCTATCTATCTATCTATCTATCTATCTATCTATCTATCTATCGGTCTGTTGGTCTGTCTATCTATCTATCTATCTATCTATCTATCTATCTATCTATCTATCTATCTATCTATCTATCTATCTATCCATCCATCCATCCATCCAGTCCAAAACACTGTAGCCGCGCTCCTCTGTACCTCACTGAACTTGTACATATTATGAACTGTCATGTGACCATAGTGCAGCCTCTTTATTAGTGCCTAGAATTAACAAAGTTACATTGGGGGGGCAGAGCCTTTTCATACAAGGCCCCCCAGCTTTGGAATAATCTACCAGTCAACATTTGGGACTCAGCAACAATCCTTTAGTCCAGGATTAAAACCCACCTGTTTAGTCAAGCTTTTGGTAAATAGTTTTTTTTCTTTCTGATAGATAAAAGGTGAAGGTCTAGGGGTCCACTGACAGTGAGTGTTTGGTAAGCTGGGAACATTGGTGATGCTGTCCCGCTGCTCTTCATGTTCACTCAGGTTTGTTGATGGTGGAGCAGAGGGGCGCTGACTCCTCAGGGACCCCTCATGTCCTTGTTCCCTTCTGGCACCCCCTTTTAGTCCTGCTGTAATAGCCAGGCCTGCCGGAGTCACTGCTGCACTCTGTTTACACCATATAGTGTGTTCAGGTCTTCTGTCAGAGCTAACAGTCTGTCTGATCTCTTTGCCTGAGCTGAACTGCTGCGGTCTGATGCTGTTGCTACATCTGCTCAGACTGGGAGCCACTGCTTGCCTTTAACTGCACTGTGGAAGCTTGGCCTGCGTCCTGCTGACCCATCCGATGACCCAACTACTTAACTACAGATGAATCAGACATTTACTCCTCTACCTTACAAACACTGAACACTCCTCTTCTGTGCTTGTCTTGTTATCTGGTGTTGACCAGAGGAGGATGGGCTCCCTTTTTGAGTCTGTGTTCCTCTGGAGGTTTCTTCCTTGTGAACTGAGGAAGCTTTCCTTGCCTCTGTTGCCCTTGGCAACTTTGCTCTTTGAGGGCTTAGTCACCAGGTTCTTAGTAAAACTGCTTTGTGACAACATCTGTTGTAAAAGGTCCTATATAAATAAATGTTGACTTGGCTGTAGTACTGTGTTTGCAGTAAGGCCCTGATAGTAGAGTAGTAGAGTAGGCAATTCATATCTACAGTAGACTCTAGGTAAGTGCTGTCTGTTCTGTCTGATAAGAATTTAGACTAGAGATACAATATCTACATTTATATCAGCTGGAAAAGACTAAGTGGGGAAACACAGTCGTTGGAAAGAGTCTTCCAAAGAAGTCGATTCTTCAACTCCAGCACATCTGGGAGTTGAGACTGACTTTCACCTGGTTTTTCATTTTGCCAGTTTTCCAGTCAGATTTCAGCTACAACTTAAAGGGCCCTGCAGTTAACATTCTGACACCAAGACACCAATAAAGTAACTGCTTAAGGTGGACTGTTGGAGTCGAATAAGGTGCTGGAAAATACAAGGCCAAATTCAGGCTCCTAAAAAGAGGAGCAAAATTGCATTCAGCTATATATTGAGTATATAAGTATATATACATTCTCAGTATACTTTCCTCCTGGAAATAAGATGATTTTTAATCTAGCTATTGAGAAGTGGCTAAACTACATTTAGGATGGTTTAATCTCTGCTGAGTCAAGGCGAGTCAGTTCTGCCAATTCCAGCGGCAGGATTTGAGAGTCTTGACTACAATGGAACTGCAGTCCACAATGCAAACAGTGGGAATGAACCAGTAAACCATTATGCAGCTTAAATAAAAACGGCAACCCTCATTGCAAATTAATGTTATTATAAAAAATACAGATAAAAAATACAGACTTTCAGCCATTGGCACTAAACCAGTCAGACAAAAAACATCTAAATTGGTAAACAAAACTAATATAATAAGAGGTTTTTCCAAACTTTATGCAACACATACAGTGCCTGGGCTGGATGGGTTTTGTTAATTAAATATGGATAAGTCAACAGAGCTGTCCAAAATATTATAAGAGGAGATCACTGCGTTGCACAAACAAAGAGGATAGTGAATTCATGTTCAAAGAAATGCCACTTGTACCATAGTTCCCAAGTTCAAATTTGAAGCAACACTGGCTACACTACCTGGACATGCCTGAAGGAGAAAGCTATTAGCGGCAAGGGGAATCAGGTGGTTGACGACCCTAAAGTGACTGCAAAGGACCTGCAGCAAGATTTGATGGCAGCAGGCACTGAGGTTTCAGTTTGCACAGTAAGGCATATACAGGGGTTGGACAATGAAACTGAAACACCTGTCATTTTAGTGTGGGAGGTCTCATGGCTAAATTGGACCAGCCTGGTGGCCAATCTTCATTAATTGCACATTGCACCAGTAAGAGCAGAGTGTGAAGGTTCAGTTAGCAGGTAAGAGCACAGTTCTGCTCAAAATACTGCAATGCACACAGCATTATGGGTGACATACCAGAGCTCAAAAGAGGACAGATTGTTGGTGCACGTCTTGCTGGCGCATCTGTGACCAAGACAGCAAGTCTTTGTGATGTATCAAGAGCCACGGTATCCAGGGTAATGTCAGCATACCACCAAGATAGACGAACTACATCCAACAGGATTAACTGTGGACGCAAGAGGAAGCTGTCTGAAAGGGATGTTCGGGTGCTAACCCGGATTGTATCCAAAAAACATAAAACAACGGCTGCCCAAATGACGCTGTATTGACCGCAAAAGGAGGCCCTGCACCATACTAATAAATGATTGTGGTCTAAAACCAGGTGTTTCAGTTTCATTGTCCAACCCCTGTACTAAACACTGCAGGTCTCCATGCCTGAACTCCAAGACATGCACCTTTACTGAGCCAAAAGACAAAAGCTGGCTCCATTATGCTCAAAAACTATATACACTAGAACTGTTTGGGCCTATGGATCAGCAGAATGTCTACAGGAGTAAGACTGAAGCACACCCTGAAAAGAAAACCCTGCCTACAGTGAAGCATGGTGGTGGCTCTGGGGCTGCTTAGCTTCCTGGAAACCTGTGATATGTCTGGTAGTCAAGATGGATTCAATGAGGAATCAGAAACTCCTGAGAGAAAATGTAATTTGTTCGAGGGCGCTGAAGCTTGGGACCTTCCATGAGGACAATGATCCCAAGCAAACCTCAAAGTCCACTAAGGGTGGGTTCCAACATAATCTGAATCATTACAGTTTGAAGTCACAGTGGCATGCAAAGGTTGGGGATTGAGGTCATTGGATTGTGACCACAGCTGGGAATAGGTTCTCTAACCTATGTGTACGTAACCTATGTCTAGGAAAGTAAAGTGAAAGCTCTGCTTCCATATTCTGGTTAACTGAAAGTGATCAGGGATTCCCTGAGGGTGAAGTCCTTTGGAAAGCTGACCAAACACATCGTCATCACTGTCTCAAGTTATTCATAGGTCTTGATGAATCATCTGCATCATGCCTGAGGCAACATCAGACGAAGCACTCAGTTCTCGCCTAAGAACACACTGTTACCATGGACAGAATCAAACAAGCAGCTGCCACAGTGGCTTTGGGCGGAAAAGAGGTTTACCAGAGATTATGGAGTAAAGAACAAAAGCCCATAATTACACTGATTCAGAAGCAATGTGGAGGCTCAGTCTACTCATTCTAACCCTTCCTAGTTCAGAGATATTACTTTTGCAATACTAATCTATTACGATAAATACACAATTACATGTTGAATTACATAATTAACTGTCCAACTGATTACATCCACATCTGATGCCCATTCAGCTTTTATTCCTAACACGAATGTGGAATGAACTGAAGCGTAGCACGTAGTCATAGAGTGGAAAATGGCACTTTGTAAAAGTCAAATAGTTTGAATTCAGTGCATAGAAATGACATACCAACCTCAAACAGTGTTGTTGCTGCTTTAGATACAAATCCTGGATTTACAAAAGTGGATGTTAAAATGACAATGGAGAGGCAGCAACAAAAATGGTGGAGTATATAGATAAGTCTACCTTTCCAGGCTGTAAAACGGGAATGTTGGGGCAAACCAAACAGTCAATGGGAATACCTGAAGTTCATCTTTAAACTGGGCTGAAGTTGACTTTCTATTCGCCAGCTTCTTAATCCAATGTCCCGTTCCACCTTAAACACTACAGCTTGTACAGGCCCTAGAATATCATTGCGGCACCGTTTAAGGTGGACTGGAAAATCCACAAAACAAGCTTACAGATAGGATTCCAACTGCAGCACTCAGATCTTTAACAAGACCCTGAAATATTTTAATGCAAAGTTCTTTGTTGGCGCTGCACATTTGACTCTGGACGGTTCCTCAAACTTTGCACAATGTGGAGTAGCTTCACATAGCGTTTAACGCTGAAGAGACCGAAGAGAGGAGCAGTTCCACCTTTATTAGCATCACAACCCCAACAGCAGCCTGTAAGCAGCAGCCATGCTGTGTGATTGTATCCGTGTTTGCGGGTTGAGTTTCTTAGTGAGGGACTTGAATCTACTGTGTGTTGATGTCCAGATGGAAAGGCATTAGCTGGTATAGGTGCTGTTAGCTACTAGCATTAGCTCGAAATAGTATGAGATATTTACACAGAGTCGGTTTATTTAGTCTGTTTTGGAATGTTGTGTCTGAGTGGCCATCGTGTCTCACAGTAAACCAGCCAATCAGACCAGAGCTCATCCAGTTATTCATGAGCTCACCAAACAAGGAAGACGGCTTGTTTCATTCTAGGTCCAAATCATGAATCATGAATCATAAATGGGTTTGTAAAACTGCATCTGGACATTTTTCATCCGCATAACTCATATAGGTATCAGTGCAACTTAAACTACCTTTACAGGGCACATGCTGTCAATCAATCTGCCTGTTACCTGGCATTACCTACTCTGACTGAAGTTATAAGCTGAATTTTGGCCCAGACTGGTGTTCAATGAGACACAGTACAGGGTAGCCAATCAGAACAGAGCTCATTTACATATTGCAGTCTTTAAGGCACAAGGACAAGAAAACCCTGTTGAATAATATGGGATAAAAACAGGTCCTGTACGTACTAGTGATGAGCATAAACACAGAAATAGTATATCTTGTTATGGAATACAAGCATAATGGATCCATGGTTGCCGAATCAATGGAGGCATGCTTTGTTTTCCTTTCTAGTTGAACGTTATAGGTTTCTGTGTACAAAACAGTGTGTTCAAAATATTAAGGGCACTATTGTTGGTGTACTGACTTGACGACCTAATTAACGCAGTAGATGCGGTTGGAATCGCAGCAACAGAGCACACCTGCATTTGAAATTCCATGCGTGAACACGCCCATGCGAGTGCGTGAGCAGGCGCGAGATTGAGAAAGACATACAATGACGAATGGAAAGTATAAACCAGACACTGAACAACAGAGTGCAAAAACTACACTTAGCAACCCTGACCGCTGCCCCTCTATATACCCTTTATACTGGCTAACATTAGCAGCTATGCCAGCTGCCTGTACTGTACACTGTTATACACTCATCATCAAAATATTGCTGCACCCAGAAGGACTCAACCGACAGGAATGAAACTTGGTGGGTAGGTTTGACATTGTGAGACATGCCAATGATTCAAGTTTAACGCGCAGCTGTGCATTTAATGTAAGCAAGGACAGACCATATCCTGTTGTGTGTGCTATTCATTCGTGCTGTTGTGTTGGTAGCATCGGTTGCAAGCAAAGAATGCCCTAGAGAAGAGTTTGAAAGCAACTGAGCAGTTGGAAGAGTTGAAGAGGGGTCACATCATAGGGCTCCAGGTAGAGAGATGGTCTTATTGACGTATTGCGCACCATACGGGTCGTGTGGATACTACCATGGCATGCCTGCAACAGCAGTGCATATAAGTGGGCATCCACCAGCAACATTAAGGATCTGGGAGACCTGCACAAACCACGGAAAGAGAGAGGACCAAGAAACTGTCCGACAAGGGGACATTCAGCAAGAAGTGACCCCCTCCATGAGTCATTAGTGTAGGCACCATTAGCAGACGGCTAGACGACACAAGACTACATGTATGCAGACCGTTATGACGACTGGCCTTAAAACCACAACAACGTGGTCAAAGGCTGCAATGGTGTCGTGCCAGAGACCCAAATGGCAGCGGGTCATCTTCAGTGATGAGTCCTGTTTTTGTCTAGGTGGAGACGACCAACGAATCCATGTGGAGGCACCGTAGTCAATGCCAGGATGAACGGTTTGTTGTCACGCACCACATGTCTAGAAGGCCTGGTGTCACTCCACCTCCACCCTTAGTGCAAAATCTGCAGGAACTGTGTGAGAATGTTGAAGCTGCACGGGATGGATTGTCACAGGACACCATTAGGAACCTCTACACCTCCATACCGAGACATCCGGCTTGCATAATTAGATTAAATCTGAATTTAATTGAATATTGCTACCATGTGACCTCCAAGGGATAAAATCAACTGCACATTGATTTTCTACCCATAAGCTTCAGCCATTTTTCCAAAATGCCTACATATCACATTTGAGTATTTTCCCATAACACACTACGTCAGCTCATTGTGAGGGTAAGACAGGTGTGTCCAAGCAGGCGGACACAAAGGCATGCAGTGCATGGGTTGCTCGAAGACCATGACTGAGAAACTATATGTGTAATGCCGCTGCTGATGACAGATTAGTAAGATTTGTACTGCTGTCAAAACACAAACTGGCTGAGCGAACAGAGTTCCAGCGAACCGCAGTTCTACACAATGACCGCAGGCCTGTATTCCACTCCCACATCCAAAACTCCACCATACTGACAAATGTATAGAGTTTCAGAGGACCTGATCACAACCCCTCTTCACATTCCTGTCTGGTGACCTCCTGTGCTGGTTGCGGTGTGTCTGTTTTTCCACTGTAGGGGTGTTATCAAGGTGAGAGGAGACGACACCCTGAAGCAATGCGGCATAAAGCTGCAGGTCATGTAGATACAAGTAAGTGTGTCTCTTTCACCTCCTGCTTGCTGCATACGAGCCAGCACGTCAAGGCTGTTCAGCTCAGCGCATTCACACACACCTGCCCTCATCATCAGACCTGCACAACAGCACCAACTCAACCTAGTGCACCTACAGAATAGAACATCCTGACAGCATACAGGTGAAAATAGGTTTCACCGTTTACATTGTGATAATAATACTAGGAATAATAATAATATTAGTAATAATAGTAATACAATTATATTTGGACATGTTCCACATGTTTGGACATGTTTGTTAATAAACTACACATCCCCTCACGAAAACACTTCTGCACATGTGCAGCAGCTCTGGCACATTTTACAGGCTGTGTTTGATTTTGACCCAATACGTAAACACAGTTAGAGTGCTTTAACCTTCACAGAATATAAGTGTGTTCAGTATATAAAGTGTGTTAACTGTGGAGGACCTTATTTTTTCTTCAATGACATATAGCAGCAGTGTTCAGACCATTATTATTATTATTATTATTATTATTATTATTATTATTATTATTATGGTTTACATATAAGTTACGTGTTCTGCTCTGAATGAACAGTCTGCTCAGGGCCTGTAATATTAAATTGGTTGAAATGGTCAGAGTGTAGTTCTGTCATCATCATTGCTGTAGTTATTACTGTGATTGTTACTATAGTTACTATCGTGATTATTACTGTGATCATTGCACTATTGTTGTTATTAATGTGATTATTGCTATGTTTATTATTAATGTGATTGTTACTATGGTTATTATTAATGTGATTATTACTATGGTTATTATTAATGTGATTATTACTATGGTTGTTATTAATGTAATTGTTACTATGGTTATTAGTAATGTGATTGTTACTATGGTTATTATGAATGTGATTGTTACTATGGTTATTATGAATGCAATTATTACTATGGTTTTATTAATGCGATTATTACTATGGTTAATATTAATGTGATTATTACTATGCTTATTATTAATGTGAATGTTACTATGGTAATTATTAATGCGATTATTACTATGGTTATTATTAATGTGATTATTAATGCGATTATTACTATGGTTATTATTGTGATTATTATTAATGTAATTATTACTATGATTGTTGTTAATGTGATTATTACTAGAATTGTTATTAATGTGATTATTACTATGGTTTTATTAATGCGCTTATTGCTATGGTTATTATTAATGTGATTATTACTATGGTTGTTATTAATGTGATTATTACTATGGTTATTATTAATGCGATTATTACTATGATTATTATTAATGTGATTATTACTATGGTTATTATTAATGTGATTATTACTATGGTTATTATTAATGTGATTATTATTAATGTGATTATTACTATGGTTGTTATTAATGTGATTGTTACTATGGTTATTATTAATGCGATTATTACTATGATTATTATTAATGTGATTATTACTATGGTTATTATTAATGTGATTATTATTAATGTAATTATTATTAATGTGATTATTACTATGGTTATTATTAATCTAATTATTATTAATGCGATTATTACTATGATTATTATTAATGTGATTATTACTATGGTTATTATTAATGTGATTATTACTGTAGTCAGTTGCTCACCTTGCTGGCCTTTTGGATCAGCGTCCGCACGACCTGTTTAATGTGTGGCCCGTTCTCTTTGGGCGGGTGAGTGTGGACCTCGACGCGCGTGACCCCCTTGAAAAAGCCTGAGTTCGGCCAGCCGATGTCCAGTACCGGAACATCGGTGTCTGACTTCTCGGGCCAGTAAGTGGAGCGCAGAGAGGCAGAGTCAGCGGAGCGGGCCTGTGCCTGCTGATCCTTCTGCTCCTTCTTCTCCTTCTTCTTGGCCTCATTCTCCTCCTCCTCCTCCTCGCTCGTAATGTACTTTACCGTCGTGCTGCAGATCGCTTTGAGCTCGCGAGCGGACAGGAAGTCTTTGGTGTTGTACTCGGCCAGGCGCGTTTTGAAGTCTCCGTCTCCCTTAAGCAGCAGCGCCTCCAGAGCCACGCGCTGCTCCTCGCTGTAGTAAAACTCGGGCTTCGTTTCGGGGATCTTCTGGTTCACATGGTTGTCGTCCATGCACTCGAGCTGGGACTCGGCCATGGCTCACGGGTCACGGGTACCGGACACGTCCGGTACAAGTACTCGAGTTGGTCCTGGCCGTCTGAGCTCACCTGAGTGAAAACTTCAGGTTAGGGCAGAGTTGAAGCAGTAGTGGGCGGGGCCTGAGCGAGATGCAAATCACCCTGCGCTCATTGGCTCCCTGGCTCTTACCTGAGCATGCTAAGGGTCCTCCAGTTTTTCCATTCATTCATATTCATATATAGAGAAACATACAGTCTGATTACCTTACATTGGTGGTGATAGTAACCAGGGGTCACCATGTCCTCAACACACATATAGCCATTTTATTTATTATCTAAAACTATCAGTGAACCTGCATGTTTCTTGCACCCAGAAGGAAGTGCGGGACTGCAGTGCTGTTGGGAAGGAAGGTAAGGAATACTAGGAACAATAAATGGTAATAAATTTAGACTGATATGATCATATTTACTGAGCTATTCATTCAGAGGTCTGTCTCTCAGTATGGAGTCGGGCGCCATGTTTGCTAATGCAATATGACAGGCGTCTCTGTATGGAGTTATAAAGGTTCCTAAGGGTGTCCTGTGATAATCCATCCCATGCAGCTTGTATACTTGTATACTTGGAGTCCCGCAGTGACACCAGGCCTTCTGGACGTGTGGCGTGTAACTACAAACTGCTCATCTTGGCACTGACCACGGTGCCTCAACACGCTGGTCTTCTGAAGATGACGGGTTGTGATGCTGAGTCACTGCATGACAGTCTGGGAAGACACCATTGCTGTCTGCCATGGGGCAGTCGCTGTAACGGTCTGTGTGCACGTAGTCCTGGGTCATGCAGCCGTCTCCCAATGGTGCTGGCACTGACAGGAAGACTCATGAAGGGCATCACTGCTTGCTAAATGCCCAGAACTGGGTGCTAGGTCAGTCAGGTACAGAGATAAGACCAGTCCTCGCTTATGTCACATGTGCAGTCGAGCATGTCACCTACTCACCAGGTTTCATTCCTGTCGGCAGATTCCTTCTGGGTGCAACTATGTGTGTGTGTGTGTGTGTGTGTGTGTGTGTGTATATATATATATATATATATATTCATATATATATGAATATGTAGATTTCAGCCATGCACTGTAATTGTGGACTGTAGTATCACTACACTGACGAATACTAGAGACTCAGCTGCCAGTTAATTACTCGAACTTTACAGCCAGATTTCTGAACTGTAACCCTTGCTATTCTTTGAATCACACTGACTTTGAAAATGCATAAACCGTTTATTTGAAAGGCATCACAAATAAGACAAAGAGTTCTGGCATAGAAAAGTGCATCTGCTCACTAAAGTCACTGCGGTTGCGTTCGGCAGCCCCCAGGGTCCGGGTGAACACTATGTGGCTGGTTTTGCTGTATATGTAAATCACAGAGCTTTGGTGTAGATGACGGGGAAGAGTCCGCATTTGCCTCCTATCTGTCCCCTCCACCAGGAGGAGTCCAGCTGCTCCAGGACTTCTATAATGTCGCCAGCCTTAAACTCCAGCTCATCCGCGTCCACTGCTACGAAGTCATAGAGGGCTTGGACCAGCATCAGTGATGACTGCGCATACAACAGGGACAACACACGGTGCGTTAGTGTTGGCTAGTGTGGTTAGATACACGGATTGTCTCGTTGGTGTGTGCTTGTTTTAGTGCCGTTTCAGGACCAGTTTCCAAATTTGTGGTCCGTTTCTTTCTCTGTATACTTTGTTACCCTGTTCCTTAATGGCCTAGACCCCCACAGGACCACCACAGTGCAGGTACTATGTGAGAGGTGGATCATTCTCAGCACTGCAGTGGCACTGATGTGGTGCTGGTGTGAGGGGATCAGACACAGCAGTGCTGCTGGAGTGTTTAAACACTGTGTCCACTCACTGTCCACTCTATTAGACACTCCTACCTTGCTGGTCCACCTTGTAGACGTACTGTCAGAGACGACAGCTCATCTGCTACTGCACAGTGCAGTGTTGGTCCCACAGTGCCCGCAGGATGCTGCCCACAGGACTGTGCCGACAGGGCGCTCCCCACACGATACTGCCCACAGGACGCTGTAGGCTGGATCGTTTTGATTGGTGGACGATTCTTAGTCCAGCAGTGACACTGAGGTGTCCAGCAGCACTGCTGTGTCTGATCCACTCACACCAGCACAACACACACTAACACACCACCACGTCAGTGTCACTGCAGTGCTGAGAATGATCCACCACCCACATCATACCTGCTCTGTGGTGGTCCTGTGGGGGTCCTGACTATTGAAGAACAGGGTAATAAAGTATACAGAGAAACAGATGGACTGCAGAGTGCTCTTATATGCAAAGAAATGTTTGTTAGGTGTATAGATACGCCATAAGGCCAAAAGTATTCATTCACCCATTCAAATCACTGAATTCAGGTGTTCCAGTCATTTCCATGGCCACTGGTATATGAAACCAAGCACCTAGGCATGCAGACTGCTTCTACAGACATTAGCGGGTCGCTCTCAGGGGCTCAGTGAATTCCAGCACGGGACCGTGATAGGCTTCCAACATGAACTTGACTGGCCTGCCCTGAGTCCTGACCTTAACCCACAAGAACACCTTTGGGATGAATAAGAATGGAGACTGCCAGCCAGACCTTCTCATCCAACATCAGTGTCTGACCTCACAAATGTGCTTCTGGAAGAACCTTCAAAAGAATTCCTAAACCTATGGATCATAAAAGGGATGTCACTCAAGTTGATATATGTGTGAAGGTGCAAATACTTTTGGCGATATAGTGTATATATTTGCTAAATGTAACACACTGACGTATTTGCAGTTGTGAAGCGCGTCTGATGACGAGGACATGTTGACTTTTTCCTTCTATAAAAGCGACAGGACATGGAATTTGACCAGGAGCACTTTTCATATCACCCTATATATACACATAAACAGACTCAGAAGGAAGCCCTCAGGGCCTGCTAGCCCTTCTCTGTGTTGTCTGATTTCTGGGAAAATAAACACACTGGGTTTATAGTGAAGACTGCTGGAGCTGAGTCTTTATGAAGACTGAGACTGAGTCAAGACTGAAACCAGAGGAGACGGGGCTGAGACGGCCTCTGTAGCCTGTATAGCCTCAAATGCTATTAGGGTTCTACATGGCTTTGCAATAACATTCAGTCGTTCCATTTATATTCTCCTTCTGTTGCTTTTTCATGCTTGAGAGACTTCCCACCAGTCCCCCAACTAGTCCCCCACAGTCTGACTTATGGTTCCGGACAATACGTCAGATTTTCCCATTGATTCCCATTAAAAATGAATGGGGTGGAAAAGTACACCCCTATCTACTGTACTTCTGCTCAACCAACATACACTGGTTCCTATACCCTCATCTCAGGCCAGACCCCCAAACGTGAATTCAATGTTAGTCTGACCCCCACTTGCCTGTTTGTCTTTAATTCCATCCCTCGTTTTTCCAATAGGGTCCCATTCATTTCCACCCCATACAAACCCAATTGTTTACTTTACCCTACAGCCACCAAACTGCATGTACGTCACTCCAGGCAGATCCTCTAATCCACAGCCATGTTGACCCACAATCCTCTATGTGTTGTTTATTCACCCCTCGTATTTCCCATAGCAACGTCAGCCTAGCAGGAAGTGGGTATCTGGTGATCTTAAAGACTCAGACAGCTCCAACTGATGAGAGTCTGAACCAGTCCATATCCTGATCTACCACATCTACTCCTGATGTAGCACAGTATGATACTCCTCCATATCTCCACCGCTAATATATATTTAGTGGTGTAAAAACTTTGATCTCTTTTTCTGCACAGTGTAAAAGCTCTAGTTCCCCTTTCAGGTTAGTGAATATTCATGATGGACCGACCAATAGAATCGCTCCAAACCTGCTTAGTAATAAACCTTGTTCTATATCAGCTCCACTGCAGGGTAAGACAGCTGGTTCCTCCTCCTGTAAAGCTCCATTCTGGAGGGTTTTAAGGGGGACTGTATAATTCCATGGGTGGTGTTTAATAGTTTAGTGTCTTTATTGTTACTATTGAGCATTAAGATAAACATAAGGAGAACCTTCTGTGAGGAGTCGGTCTGAACTTTTGACTGGGACTGTAGACTCCAATACTTTTCAACCTGTGGGCTGTGGCCCCCCAGTGGTCTGTTAGGGAACTGCAGCTTTAAACTTTAGTTTGCAAGTTGTGTTTGCCAGTCATGTGTTGGCTAGTGCTTTTAATGTCCACTCAAAATGAGCAAAATGAGATGTCACTAGCGAAACAGTCAGTACTGAACACTGGGAGAGAGAGAGAGAGAGAGAGAGGCAAAGAGAGAGAGAGAGGCAAAGAGAGAGAGAGAGAGACAAAGAGAGAGAGAGAGAGAGACACACAAAGAGAGAGAGAGAGACCCTACTTCTAAGTGGTGATTGCATAGCTGGCTGTAGGTGGGTGTTTGTTGTTACCTTCGGAGGTGGCAGGATCTCTGCAGGGCGAGGCGGAGGGCACCATGGCCCTGCTGATCTGCTCTGACTGTCCATCCACTCTCCTCGCTCCTGCACAGATGAGACACACTCATCACCTGCACCTCCTCCTAACCCGAACACTTACAGCAAACGGAGTTCAGGTCAGCCTGCTGAAGACTTTAAAGGCCACACTTATAGGAATCCTTTCTGTTGGTTCAGATTGCGGCTGGTTTTAGATCATTCCAGTCATGTAGTACATCAGTTTGCATGCAGTACATCTCATTAAGCTTAGCGCATTAATAGAGCTATGCTACCTATACCACTCCGACCCTAGCTGGATTAAACGGTATAAGAAGATGGGTATGCTGATGGATGGGCGGATGGATGGGACCTATATCTTTCTCTTACCGTTACACCATTCTACCTTTCATAAGAGGTGCTGGCGTAGGCTGGTGTTTGTTGTTACCTGTGGAGGAGGTGGTAGGGCCTCCTGAGGCCGAGGCATGGGGCACCGTGGGCCTGCCGATCGACTCTGACTATCTATCCACTCTCCTTGCTCCTGCACAGATGAGACACACTCTCATCACCTGCACCTCCTCTTCAACCCAAACACTTATGGCAAATGAAGTGGAGATCAGCCTGCTGTTTTAACCTGCTGCAGTTTTAATTGAAAGGTCATTTATTAGAGGTCAGTCGGTACATCTACATCACCTTAATAGGTTTGCTGTGTCACTGATAGAACCAAACCAGTTTGTGTATACTTATGTCTCATTTGCACTGTTATGTTACTAGTACGTCTCGTGTGTTTGCTCTATGTTTATATTTGCACATCGGAGTTTGGAGAAATGCAGTCTTGCTCAGCTCCTGCACTCCTGTTGTAAAGTCTGAATGACAAATACGTTCACTTTGATGGAGTTCAAACTCTTTAGAGGTGGATTAGAACCACGTCTACACCTACTGTCCTGAGATCCTCAGAAATATCTGTCCATGCCATGATACACTTCCACAAACGTGGGTTATGATAATCTGACTTTAACATATCTCCGCTGTCACTCCTCCAGGTCTCCCACACACCGCCGATCTCCCAGACTCCATTGCCACGTATCACATGACCCCAGTCAACCAATCACGCATGGTGTAGTTTGCCTGAGTGCTGATTTGTTCCACCCGCTGCTCATCACCCAGTCTGCTTATTGTTAGACAAAAGACTTCAAGACCGACGTGTGCAGAATTAAAAAACCAGGAACGGTTTATTTACAAACAGGCAATCTCAGCAAGCACCAGTAAACAGCGAAACAGCGGGAGAAGCTAAATCAGAGTCAGGGACAGGCGGGGGTCAGAACCAGGTAATACAAGCAGCGAGGGCAAACAAGATTACGGGGGAAGACCGAAGGGCAAAACCAAAGAGAGAAAGCAGAGATTCAAACCGGAGAGTCAGAGCACGAGCAAACAGGATTAGGCGAAAGAGTGGTAGAGGAACGAAGGGAGTCGGAAACCAGACGAAGACAATACGAGAACGGACCGCTCAGGATTGCTAAACAAAGTTTGGCAAAGCTTCGCAGGGAACCCGCGTGAAGCACAGCCTTAAATACAGGCAGTAATTACATACAGCTGGAGCTAAAACTCGGGCGATCTAGAGCGAATCACGGAGTCCGAACGGGGGCGCATAGATATGACGTCATCGAGCGTGGCAATCTGGGAAGTGGAGTCCCGAAGAGCGTAGAAGCCGGGGAGACGCGGAGGCGTGACACTTAAACACCCCTCACACACACATACACATTGTGGAAGTTTGGCCAAACCTCTGTTTGCACGTGACTGTTTTGACTTTACCCCGTTTGTTATGATTGTCTCATTGGTTAAAAACAGTCACACATTTTTGCTATATAATAATTATAATATAATTGGATCATTTTCAGATTTTTTTTGTCTTGTTTGTTTGATTAGGTTCTCTATATCTTTATCTCTGACATTCGTTACATAATTAACTATATGGTATAATTAACTGTCTCATTGCACTTTGATAGCATACCAGCAACAATAATAACAATAACGAAGGATTATTATTATTCTGATATTCCTTTCACTGTAAAGCTGCAGTGACCCAGTGAAACCACATGAGACTGAAAGCAGTGACATTACCTGAGGAAACGTCCTGGCGCCTGAGACGCCTCTGTTAGGGGCTTCTGGCCGGGGCTAGAAACAAGAGAGAGGGAGAGGGAGAGAGAGAGAGAGAGAGGGAGGGAGAGAGAGAGAGAGGGAGGGGAAGAGAGTGAGAGGGAGAGAGAGGGAGAGGGAAGAGAGAGAGAGAAGAGAGGGAGAGAGAGAGGGAGAGAGAGAGAGGAGAGAGGAGAGAGGGAGAGAAGAGAGGGAGAGAGAGATAGAGAGAGAGGAGAGAGAGAGGGAGAGAGAGATAGAGAGAGGGAGAGAGAGGAGAGAGAGAGGAGAGAGAGAGGGAGAGAGAGGAGAGAGAGAGGAGAGAGAAAGAGAGAGAGAGGGAGAGAGAGAGAGGAGAGAGAGAGAGGGAGAGAGAGAGAGAGGGAGGGAGAGAGAGAGAGGGAGAGAGAGAGAGAGAGAGAGAGAGAGACAGTCATAATTCCTGAACTATTATTGGAATGATGTTGGAATTACAGGGACAAGGAAAACTGAATATCTCAAGAGTACATCTCCATAGGCAACAGAAAGGTTTGCTTGTCTTGCTGGGCAGCGTTTGGTAACATGAATCAACCCACTTTGGAACATGTGACTTTTTAAGACCTAAACATCCATGGAATGTTTATGAGATTACATGATTAATGTTAACATGACTATTTCCCATAGTTCCACAGTAGATTGTATTGGTCACTGTGCCTTTAACACTGGGATATGTTATTTATCTCTGATCAGACCTGAAACGCTTTCTTTATAATGTCTCTCTTAGGGTTTAACTACTGATAACTGAACTGGTTTTTGTGACATCACAAAAACAATGAATTAAAAACAGGCTGTGTTTGCAGCTTCCATATCGTCACCGTCCAAAGAAAAACAGGTATCTTGAAAATGGTAGCTTTACCTGAGAGGCCAAAAACCTCCTTTATTGTGAATGGAAGTCAATGGAACCAGACGTCTTTCCAAGCAGTTTTGGGCCATTTCTGTTGGTCCATTCTTCAGGAAATTTCCACACAGTGTAAACAGCAGCTCATGTGATCAAATAAGGCATTAAAGTAAAAATCAACAAAAATGGAGATACATGTTTTTCATTGGACAGTGACGATATAAGGACTGTAGGGACTGAAGAGTTAATAGTACATTTTGAAACTGTAGCAGAGATTAAACGCTGTACCAGTTTCCCTGATATGGGACCTTTAACACATATGCAACACCAGTAGGTCATACCATGGCCTTAAGTCTCTAGTTTAGCAATATAGTTATGGTAGCTTGAGCTTACAGAGATGGCCCAGCCAGATATGTTTTAGGCACGTTCTAGATCATATAAGGGCGAGATTGAGTGGCAGTACCCGAGTAGATGGTCTGGGTTCTTGAGGAGCATTTGGTGAGTACTGGAAAACAGAGAGAGAAAGAAAGGCAGGTGAAATAAGATATACATTCTCTACTTTAAATCTATACTACATTGGTGCTTGTATAGAACGTTTGGGGGCCCCCCATCAAATGACATGCTTTTTGTTGAACACATCCTTTACACTGGGGGTCCTGGTCCCCACCCTGGAGAGTTCAGATAGAGCACACCTGCCTCTGATAATCCAAAGTCCTTGCAAGCCTACAATATACACTCATTATCAAAAGAGTAGCTGCACCCAGAGGGAGGTGAGGGTTTGCAGTGGTGTTGGGAAGGAAGATAAAGGTCACCAGGATTAATAACTGATGATACATTTAGTCTGATATGGGTGATATTTATTGAGCTACACCTACAGAAGTCTGTCTCTCAGTATGGCCTTGGGCTGCCATGTTGGCTAATTGTTCCTAATGGCGTCCTGTGATAATCCATCCCATGCATCTTGAATATTCTCACACTCTTCCTGCAGATGGTGCGGTAGGGGTGGAGGTGGAATGACTGGGGTGACACCAGGCCTTCTGGACATGTGTCACGCCTCTGGGTTTCCTTGACGCCTCCGGTCTTCTAAACTCCATGTCCCAGAGTTCATTACATGATGATGTCACAGTCACATGAGTATTGATTATCACACAGCTGCATCTCATTTCACCTCTGACTCTCTCTCTCTCTCTGTCTCTCTCTCTGTCTCTCTCTCCCTCTCTCTCTCTCTCTGTCTCTCTCTGTCTCTCTCTCTGTCTCTCTCTCTCTCTCTCTCTGACTCTCTCTCTCTCTCTGTCTCTCTCTCTGTCTCTCTCTCCCTCTCTCTCTCTCTCTGTCTCTCTCTCCCTCTCTCTCTCTCTCTGTCTCTCTCTGTCTCTCTCTCTGTCTCTCTCTCTCTCTCTCTCTGTCTCTCTCTCTCTCTCTCTCTCTCTCTGTCTCTCTCTCTCTGTCTCTCTCTCTCTCTCTCTCTCTCTCTCTCTCTCTCTCTCTCTCTCTCTCTCTCTGTCTCTCTCTCTCTCTCTCTCTCTCTCTCTCTCTCTCTCTCTCTCTCTCTCTCTCTCTCTCTCTCGGTTCTCCCCTTTGACATGGTGGCTGGTTTACGCGTTTGTCTTTCTCCTTTGGATTTGTCTGCCTGTACCTCCTGCTCTCTGGTTCTCGACCCCTGCCTGTCTCTCTGGTTATTCCCTCTGCTTTGTCCCCTTGGTGATGTTGGCCTGGTCCATGCTGTTGTGCTTTATTACCACTCTGTCTAATAAATCTCAGTTGACCTTTAGCTTGGGGTGCGTCAATCTAAGTTAATCCTCATCTTGGTGCTGACCACAGTGCCTCCACCAAGACAATAGTAGGACTTGTTACTGAAGATGACCCGTCGCCATTCTGAGTCACTCCATGACAGTCTGGCCCAACACCTTGGCATGGAAACATTGACGTGATGTTAATGGCAGTCATCGTTACAATCTATTGTAGTCAGTATGGTACAGTGATAAGGCCTCTCCTTGCTTATGTCACATGTCTCACAATGTTCAATTCACCCATCAACTTTCATTCCTATTGGTTGATTCCCTCTGGGTGCAGCTATCTTTTGATGATGAGTGTAAATGTAAAGCTTACAGGACAGAAAAAACAAATTTAAGTGATGTGCTCACTTCACTTAACTCTCAAACTGACCACTGACATCCAGACTACTGTGTTCATCATGCTACTGTATAACTACATGTGGGTAATGTAAATAAACTGGAATTTAAGTGTTGAGTCTCCATGGGTTACAGTGTCAGGGCTATTGTCCAGCTATTTAGCCACCATGCAGTGAACTCACCCGCTGGTCTGCGAGGAGGCGGACGCAGCTCTGCTTGGAGATGGAATTCATAACGTAATAGTCCACTAATTTATCCAGAGAGGGGAATTTCTCATTCCAGAGGAAATACTGTCCCTTCTTGTCCTGCATCACCTTAAAGTGCTGCACGTCAGCCTCGTGTCTGGCAGGACGAGGAACAACACAACATCATATTCTGTAGGAACAGCAAAGCGACTGAACAAAACAGAGAGGCATGTAACCCAGTGGTCCATGGACTACAATGTATGTAAGTTCAAGACAGCAACGCCATACGTCGTGCCAATGCTATTTTCAGGACACTCATTCACTCACTCACTCATTTACTCATTCACTCACTCACTCACTCACTCATTTACTCATTCACTCACTCATTCACTCACTCATTTACTCATTCACTCACTCACTTATTTACTCATTTACTCACTCACTCACTCACTTACTCACTCACTCACTCATTCACTCACTCACTCACTCACTCATTTACTCATTCACTCACTCACTCACTCATTTACTCATTCACTCACTCACTTATTTACTTATTTACTCACTCACTCACTTACTCACTCACTCACTCATTCATTCACTCACTCATTCATTCACTCACTCACTCACTCACTCATTCACTCACTCACTCACTCACTCACTCATTTACTCATTCACTCACTCATTCACTCACTCACTCACTCACTCATTTACTCATTCACTCACTCACTCACTCATTTACTCATTCACTCACTCACTCACTCATTTACTCATTCACTCACTCATTCACTCACTTACTCACTCACTCATTTACTCATTCACTCACTCACTCACTCACTCATTTACTCATTCACTCACTCACTCACTCACTCACTCACTCACTTATTTACTCATTTACTCACTCACTCACTCACTCACTCACTTACTCACTCATTCATTCACTCACTCATTTACTTATTCACTCACTCACTCACTCACGTACTCATTCACTCACTCACTCACGTCACTTAGATGACGTTTGTTCAGGGTTGACATATGTATCTCTTTTTTTACTCACTCACTCACTCACTCACTCACTCACTCACCCATTCACTCACTCACTCACTCACTCACTCACTAACTCATTCACTCACTCACTCACTCACTCACTCATTTACTCATTCACTCACTCATTCACTCACTCACTCACTCATTCACTCACTCACTCACTCACTCATTCACTCACTCACTCACTCACTCACTCACTCACTCACTCACTCACTCACTCACCCATTCACTCACTCACTCACTCACTCAATCACTCACTCACTCACTCACTCCCAAGGGGCAATTTAGCATCTCCAATCCACCTGACTGCTTGAGCTATGGGAGGAAACCGATTCAGACACCCCGGACATCCCAACCAGGAGCCGGACTTTCTTGCTGTGAGATGTACTTGCATTAACACGAGGTGGATCGTAGGTACACTACTGCAGCTAAACACCAGGGGGCAGCAACAGTTTACAGTTAGGGCCATGGCATTGACCTTGCCTGGACCAGACTGTCTGATCATGACTGGTTCTTGTGTTTACTGGTGTTTACTTGAGGTATTATGTTGGTTTAACATTTTATTGGGTTTCACATTAAATATGCGCATATACATCAGATACACCACCTCGTCCATCTCATCAGCTCCACTGACCATATAAGAGCACTCTGCAGTTCTACAGGTCCAGACTGTAGTCCATCTGTTTCTCTGTATACTGTATTACCCTGTTCTTTAATGGTCAGGACCCCCACAGGACCACCACAGATCAGGTATTATGTATACCTGTATATATGGTTGATCATTCTCTGCACCACAGTGACAGTGTAGCGGCGTTGGTGTGTTAGTGTGTTGTGCTGGTGTGAGTGGATCAGATACAGCAGTGCTACTGGACACTTCAATGTCACTGCTGGACTGAGGATCATCCACCATCCAGCAAACTCCAACCAACACTGCCCTGAGGGCAGCATCCTGTGACCACTGATGAATAGTGCTTTAATGTCTATACAGTACCAATAATAATAGACATAATGAAGTTATTGAAGAATAAATAGACCTTACTGTGTGTCCCCTTGTGTTTCGTGAGTATCTGATGGTGTCACGCGCTGGATTGTGAGTACCTTACCTGACAGAGATGGACAGATCCCCTGGGGAACTCTGGCTGTCGCGGATAAGGAAGGCTCCTATAGGCTGGGGCGTGAGAATGCTCTCGGCCTCTTGTCGACTGATGTCCTCTTGAAACCAGCTACAGAGCGAACAATGAACTTACTATTCCACATGTCACAACAATGTGCTGAACCAAGTAACCAGAATATGTTGCACAAATTCAGGAAGTTGGAAGTTATTGCTTTTGTTGCTCTGCACTATTTAAATAAAGTTTGCTTAAACTGCATAGTGAATAATTATGAAATCTCATTAATATTCCAGTTTTGTTCTGTGCAAAAAGGATTGTGGAAGGAAACTATGCATAACGACATGGAGTTATACGGATAGATTGTTCCCACCAATATTCCAATTGCTCACTAAAATATTATATAAGTATATTTATATCATATAATAATTCTTATTAATTGTATTATTACTCATTGGTTTTGCATTAGACATTAATAAAAGGTATACAGACCCATACAGGAGGTGCGAGGGGTTTGTTGAATATTGAGGTGGAGTAGTGTTTGGGCTGTTGCATCTCTGCTAACTATGTGATCAGAACCTACGCCCCTGTATGACGATGGTGGCACATGATATTCAAATCATATTCAAATATCTCATCTACAGCCTACAAACCCCTGAAGCAGTAGGGATGGAAAAATATAGAATCTGTGAAATAATGAATTATGCAAATGTGGAAATGATGACAAAATGTTTCGATCAACATTAAAGGCGCCATAGGTGCCAATGGAAAACTGAATTTACATTGTTACAGTTATGGAATATGAATATTAAGTGTTAAAGAGGGTGGTAAAATGTGCTGATGCCATAATCCTGAACTGATAGGACAGTCCTGACTCCTCTTGTGCATTACCAGCTCAGGTTTCGTTACAGCAGAAACAACAACAACAACAACAACAACGTATCAAGAGCATTAGTAGAATATATATTCATAATTTAGTGGTGTGTATATATATATATATATATAGATGTGTGTGTGGCACTCCACATAGCCTTTCCAAGAAACTGAGCTGCTGTTGGTGGGTGTGATCTTCATCTTTAAATATAGTTGCCAGCCAGTTCACCAGCTTCTTAATCGAATGCTCCATTCCACCTTAAATGCTTCAACTTGTACAGGCACTATGATGCAAATGAGGCATCCTTTAAGGTGGAACAGACATTTTGCAGGTAAGCAGGAAGCCAACTTTGTATATTTCACTCTGGAAAGTTTCTCAAACCTTGGACAATTTTGAGCAACTTCACTCAGCGTTGGTCCCTGAAAAGACTGAGGAGAGAAGCAGCTCCACCTTTATTAGCATCACAACCCCAACAGCAGTCTGTAAGTAGCAGCCATGCTGTGTGATTGCATCAGTGTTTGCCGGTTGAAGCAGATCATCTTAAACTTAGAGTTTCTAGTGAGGAACAACTTTAATCTACTGTGTGTTGATGTCCAGATGGAAAGCCAGTAGCTAGCATAGGTAAAATTAGCCACTAGCCTTAGCTCCAAGTAACTAGCATTAGCATAGCTAACGAAAGGGGCTCATTTCATTTAGTCTATTTCCACATGTTGCTACATGTTTTACTGTACACCAGCCAACCAGAGCTAGGGTTGCCATCTTTCAGAAATGTAAACAAAGGATGGTGGCGTGGTCATGTGTGAGTGACATGTTTTCAAAATCACGAGTCCAGGGTGGGTGAGGTTGTGAGAGATTGTGATCATTCATGTGTGTGTGACAGACGTGTATATCAGACATTTACAGAAATATGAACAAATTTCCGGATATTTATGGAAATACGGAACAAATTTCCGGACATTTACAGAAATATGGAACAAATTTCCAGACATTTATGGGAATACGGAACAAATTTCCGGACATTTACGGAAATACGGAAAATATTTCTGGACATTTACGGAAATACGGAACCAATTTCCGGACATTTACAGAAATACGGAACAAATTTTCGGACATTTACAGAAATACGGAACAAATTTCCAGAGATTTACAGAAATACGGAACTAATTTCCAGACATTAACAGAAATACGGAACAAATTTTTGTACATTTACGGAAATACGGAATAAATTGCGCACCATATTGGTTTAATATGGGACGCAACATTTAATTGCCAAATAAAGGACAATTTCGTATTTTACGGGACGGGTGGCAACCCTAATCAGAGCTGAGTTCATCAGATTATTCATGAGTTCACCAAACAAGGTTTCAACACATTTCATTCTAGGGCCCATGTATATGTCAGTAAATGGGCGTATTAACCAATCAATGGGCAAGTAGACCGATATCACGCTAAAATACTGAATACATGCATTTTGTGGTTTCTTAAAAAACCTAAACCAGTGATTTCCATTCTGTAGAGTGTGTTATTTATTATTCCATTCTCAGTGTGTTATTATTATAATTACCTACCTGGGAATGGTTAGGTTGATGTAGTTTTTAGGAACGAATCCGACCATCCCGTGACTTTCAGCTCTATACCAGTCATCCTTGGTGCCCAGGATCTAAAGTGAATACAACACTGATTAAACCGAACCACCCTTTTGCTTTTGCTATGGGATCATGACAGTGCTGTCAATTTCCTAATATGCATGTTCCTTCTTTCCATGGGACTAGATTATCATAACTGTCTGGTCACAAAAGCATGATGCCAGTACGAATGGTTTGGCTCACATGCTGAGAATGATAGTCCATGATATGGTACAGCGGGGAAAGTAAACTAGGGAGTATCATGAACCTTAAAGTACCAGGTGGACAAGTTTCTGGATGTGGCCCACCTCAGTGTTCAGACACAGTAGCATTAAAGAATCGGTCAGTTGGACCAGATTTGGTGGATGCCTTCCCTGGCACAATCCCGAGGTGTCACACCTCCGTCCAGCCCATCAAGGGTTAACAACCACACGGACTCCATTTCCCAAGATCCACCTAGGGATCACGTGACAGTCCGCTCCCAACCGACAGCCAATTACAGATCAGCCTCGCCTGAATACTGATTGGATCACCTGGTAGACTTCCTAGTTATACTGTGTTGTGCTTAACTCTCATTGCGAAGTATCGTATCTGTTTACAGTGCGTACCGAGCGGACCCTGACACGAGGAGAATTTCCTGTAGCCTGGGGTTTTAGCCACTGCTAAAATCTTGTCCCTACTTCCCTCACACTTTGGTCTTTGGCGTGTCCAAATGCAGTCACTAGTTCTGGCCAATTTATCGTTTTAGTTTTAGGTATTTATAGCTCTGTTATTCTTGTGCATTCTTCAGGAGCCTGAACTTACTACAACCATAAACGCACAAAGTAACAATTATTTGCACATACTGAGGGATGCCCAAACTAGTTGACTAGTCAACTTGTTAGCCACTAGATGTCCACCAAGTTCAGTGTCATGCAACTCAAGTGGTTCATTTTAACACATGTTGACTATAACAGCTCTGGAAGAATCATGGCAACAATTATTTATTATTTTTTGGAAAAAATGTGTGGAATGTCTCTTTTGCTAGCCTTTTCGCTAGCTAGATTTTCTTTGTTGTAATAGCTACCAAACCTCTGTATAGCTATTCGTCTTGGTAGGTTAGCTATGAAGCAGAAACTTCACCAGTTATACATTAAATAGATTTTTAAACCAAAGTATTCAGTTAACTGTACAGTCTATTTACACCACAGCTTTCACACCACTCTAAAACCCACACCCACTGGGCACTGAGTGGGGCATCCCTGGGCAGGGCCTCGTTTTGGTATCAAAACAGCCCCAGTTCTTCACAGTATGGACTTTTGAATATCTTGGGAACATTCCTTTGAGGTTCTGGCCTACATTGACACGACTGCACTACCTCCCCGTTCTACCACATCTAAAAGGTGTTCCATTGGGGTTCTATATATATATACACCCTTATATATCGTTGCTGTCCAAAGAAAAACAAGTATCTCCAAAATGGCAACTTTACAGGAGAGGCCAAAAACCTCATTCGATTTTAATGTAAGTCAATGGAACCAGACGATCTTCCGAGCACTTCTGGGCCATTTCAGTTGGTCCGTTCATCATGCAAATCTCACAGTGTGTAAACGGCAGCGGCTGTTTTCAAATGATGCATAAAAGTCAAAATGGACAAAAATGGAGATACATGTTTTTCATTGGACAGCGACGATATACAAGACTTCCCTCATCAGGGTTTCCTGTGAGTCAGTGCGCTTCTGCTCTCGGGGGAGATATTTGGCTCAGAAAGATATTTCATCTTGCCTTAATGATTTCTCCTTTATGGAAGCTGAGCTCATCATCAGCGGTGGCAGTGAAGTCGAACTTTCCGATCGCCTCCATGCTGGAAGCAGCTCCTCCACACTAAATAAGAGAAGAGGAGAGATTTTTAAATGGCAAGTGCAGAGACCACCGCTTAGTTAATTTACACTCATCATCAAAACAATAGTTGCACCCGGAAGGAGGTGTGGGATTGCAATGGTGTTGGGGAGGAAGATAAAGGTGACCAGGATCAATAACTGATGATAATTTTAGACTGATATGATCAATATTTATTGAGCTACACATACAGAAGTCTGTCTCTCAGTATGGCGTTGGGCAGCCATCTTTGCTGACCCAACACACCAGACGTCTCGGAGACTGGTCACTGAAGATGACCCGCTGCCATTCTGAGTCACTCCATGACAGTCTGGCATGACACCGTTACAGTCTTTGCATGGTGTTAAGGGGCGTTGGCGTAACGGCCTGGGTGCATGACTACTTTCCTGTGGTGCTTTAAAAATCAGATATGGAACATCGTTATCTCTGTTTTTCCAAAGACTCCACTAAAAAACTCGGAAGTAGATGAATCCGTAGGTGTATGGAAGCTTACGATCATACTGGTCTTCCAGCAGTGGCTAAAATCCCAGTCTACAGGGAATTCTCTTTGGAATTGTGCCAGGGAAGGGAATTCTTTGATGCAAGAGTGGCTGAACACTGATGCGGCCTACATCCAGAAACTGGTCCAGTCCATGTCAACACGCCATTACATGCTCCTAGATGACTCACTCTCATGTCTTCATCCCCCTCGTAACGTGTTGGAGTACCGTTTTAAACATGCAGCAACTTGTCTAACAATAAAAGGAGGGAGAGAGAGGATGTCGTGGGTTGTGGGAGACATGATGAAATGGCCAGTGATGTTTGCTATAAGTCTGAACAGTGTGAATGAGTTCAGCCGGCTGAACTAATACTACAGAAGCAGAAGCAGAAACATTCCTTCATCTAACCTACACAGAATCCTCTCTTTTCATGAGGTCAGTGTAGAGCTGGGCATGCAGGATCGAAAACTGTGGATGTTAGAATAGTGACCTCACTGTAGCTCACGCTGCAGGCCTTTAACCACTTCCCCTCAAACAGCAGCCCCACACCAGCCAAGTGACAAGTGATTGTGCAAATTCAGTTTCCTGTGCACACAGGGACCAGATGCCATAACAGATACACCAGGATAAGCTTATTACACTGCTTCTTCTTTTCTCCTCCTCCCTTCTTCTCCTCCTTTCCTCTCTTCTGTTCTGTTCTCTTCTCTTCTGTTAGGTTCTCTTCTCTTCTCTTCTCTTCTCTTCTCTTCTCTTTTCTTTTCTTTTCTTTTCTTTTCTTTTCTTTTCTTTTCTTCTCTTCTCTCTTGTTCTCTTCTCTTTTCTTCTCTTCTCTTCTCTTCTCTTCTCTTTTCTTTTCTTCTCTTCTCTTTCTCTCCTAGGTTCTCTTCTCTTCTCTTCTCTTCTCTTCTCTTCTCTTCTCTTCTCTTCTCTTTTCTTTTTTTTTCTTTTCTTTTCTTTTCTTTTCTTTTCTTCTCTTCTCTTTTCATCTCTTCTCTTTTCTTCTCTTCTCTTTTCTTTTCTTCTCTTCTCTTCTCTTCTCTTCTCTCTTGTTCTCTTCTCTTTTCTTCTCTTTTCTTCTCTTTTCTTTTCTTTTCTTTTCTTTTCTTCTCTTCTCGTCTCTTCTTTTTCTTATCTCTTCTCTTAGGTTCTCTTCTCTTTTCCTTTCTTTTCTTTTTTTTTCTTCTCTTCTCTTCTCTTTTGTACTCTTCTCTTTTCTTTTCTTTCTTATCTCTTCTCTTAGGTTCTCTTTTCTTTTCTTTTCTTCTCTTATCTTCTCTTCTCTTCTCTTCTCTTCTCTTCTCTTCCATTAGGTTCTCTTCTCTTCTTTTCTTTTTTCTTGTTGTATGTTCTTTCTTTCCTTTTCTTTTCTTCTACCAGACCCCCTCAATGTAAAGGTCAAGCTTTCAGGGCTGACCCTGCTCTTGGTGGTCTGGCCCACTCGTAGAGAATATTATGCTTGTAATTTTTCCACCACTGAACTCTCATAATGGTCACTCCTCTTTGTAAGGTTCATGCACTGCAGCTCTGCTGTAACTGTGGTTGTGGATGGACAGTTCTTGCTGACAAAGTCACATCCTGTATTAACATTCTCTGTGAAATAACAAGCGGTTTCTCTTCTGTGTTTCCCTACATAGCAGACTACAGCATAAGCATGATGGTTGAGTGTTTTTTTGTTTGTTGGGCATCCCTACTCAACACAACCTCTTCGTAAAAATAAGAAAGACAACGTGCAAATATTAATGCACAGTTGTTTTTTTATTTGATGAACTGAATAACACCGAATGCTAAAAATAGTCCCTCACTATCACTGGCCATCTTGCATGCAGAGCATCAACCCACAAATTATGATTCTCAATGAAAGGGGCCTCTGAGGGGAATTCCTGTCTGTGCACCACAATGGAGATGCAGCAGTTACCCTCGCATGTTGCTCATGTGCACTGGACCCACAACTCTCTACCTCAGTTGGATGGATTGAAGATTGGCCAAAATTTCAAGCAGCACCTGCCATTTCAGCGCACCCAGGAGACGATCCAAAGCTAACTCCTCCCATGCCACCCTTTTAAATGTCACACATGCCTCAGTCCCGCCAACTAGCCTCCTCAGGAAGCAGCTGCCTGGCCAAGCATGCTGCCAGTGCCCGCTTTAAGCATTGCTGGAGGGACATTAGCAATGCTTCCATATCACTATGCTCCAGTGTTGCCGCCATGCTGCTTCTACTTCCATGGTCCTCAGCCGGGCTTGGTCTTCTCCGCCATCTGCTTTTCAGATCCTCTTTGAGTTTTCTTCATTCCTCTCCACACCAGTCTTGCCCAAGGACCCTTATTCGTGTAGCACAGCATAGTCACCCATACTGGGATTCGACCCCCAGTCTTTCACATGTAGTGGTGTCTCCCTGGTGGGTAGTGGTGGCTCCCTGTTGGGTAGTGGTGTTATCTGCTGAGCTACACCAACCATCATTTTTCAAATCCAGCCGACTAAGCTACAGACACTACAGCCTCACATCATATAGGTTATGTGATATGCAATTCTGTTATTTACTAATAGAATAAATGCAGATTTGTGACCACAGTATACTACAATCAATATTTATCAACGTCGTTCCAGCTCCGGAATGATCAGTCTGATCAGGAATGGTGTGCTTGCATACGGCTTTTTGTCCAACTTATGATTTTTGGAAAAACTTGGGATTTTTTTCCCATTAGGAATGAGCAGGGTGTGTTTCTGCTTGGCCGACAGACACCGTTTCACATACAGTGTTGGTTTGATCCGCGTTCATCTGTTTGCCTTTTTCCCAATCACTCCTTCCTCCCATAGAGTCCCATTCATTTTCATTCCCATGCAAACCCTATTGTTTCCTTTAACAGACTGCATCCATCACATTACAGATCCCCAAACTTTAATACACAGCCATACTGATCCGCACTCCTCTGTGTGTTGTTTATTCATCCCTCGTTTTTCCCATAGACTCCCATTCATTTTTAGCAAACTGGCTGGCAACCAAGCTTAGGCTGCACAGTCACTGTCTAGTTTAATAAGGTTCTGTTATTAACCTCACACTGTCACTATATTTGCATTTGTGTCCACTTTAATGTTAGGAACTAAATTGCTGAATTGGCCCTCTCCACCATGTCACATGGTTTCCTGCAAAAACACATATCATCAAAAGGATAGTTGCACAAATGGTTGTACCCAGAAGACATCAACGAAACTTGAATGGTCCGTTTTATATTATGAGACGAATGATTTGAGTTCTATGCTTGACCACACATGGGACGTATTTCTGAACCAGACTGATCCAACAGCCACGATTGGTGATGCCTCTATGAGTCATCCTGTTGTCACGGCTGCATAACGCAGATCTACATGTGCATAGATCGTTATGATGACTGTCCTTAACACCACTTCAACATCACCAAAGACTGTAATGGTGTTGTACCAGACTGTCATGGAGTGACTCAGAATGGCAGCGGGTCATCTTCAGTGACGAGTCCTGCTTTTGTCTTGGTGGAGACGACCAATGAATCCATGTGTGGAGGCACCGTGTTCAGTAGCAAGATAAACGGTTCGTTGTCATGCGTCACAAGTCCAGATAACCTGGTGTCACACCACCTCCACCCCTACCGCACCATCTGCAAGCACTGCGTGAGAATATTCAAGCTGCATGGGACGGATTATCTCAGGACACCATTAGGAATACAACTCCATACCGAGAAATTAGCAAACATGGCGGCCCAACACCACACTGAGAGACACTGTTTCTGTATATGTCGCTCAATAAATACTGCCCGTATGAGTCTAGATTTATCATCAGGTATTGGTTCTGGAAACTATTACCCTCCTCCCCAATAGCACTGCAAACTGACACTTCCTTCTGGGTGCAGTTATTTTTTTGAGTGTAGGTTCCAGATAGAAGAATAGTGGCCCAAGCTAACCAAGCCCGTATATAGAAGAGACATGCTTAAATATCATCCCTGCTATTTGAAAACCACTTGGACCCAACAGCTGCTCTCTTCTAATTCTTAATTTCTTAATATACATAAACAGTCAATGATGACCAGAAATGACCCAAAAGTACTGGATGTATATTTAGCTGATATTTTGTTGGGCCAGCAATGATAAAGATGTAGCTTGTGTTGGTTCTTACCCTTTTCCAGCCAAAGTTCACCAGGCAAAGACTGAGATCTGAAGAAACTGACTATGAAGCAGAAGCGCCAAGTTTTAGTCTCATACCCACTGCAAAATAAGGCAGATGATCAAGTCCTCATTTCTGGTGTTCTAGCAGCTCTGTGGCTTAGCACAGACGAATTAAGAAAGGGGAAGAGCTAGAGGCAAGCCAGTAACCCCTCCCCTTGCCATCATGTGCACCACACTGGACAGGCTTAGCACGCTACTTTCTCAGTCACAGTTTATTGCAGGCTGTTACTGGGGAGCCCAAGCTGCTCAGAGCATGGACAAGCTTACCTGATGTCCTGCATGACCAGCTGGTTTACACCCAGTAAAGATTCATAGCAGCTATGATCCTTACTGCTCTGCCTTTAAAGCATGTCTCATTAGATGAGTAGCAATGGCTGTTACTTACAAGCTGCTGTTGGGGTTGTGATGCTAATGCTAAGAGTTGGAACTGCGCCTCCTCTCCCCAGTGTTGTAGAGCTGAGTGAAGCTGCTCCATGTTGTCCAAGAGTTTGGGAAACTGTCTGGAATGAAATGTGCAGAGTAACCTCTCAGGTACAGTTGTCCAGGATCTTGTTAATAAGGTAGGAGCTGAGATTGGGCTTCCTATTCGCCAGCTTGACTTGTAAATGTTCCGTTCCACCTTAAATGGTGCTGCAGATACATTCTGGTGCATATGCAAGCTGTAGCATTTAAGGTGGAACGGAGCATTCGATTAAGAAGCTGACAAATAGGAAGCTGACTGCAGCCTTGTGTGAAGATAAACATCAACCACACCAGCTGCCAGTTCGTTTACATGAAAAGGGTATGAGTGTGTCAGGGTGAGTGACATTGCCTTACGAGCCTGGAACAGTAGATTTCCCCATGTAGTCCAAAATTTCCATTGCTGGTTCTCTGTTTTCATTTGTATGGTTAAGTTAGAGCATGAGCCCGTGTATGCAAATTTTGGAGGCCTGAATATCAATGAGCTAAGACTCTTATAGAACAGTTTTGGCTTTTGGAATAGGCTCATTTGCTTCCATCTTTTGCAAATGTGGGACATGCATTCGATGGAGGAAGTACAGCACTGTATGAGGTCATCTGTGACGCATGCATGCTTCCAACTGTTAAAAGCAATGAGTTGGCATGGTGAATGATTATACCTGACTCACTTTTGACAGTTAACTTATCTTACAATTGCATGGCCTACTTCATAATCTAGCTCACAGTGCAGCACTGCTAAACATACCAAGCGCACAGCCCCTTGTCTGTTTCACCAAATTCCCCTTTTGTGGTATTTCTGTTCCATCTTAAGTGATGGTGCAAATGCATTTCCGTGCATTCCAGTGCCAGCATAGGCTGCAGCATTTAAGGTGGATGATTAGTGGTTGTTTCAAGTGTCTCTGGCCACCCCTGGCCACCTCTGACCACCCCCGGACCACACCTCTGCAACGTCAAATGAACAAAACAGTGTTTGGAATTCACTCCCTATGTGTAAAGTCAAGTCAAGTCAAGTTAAGTCAAGTAGTTTTTTTTGTCATTTCAACCATATACAGTGCGGTTGTGTGTGTGTTCAGTCCAGTCATTGAATATGTTCAGTTATTCAGACCAGACTCTGGGTGTTAAGGAGTCTGGTGGGTTGGGGAAAGAAGCTGTTGCCTAGTCTGGATGTGTGGGCCCGGATGCTCCTGTACCTTTTTCCAGATGGTAGGAGGGTGAAGAGTGTGTGTGAGGGGTGTGTGTGGTCATCCACGATGCTGGTTGCTTTGCGGATGCAGCGTGTGGTGTAAATGTCCGTGACGGTGGGAAGAGAGACACCGATGATCTTCTCAGCCGTCCTCACTACTCGCTGCAGGGACTTGCGATCCGATGCGGTGCAGTTCCCAAACCAGGCAGTGATGCAGCTGCTCAGGATGCTCTCGATGGTTCCTCTGTAGAAGGTGGTGAGGATGGGAGGTGGGAGATGTGCCTTCCTCAGCCTTCGCAGGAAGTAGAGACGCTGCTGGGCTTTCTTGGTTATGGTGCTGGTGTTGAGGGACCAGGTGAGATCCTCTGCCAGGTGAACTCCAAGGTAGTATCCCCTTGTATTTGGGGTGGGGTCACATGATGGTGTTACCAATTATAAGGGCTGTTTGGTTCCAGACTCAAATTCCAATTCAATTCCAAGAGTCAATTCTACACTGTAATCGCTAAGCTAATAGTAGCGGAACAAACGCATGTGCCCAGCCATGAGGGGGGGCTCAAAGCCCAAACTGCACTCATGACCATGGTGTAAGAGTGAAATGCACTTTGAAACACCAAGAGGAATCACTGAATGAAGGAATCAACCGACAGGAATGAAACCTGGTGGGAAGGTTTGACATCATGCGACATAGAAATGATTTGAGTCACTCAGTCACGCATGTGACGTAAGCAAGGATGGGCCTTATCGTTGTACCTGACTGAGTTAATAAGGTTGTCCTGTTGCAAGTGCTTTCCATTCTGCTGTTGTGTTGGTAGCATCAAAATCTGCAGGGACTGTGTGAGAATATTCAAGATGCATGGGATGGATAGGACAGGACACCGATAGGAACCTCTACAACTCCATGCTTAGACGTCTGGCATATAGCGTTAGCAAACATGGCGGCCTGATGCCATACCGAGAGATGCTACTTCTGTAGGTGTAGCTCAGTAAATATTCCCCATATCAGTCTAAATGCATCATCATTTATTGGTCCTGGTGACCTTTATCTTCCTTCCCAACCGCACTGCAATCCAACCAAGCCAATCATCTGGCGTCCATGTCAGATTAAGGCTGTCCCCAAAAGGCCGGCCATTAATATACATGCGCTCCCTCAGATGCAATGGACTACATAGTGTAAGATGATCGATGGTCTGCAGCATTCTCATTTTCATTGGACTTGTGACTGAACAGTCCCTGATTGTGCATTGAGCTATCTGCGTTGCACGGCCGTTTGGTAACACCCAGAGACGTCTAGTTCCAGTTCCTAACACAGACACTTCCTGTGAGTGCATGTCTGTGTGTGACATCTCTCAGAAGGCTAGAATAGAAGTTGCTGACAGTGATAAGCAGTAAAGCCACGCTTTTGCGAGAGAGACGTGTCACTATGATTCACAGCCCTTCGATCAAATAACCGTCCCCTGTAAAACACGAGGCCGTGCTTTTGCTGGACACAAAGTGACCCACATGATGTGAGAGAGCTAGGTTCAACGGTCTGACTTATGGTAAGTGTTACAGAGAACAAGGCTCTTTACACTTCTTCATTTGGCAGAGCGAGTCACTACTGGCTGAGGAACTCTGAATAAAAGGTTCACAGAAAAAGTGCACTGTACACATCCCCTGCGGTAAAAACACACTTGGGCTCAGTGTAATGCACGGCCACTGTAAATCTGCTGTGCCATGCAAGTCCCCTCTGTACAGAGGATGTGCACCGAGAACCATCCAGCAACCAAACTGGATCTAATAGATGTTCTAAGCTGCTTCTCCTGTTAGTTCTGCCTTTGTCGTCTCATCCGGGTTCGACCTGAGGAGGTTGGGTTCCGCCCTTGAGCCTGGTTCCTCTCAAGGTTTCTTCCTTACTCAAGGGAGTTTTTCCTCGCCACTGTTTCCTCTGGCTTGCTCAAGTGGGGCTTGGACCCGGTTCCCCCAACCCCCACCCCCCACCCTCGAATGTCTGTACATTAACTCTGTGTTTTTTCTTTTCTTTTTTTTATATTACAAACTGATTTTCTGTAAAGCTGCTTTGAGACAACGTTGGTTGCTATACAAAGCGCTATACAAATAAACATTGATTGATTGATTGATTGATTGACTGAACCAAAACCATCCAGCCAACAGCGTCCTGTGGCATCCTGTGGAGAGCGTCCTGTGGAGAGCTTCCTGTGGGCAGCCTCCTGTGGGCAGCGTCCTGTGGGCAGCGTCCTGTGGGCAGCTTCCTGTGCGCATCGTCCTGTGGGCAGCGTCCTGTGGGCAGCGTCCCGTGGGCAGCCTCCTGTGGGCAGCGTCCTGTGGGCAGCGTCCTGTGGGCAGCGTCCTGGGGGCAGTGTCCCGTGGGCAGCCTCCTGGGGGCAGCGTCCTGGGGGCAGCGTCTCGTGGGCAGCCTCCTGTGGGCAGTCTCCTGTGGGCAGCGTCCTGTGGGCAGCGTCCTGGGGCAGCGTCACGTGGGCAGCCTCCTGTGGGCAGTCTCCTGTGGGCAGCGTCCTGTGGGCAGTGTCCTGGGGGCAGCGTCCCGTGGGCAGCCTCCTGTGGGCAGCGTCCTGTGGGCAGTGTCCTGGGGGCAGCGTCTCGTGGGCAGTCTCCTGTGGGCAGCATCCTGTGGGCAGCATCCTGTGGGCGGCGTCCTGTGGGTGGCGTACTGTGGGCAGCGTCCTGTGGGCAGTGTCCTGTGGGCAGCGTCCTGTGGCATCCTGTGGGCAGCGTCCTGTGGACAGCTTCCTGTGGGCAGCGTCCTAGGGGCCGCATCCTGTTGACAGCTTCCTGTCTCCTTTCATTACAATACTCATGTGTTACTCCACAGTATTGCCAGAGATACACCGCCATATTATGTCATGTCTGATGAGAATGGAAATGAGTATGTTTCTAAAAGATCCTACTTCTGAAAGATTCTACTAGCTTGAGCATCGCTCTGGGTCCTAGGAACTGGCTTCATGCCAGCATGTTGTCTTCGCTTGGAGAGCTTTGACGTTGTGATCGCAGCAGCAGATGGTTTCTAGGCTGGACAGCAATAGGGTTGAGGTAGATTGCAAGAGCAAAGTGGTTTTATGCAGCTTGAACATTCTCATGAAGTTCTTGCAGATGTGCGGTAGGGGTAGAGGTAAGTGTCATCAGGCCTTCTGGACAGGTGATGCGTGACATCTTGGCGTTGACCTCGGTGCCTCCACACATGAATTAGACGTCT
>JAMWET010005468.1:112500-137500 GCA_024036415.1 Prochilodus magdalenae
TTCGGTTCGAGGCATGGTGGGACGGTGTGTTAACCTGGTAGCTAACGTTAGCGTATGTGTTTAGGGTGGGAAAGCACCAATCCTCTCTGACCAATCAATAGTCTGCGATAGCGTCCTCAGGAGCTCATTAAAGGGTCTATTCTTACAGGGCCGGTCGTCAAACTGTTCATTCCTCCAACATGTTCTGAGATCAGTTTCCTTTTTACTTGTGGCCAAAGTCACTCACAAGCAGTCTGCTGCTATTTCTCAGCTTTACTTGTGATGAGACTTTGGCTTTGGCAGCTCACCCACAGAGAAGAGCAAGTTGTCACAAACGCACCCCCTCTACTTACCTACTGCTGTACTGCTGTGCTATAGCTTCATTCTCAAACTAGATGCGAAGACTCCCCAGCCAGTTATCCCACATGTACTGTACAATATATTTTTTTAATTATTGAGTTCAGGGTGTGGCTCGGCCGAACACACCGACCAGGAAAACCTTAACAAGACTCAAACACAACCACACACACACACACATGCACACACAGGGCGAGTGAACCAGAGTGCTTTATTTATGGATAACTGAAACAACGCCACTTAAATATCAAGTAAAAAGAAAAACAAGCAACTTTACAGGACATGTCAAAAACCTCATTCGATTTTAATGCAAGTCAATGGAACCAGACATCCTTCCGAGCACTTCTGGGCCATTTCAATTGGTCCGTTCATCATGCAAATCTCACAAAGTGTAAACGGCAGCGGCTGTTATCAAATGATGCATAAAAGTCAAAATGGACAAAAATGGAGATACATGTTTTTTATTGGACAGCGACGATACGAGGCCTACTTAGCCCTCTCTATGTGTCCTTCACCCCTCAGTCTCCCTCTCTCCCTTCTCCACCCTGGAGAGAGGCCCAGTTTTTAAGGGCATGGTGCCCCACCTTCTCATAGCGCACCCCTGTGGGGGGCACATGCCCACTCATTTGTAAAATCAAGCACATAGTCATGCAATCTTAGACAAACACTGGCAGTACAATGTGTTGTACTGGAGAGCTCAGGAACATGGCACTGTCATGGGATGCCACCTTTGCCACGATCGTCAGGCCTGTTACTGGTATAGCCTATGTAAGACGTACAGATGAGATAGACCCTCCTAATGGCATCTTCACTCTACTCGCTTTCGGTACCAGCGACTTTGCGTCGCCTGCAGATATGGTAGCCCCCCAGCGTAGCTGGTCATGAGAGCAATGCACATATTGGGTTCCAAAGAGCCAGGAACACCGAAACCCACTCACTACAGACCTGACCAAACAGGAGCATGTGGGAAATACCACACTACAGTTCAGTCAGGATCATTTCGGTTCGAGGCATGGTGAGAGGGTGTGTTAACCTGGTAGCTAACATTAGCATATGTGTTTAGGGTGGGAAAGCACCAATCCTCTCTGACCAATGGGTGACAACATGCCCCAGTCAATGGACTGGCTTTGTTATATATATATATATATATATATATCATTGCTATGACACACCCACATATCTGTTTCCATAAGCTCCTAGTTACACTCATAATATTATTATTATTATTAGTCATTTCATGACCAGTGTTTCCCCTGGAAAGCTTTTTAATGAGGACTTCCTGTCTGCTCATGGTCTACACGAGCCTATAAATAGCCCTGTGACCCTGTGACCATACATATTTGACTGTGAATGATAAGCCTAGTTATGGTGACAACTGCCTAAATGAGCCGAGGTCTAAAGACAGTTGTGGTGTACATACATCTCCTTCAGGCTTTGGCCTGAGCTTCTGTTCGATCAATGCATGAACACGGGTTTGAAAAAGGATTGGTTCTAGACGCACCTCATGGGGTAGCCTATGCTTTTCAAAGAGAGTGATGGTGCAAGCGGGGGAAGCCAACGTGTGAAGGTCACAGATATTTGCATGCCTGTGTCTTTTCCACAATGCGTCTCTGGTACTTCAGTCTACTGCCAAAAACAACCTCTCACGGATTTGCTTTTGTGGTTTATTTCGCTTCCTCTCCCTCAGCGCCTTCCCAATCATCCACATTACCAGCGAGCAGGCAGGCTGCCAGGACTGTCATCTACAGAACAATGCAGAACTGACACGTGTAGTTCTATCATTTGGCCAGTAGGGGGCAGAAAGAAACCATGGGACAGACGGGACCAAAGCAGGAAGTGCTTGAATGGCACGTTGCATGCTATGATCTTAGAAAATCATGTTTTAAAACTAATATTAAAGTAATCAATTGTTAATTATATCCTATATATCGTCGCTGTCCAATGAAAAACATGTATCTCAATTTTTTTGATTTTTAGTTTTAGGCATCATTTGAACACCACAGCCGCTGTTGACACTGTGTGAAAATATCATGATGAATGAACCAACAGAAATGGCCCAAAATGACATGGGAAGACGTCTGGTTCCATTGACTTACATTGTCATTGGGTTTGGATTTTGGCCTCTCCTGTAAAGTTGCCATTTTGGAGATACTTGTTTTTCTTTGGACAGCGACGATATGTTCAAGGATCCCCTACAACACATATAGGAGTGGTCCTAACCTCAGCACTCATTAAGAGGGTGAGTGTTTCTATGTCTTTGTTTATGTCTAAGTATGCATGCAGGTAAGGACCCCCACCCCCCACTTTCTAAAACCATTACTTTCCTTTCATTAGCCCGCATGTTGTTTCTAGGTTTAAACAGAAACAAAGCCCCCCATTATACCTTACATAATCCGAGAGATTCTGGTATTGTGGCACCGGTCGCTTGCTGAGATTCAAGTCTTTATTCTCCACACTTGCCTTAGTGCAGCATCAGTGAGCCACGAGTAACATGATGGCTTAGCCTTTTTGCTAGGCTAATGTTAGCATCTGGTGCTAATAAGGATAAGCAAAACACAATAAGCTAGCAGCTCCATTCATACACTCATTGCCAAAACAGTATAGGTACATAAATAGCTGCACCCAGAAGGAATCAACCGACAGGACTGAAACTTGGTGGGTAGGTCTGACCAACCCAACAGCTGTGATTGAGGACATTCAGCAAGTAGTGGTGCCATCCTGAGTCCGGAGTCATCCTGTTGGCAGCACCATTGGCAGATAACTGACCATTATGAAGACTACCATTAGTACCAGGTCAATATCGCCTAAGACTGCAATGGTGTTGTGTTATCATGGAGTGATGAGTCCTGTGATGAGTCCTGCTTTAATCTTGGAGACAACCAACGAATCCATGTGTGGAGGCACCGTGGTCAGCACCAAGATGTACGGTTTGTTGTCCCACGTCACATGTCCAGAAGGCCTGGTGTCACTCCACCTCCACCCCTACTGCAAAATCTGCAGGAACTGTGTGAGGATATACAAGCTGCATGGGATGGATCATCACAGGACACCATTAGGAACCTCTACAACTCCATGCTGAGACGCCTGGCATGTTGGGTTAGCAAACACAGCGGCCCAACGCCATACTGAGTGACTCTGCTTCTGTATGTGTAGCTCAATAAATATTTCCCATATCAGTGTAACTTTGATCTTCCTTCCCAGCAGCACTGCAATCCCACACTTCCTTCCGGAGGTGAAATGAAATGTAACCCAAGCGCTTGCATTGATGGACATTAGTGACATTAGTAGTTCTTTCCTAAGCATTTTGGAGATGTATGGTTTGAGTTAGGAATGCTGGTGTACTGGTCTACCAATATGATAACGTTGGGTGACCAGCTAACCCAGCAACAGACCAGCACGAGACCAGGTTAAGGATTGTCTGGGCTGTTTTCCCAACAGGGATCCTACTAAAACAGACCTGCCTAGCACATTCGACAAATTACTGAATATATGTTGACTATGAGTTTGTCATTGTGGTAATGTTAAGCACCAACATCATTTATTTATCTCAGCTAACAGCTTCTTGAATAACCATTGGCACGCCATGTTGGGTCAAGCCATGTTGGGTTTGAGTTTCTTAATGGCCCCTTGCAAAAACACAGTAAGATTTGTCATACGATGTTGTTGGTTTGTAAACAGGGTGTTAAAGGTAAATTAAGGATAAGGTGGCGCCCCTAGACTTTCATCGTCACGGCACCTTCTTTAGTAAAAACTGGCCTAGAGGGCATGGCATCTCATTTTCTTTACTGGGATGTTTTACTTCCCGTTGCACTTCATGCTGTTTTCTCATGCAGAAGGGCATCTAAGGGGGCACCATATGAGTCTTCATCAAACAGACACCTGTAGGGAAGAATGAGTTTACTCCACTGCGAGGGCACATATTTGGCACCACATCACATTTTCTCCACTGGAGGGGCATCCATTAGGGAACCTAGCCTCATTCTCAGAGTGAGTGTTGAGTCCCCTCTTTACAACACTGCATCACATTTTGTCCATTAGGGAAGCACTTTCCTATTAGATGAACACCTAATTGGGCACATTATCACGTTTTCCTATTGGTAGGAGTGCCCTATACAGCACTGCAGGCCATTGTCTCTACTGGAAAAGGGCACTGTTTCAGACACTGTAGGGATGGCATAGAGGGCACCATATAAGGGCACCATTTTCCATTTGATTAGCACCTACAGGGAACGTCAGCTTTCCAATGTATGGGCATCTTATAGGACATTGCAGCAGGCACTTCATTTCTTGCCACTCTAGAGGGCATTTTAGCAGAGCGTTTTTAGGTATGGTGGTACCAGGGTTTATCAGCCGAACCCCTGACCCCCACAGAGTACACCAATGTATGTACCTCACTGGTAGCTGGTGGTAAAGGACCTGACACGGACAGAAAATCTAAGTTGGGTAAAATAGCATTGAGTCCTTAGCATCCACAGTAGCTGTGCTAACACACTGGACCTGCAAGCTTCTGAAGGAGTGGGTGACTATTGATTTCTTGTACATGTTAGCTACATTAGCCTCCAGCGCTAAAGTAAAGAAGCTAAACACCACGCATGTGTATCTGGTGCAAGTAGGGCGGCCACACGTCCTGTTTTAGGCCGGACAGTCGGTTTTTCAAGTCCCAGTCCTCCGCCCTGCACAATACCTGGACGGACACCTATAAGTCCCAGGCAATAGTATGTGTGCCATTGGCTCATGTGTGAAAATACATGCCTTGCATTTGATTGGGTAAACGTCATGTGACATCATGATTCACCTACTGGCTAACCGCAGGTCAGCCCTCTAAATGTTAGTCAATTAGAAATCTCCCACCTGACTCAGGAATGTCATTCATTCCACCCAATTAGCTGAGTAAAGCCTCATATATGTGTTATATAGGTTAGGTTATGATTTTCACTCTGTTCTAGTATCGTGCCCGACCACCTCTTTTTGGGACCGGGATGTGTTCCTTTCTGGGGTTATGAAAGTGGCCAACCTAGGTGCCCTAGAATTATTGGATTATTAGAATTTAGGGCCATTAGCCAATTCTGTTTGCACACAGAGACATTTGTCTAAATCTATAAAGTGAAAAACCCACATGCACTAGTAAACTGGGACTGGGACTTAGGTGCCTTGCTCAAGGGCACTGTGGTTGTACCGTTGGTTCAGGGCATCGAATCAGTGACCCTCTGGGCACAAGGCTGGTTCCTATCCCAAGAAAAATCAGGGGAGAGAGCGAATGCAGTCCCACCCTCCCAGAAATGAAGGAGTCGAGATTCATGCATTTGGGGCATTCGCAAGGGTCAGCACAACCGAAGTAGGGTGGTTAAGCCCCCAGGGTGACGCTTTACCACGCTGCTTGGTTGTGCTGACCTGTGCGAATTGCCCAAATGCATGGGGAACCACCTTCGTGATCATGGTATCACCCCTGCCAGGGAAGTTGTGGGTAAAGTATGTAAACAAGGAACTGTCTTTGGAAAGTCAGGCTTCCTTTTCTACAGGAAGGTCCAAACATGCATGCATCACCAAAGATGACCTGATATGAAGGGATTGCAGAATTGTAAAGGTGTTCGTTGACCAGAAGACAGTGCTGATCATGCGCTTTCGCATGTTTACAGAGATAACAAGGGGTCAGTATTCATTAAGGGGATAAGGAACTGTTTAACGGCTCTTTAGGCTGTACAGAACATGCGCTACATACCTCACTCAACTTTTCCCATCACGACTCTGCCAAAGCTGCGCAGATCAGCTGTTCTGCATAAATGATCTTTATTACCCGGAGACATCTCAGCGGGGAGCGCTCCGGTGGAAGATGCCTTTAAGCCTGAGCTCACAGACAGCAAAAAAGACAGAGTCTTTGGTTGCCATGGACACACTAAAGACTCCGATTCATCCCGGGAGAATGGAAAAGAGATGAAAAGAGGAGCATCAGGTGGCCTCGGAGCGGGGAAGAAACACTGTCAAGCGTCAGGTGGCTTCGTGGGAAAACAGCACAAAAGGTGTTATATGCAGTTCAGTCACTTCCAAACAGAGAGCCTGAGAGCGATACAGTGACCTGGAGGTGGGACAGGTACTCTGAGGAAAAGGTGAGTGAAGTGGAAAGGTGGAAGTGGTCTCCAACTACAGGTACTTGGGTGTTCACCTGAGCAACAACCTCACCTGGAGCTACAACACTTCCTTTCTGGTCAGGAAGGCACATCAGCGGCTCTACTTCCTCAGGCGGTTGAGGCGAGCTGGGCTCGGGAGCTCGGTCCTCACCTCCTTCTACAGCTGTGTGGTGGAGAGCGTCCTATGCTCCAGCATCAACGTGTGGCACGGAAGCTGCTCTGCTGCAGACAGGAAAGCTCTGCAGAGGGTGGTGAAGGCTGCACAGAGGTCTGTTGGAGTCAGCCTTCCCACCACCATGGACATCTACACCTCCAGATGCAGGAAGAGGGCCACCTGCATCATGAAGGACCCCACTCACCCAGCACACTCACGGTTTGTCCCGCTCCCCTCAGGCAGGAGGCTGCAGAGCGTTAAGTGTAAAACGAACAGGCTGAGGAACAGCTTCATTGCGGAAGCTGTAAGACTTCTAAACGCCACTTAGTGGAACCACTGCACTGACACTTTGACGACACTAGTCACTTTAAATACACTGCTACCTTTTCAATTTCCTGCTGCTCTTCTCTCTATATTCTTTATTTATTTTTATATATTTATGTTTATTTTATTTATTTAAGTACTGCTGTCTGGGTCTAACTGGGTCCTTGGGTACTACAATTTCGTTCCACCCCATGCGAATGACGAAGTCTCCTTGAATCCTTGAACTGGAGTGGAAGAGAAAGAAGAAAAACGTAAGATCATAGACTGGAAACAACAAATTTAAATAACCCGCATAACATCAACCTATATACACACTCATCATCATCATCATCAGAGAAATAGCTGTGCCCAGAGGAAGCCTGGGAAAGCAGTGCTATTGGGAATGAAGACAAGAATTCCCTGGAGCAATTTTTACATTTACGGTATTTAGCTGACGCTCTTCTCCAGAGCGACTTACAAGGTTAATCATATTACAGGTAGGCCAATGCAGTGTTAGGAGTCTTGCCCATGGCACAGCATAGTCACTCAGCCTGGGATTCAAACCCCAGTATCCCACGTGTGGTGGTAGCTATTTGGCGGGTAGTGGTGTTATACGCTGAGCCACACCAACCACAACCGCAATACATGTTGTTGTTACGATTCTGGGTTTACCCGGCTCCTCCGCTCTCCCGGACTCCACTTCCCAGAGTGCATCGTCTGATGACATCACACCCACATGTCTCCAGCCATCCAATTAGCATCAATGCTTTCTTCTCAGGTCACCTGAATTTTAGCCCAGCTGCATCCACTCTCAAAAACCTCATTGCCAAGTTTTGCCAAACTCTGTTTGCATGTTATGTGACCGTGTACATAAATGTAAAAGCGGATTAGGCTAATTGTATTTTTTGTAATTGAAACTAATGTATTTTTTCCAATAAAAATATTTGGCAAAAAAAAAAAACACTGTTTGCATTTCCCCTCTGTTTATTCTGACTCTGGCGTTTTGTCTCCCTGTGGTTTTGACCTCCTCAGCTTTCTCTTTTAATCTACTCTCTGGCTATCGACCGTTCTCTCGTTACCCTGACCATTCTCTTGCCTAGCGCTTCCACTTTGTTTGCCTCGCTGCCTGCCTACTCTGGTTTTGACCTCCACATGTTCTCTGACTTTAACCTTGCCTCTCCCTCTATGGTTGTCCGTGTATTGTTGCTGTGCTTATTTACTTGTGTGCTTAATAAAGCCCATCTGACTTTTAGCTCTGCGCATGTCAGTCCTGGTTCTGTGTTCCTGACAGTTGATAAATTTAGACTACTATGGATAATATTTATTGAGCTGGTCATGCAGAAGTAGTGTCTCTCAGTATGGCATCGGGCCACCATGTTTGCTAACCCAAAATGCCAGACATCTCAGCATGGAGTTGTAGAGGTTCCTAATGGTGTCCTGTGATAATCCATCCCATGCAGCTTGAATATCCTCACACAGTTCCTGCAGATTTCGTGGTAGGGGTAGAGGTGTGTGGATGTGTCACAACAAAATGTTGATCTCCACACACAGATTCGTTGGTCGTCTCCACCAAGATAAAAGCAGGACTCTTTACTGAAGATGACCCGCCGCCATTCTGACACCATTAAAGTCTTTGGAGACGTTGACGTGGTGTTAATGACATCTGCCAATGGTGCTGGCACGAACAGGATGATTCATGGAGGACATGTCGCTTATAACTGTTATGCCAGACAGACCAGTTGTGTGGAGAGTTAAAAGGCAATCCAGTTGAGCAACCAATACAAGGGACGAAGGCAAAAGGCAAAAACCGTGAAACGACAAAAGTCTAAACACGAAACGGAAATAAAGTAGGAAGACCGCTCAGTAGACAGAGTTGGCAGTGCCTCGCAAGGAGGCAACTGGAATGGAAGTGTTTATATATGAAGACTAATGAAGTGCAGGCGTCTAGAATTCGGGAGAGAAAGAGTGAGAATGATTGGCTGATGGTGCACACATGACCATGATGTCACCGGGCGGTGCATTCTGGGAGTTGGAGTTTGGAGGAGAGCTGGATATTATGACATACAGTTTTCATCAAACTGAAAACTCATTCAAGCATGAATTTGTTAGAACCCATTGTTCTAAAAAGAACCATTGCCTTTACTAAAGAACCCTCAAAAGACATTTTTGACAGCGTTAATGGAATGAATAGTAATATCACTGTAATATCCAAAAATAGAGTTGATGGGATAAGAAGTGAATACTTGGAAACATCAACCCAAGGCTTGCCAAATTTGGCTTGGACTGGCTTTCACTCACTCCTAGACATGGTTCTTCTGCAGCCAGCACATTATGGGCAAATTTCACATGGGTTTTCTGTGACCCCTGGCTGACCACAAGTTCATGACAAGGACACTGTGAGCCAAAACACTTGGCAGAAATACTTTCCCGGGAAAATCTATAAATAACGGCTTACGCTGAGTCTTATACACCGACAAAAATAGGGTGACGGAGCCAAGATCCCAGAGCATCTGTGCTGATCTCTTCAAAAGCCACAGATATCCAGAACATGCACTGAGAACAGAGCACTGGAGGCTGGAGGTTTCTGATCATCATGTTTACGGACGCAGGGAACAGGGAGGAATGTATTAACGTTAGTGTTATACTGGATGTGATATCTTAAACATCCAACATTAAACAAACATAGTCTGGAAGACGGGTCAAAATACAGGTGGGTATTAACAAAGACATGTCCATAACTGAGAGACGACAACCAGGAGGGTCAAAACTCAGAATGAACACAAACACTGCTAAACACAGAGAACAAGGACTGAAAGGAAACACGGCTAAGACTCACGAGGGGGAAAAACAGAGACTTCACCAACAGGCAGGGCAAACAAAGGAGTCTGTAAGTCCTAATGGGTTACAGACTGGTATCAGATGTGGGAGTGGGTGGAGCCAGGGGAAGCAGGAAAAGCAGTGCTATAACCTGAAGTAACCAGAGGGGGCGCTGATTAACATATGGACAAGGACAGACAGACGTGACAGCACTATAGAAGTGTAACCCATTATTATTATTATTATTAACTGTTGAGATGAAGTCCAGATGTTTTCCACATGTTGAAAAACAGCCTATATGGTTGAATTCCTGAGCTGGATGGAAGAGGCCAGATTGGTAGAGGATCTCCCACAAGCGCTTGTGAATTGCTGTCTGGAACAAAAGTATTATCATATTCAACCAAGACAGTGTTGGCGGAGCGTCTCGTCAACACCTACACAGCATCGCATCGCTTCTTTAAGTTAACAACAGATGTGATACTGGATCAAACCTCAGTTTTAAGCATGTGAGGCCTATACTTTATATAGGCCTATATGTTTATTGCTCTTGTTCTTCAACAGGACTACTAATGTTGGAAGCAAGCACTTTATTATGCAGTTGCATGGCAGATGGAGGATGTTGGTGGGGGTGGGGGTCCTCCTGGCTCCTATCTGACGTGTCTATGATCTATAAAACTATGAAAAGAACTCAACATCCAACAGAGTATTAGCGTATTGAAATTAAACACAGTTCTATGTGGTTCCACTACACCCACATATTCGGAGTTGGCTGTGTTTTGCTCCCCAGTGTTACCCGCCACCATCTTCCCTGGCTGAGGAAGGTTGAGAGCTGGGCTGCGTCCGAAACGGCGTACTTCCATACTATACGGTACGCGAAAGCAGCATGCGAGAGTAGTTAGTATGTCCAACAGTACCCGAAAAGTACCAGGATGACGTACTACATCACGGAAGTGGAAGTGTTCATTGCGAACGCTACTTTCATTAACACATGGCAAACCACATCATCGACCTCCATCTTGGCTTATACATTCCTGTTGTAAGTACATCTCTGCTTTGCCATTAGAGGGAGGAATCTGAAATGGCGATCGACTGTCTCCACCGTCTCCAACTCCTAACTCTCGATACATAGTGCAACACTAATGGACCTGTACTCATTCATTAGACTAATCGTTTGATCCCAGCGTATGCTTTCACTCACCAATTCAACAGCCCTGTCTTTGATAAAGAGGGTACATGCTAACCTCTCTGTTCCGTCCTCTTTAGGAGACGTTCAGGACGAGTGCTTTCCCTCTCTTTCTCATTAGCTGATGAAAGTCTGGGTGCTGACTGAGCTGTAGAGTGTTATTACTTCGCTACATGATGCCACTCCGAAGCCAAACGATCCGTCCTCACAGCTCTTATCTCTTCATTAAAGAAACAGCACAAACTTTAAATGAAAGAGCAAGAAAACCCAGAAGGAAAAAACAAAAACAAATGCCATTTATATATTTAGTCATTTGACTCCACATGGCCATGCCTTTCATGCTTCCACAGAGTCCCTGGGTGCAAGGGATCGGCCTCCTTCATGGTTATTACCTAGTGTCCACTGCGCCCTGACCCTCAGCCATGTGGGACACCCCCAGCCTTGCTACCTTGACCACTGCCCTCGCTGCCGTCTTCACAGCGCTGCTTCTGTCTCGCAGTTGCTTGAGTTTGTGGAGAAGTGGGTGATCCCTGTTCTGACACTACATGAAAACGTATCACTTTAGACATCAGCTCTGCTCCTCACCCGCCACTCACTGCTCCTGAACAGTTGAGATAGCAGGCAGGTCAGGCAGGTCATCCAGTAGTATCATGGTGTGCTACTACCCCACCGAGCAGCTCTACTGCCCAGCACAGAGTAGAGACCTCCATGCAGGTTTAATCCGACAACCCAAAGCGCTAATGCAGTTTTACTTCTGGGCCCTGAGCTAGGAAACCAGCTGGGGTGTTTCCAGAGAAGCAGTGAACTGACTTTCTTAGTAGTGGTTCAATAGACATCTGCAGTGCAGTCACTCGACGCCAGGATCCGGACTTATTTTGGTGAGAATCTGAGAGGACTGATGCTGACTGATCACATCTTCACATACATCCTGGCTTGTCACAGCCATGTGACTGGGGCTTATTAGGCTTGTTACCAGAAAAACTTTAACTTTGATTTAAAATAGTTCACAGCTCTCCCAAACTTCATGGCAGGTATCTTACCTGTGCTGGAAGCGAAGCTGCTTCCTACCCAAACCTACTCTGCCAGGAGTATATTACATGCTTCAGTGCCATTTCCTCAGAGAGGTTCATTTACCTATACAAAAGCAGCCAAGCACAATCAGTACCGAGAAGGAACCCCATCAGCGAGTTTAGGACTGGGTGGCAAACTCCTGATTAGATGGATAGACAGACAGATAGACAGACAGGTGGAGGGATGGATGGATGTACAAGCAGACAGATATATGGATAGCTAGATAGATGTATGGAAAAATAGATGGATGTACAAACAGATAGGTAGATAGATAGACAGACAGACAGACAGACAGACAGGTGGCTGGATGGATGAATAGATGGATGGATGGATGTACAAACAGATAGACAGACAGGTGGGTGGATGGATGAATTGATGGAAGTACAAATAGATAGATAGATAGATAGATAGACAGACAGACAGACAGACAGACAGACAGACAGACAGACAGGTGGATGGATAGATGGATGGACGGACAGACAGACAGGTGGGTGGATGAATGAATAGATGGATGGATGGATGGATGAATAGATGGACGGATGTATAGATAGATAGATAGATAGATAGACAGACAGACAGACAGACAGACAGGTGGGTGGATGGATAGATGGATGGACGGACAGACAGACAGATAGGTGGGTGGATGAATGAATAGATGGATGGATGGATGTATAGATAGATAGATAGATAGATAGGTGGGTGGATGGATAGATAGATGGACAGACAGACAGATAGATAGATAGATAGATAGATAGATAGATAGATAGATAGATAGATAGATAGATAGATAGATAGATAGATAGGTGGGTGGATGAATGAATAGATGGATGGATGGATGGATGTACAAACAGACAGATAGATAGACAGACAGACAGGTGGGTGGGTGGGTGGATGGATAGATGGATGAACAGACAGACAAATAGATAGGTGGAAGGATGGATGGATGTAGAGATAGATAGATAGATAGATAGATAGATAGATAGATAGATAGATAGATAGATAGGTGGTGGATGGATGGATGAATAGATGGATGGATGTATAGATAGATAGATAGATAGATAGATAGATAGATAGATAGATAGATAGATAGATAGATGTAATTATTTATGGGCTGTTATTATTTCTCAGGTTATTCTAATTTTCATCGACTGATTCTGATCCATATTCCCCGCCTGCTTCTGTATTTCTCCTTACCTTCACACAGCAGCACTTTCAAACTTACTTCAAATGTCCTTTGAGGACGGGTTCTGACACCCCCTGCTCATTTTTTAGGGCACAAGCATCTACAGGACGAGTCTAAATCCATCTACAGGACTTGCATTAATTCTGCTGCCCTGCCTATTTTAGCAGCAAGACTCCAAGACCAGGAGCAGTGTCCTTTATCACCACTCTTTTATCTCTGTGAAGGGAGCGCTGGAGTTCAGACTGTTCGGGACTGAGATGACTAATTGATTTCATTATCTTATGCTGTGTAAATTACTGAGCACTTCTGTATTTATTATAGAATTAAAATGTTATTGGCCTATGATGATTTGACAGTGGTGGCTTGATTTCTTTACATGCGTCATGAAAAGCTTTTAGCATTATGTGACGAAAGGACCAGTTGATCACCATTGTGATTGAAAATGACTCACCAGAATATACGAATTTACATTATTTCAAGATTATAGAAGCAGGAAAATGTTCTTTAAAGTTGTTTATAGTGGAGTTATTACAGCTTATTGTTTTGTTCCCCACTGAGTTATGATGAAACTAGTTTTAAAATTTGTAATACAAACACTGAAGCTAGAACTACAACACCATATACTGTATAACAGTATATACTATAACATGATACAGTATACTCTGTATGCTACAACTGTTATACACTAGAACGCTATACAGCAAACAAATGCGGTATGCTATAATGCTATACACTTTAATATAATGATATACACTTTAATGCTATACAATATACAGATAATGATATTACACCATAATACTAGACAGTAAGCAATATGCACTGTATGCTATAAAGCGATACTATATACGCAATAACTCTGTACCACTATACAATATACACTTTACTGCTCCAGACTACAATACAATAAACTATACAATACAATAAACTATATGCTACATGGTATATACTATTATGCAATACGCTATAGACTATATAGTGACATTGTATGAATACTACATGCCTCCCAAGTCCAAGTTGGTACCAGCTACTTCAATTTCCATTCAGATACATAGCCCTTTAATGAAGCTAGTTGGTTGCCCTAAAGCATCACAGAGGGCATGCTAACCTGGTAGCCAGTGTTAGTATATGTGTTCGGGGTCTCTTTGTCCAATCAGTGTGTGTATTGTTTTTATGTCACCTTGTGGTATCAGCTCCGCTCACATGGAATCTTGACGGAGGTGATGCCAAAAACACCTCCAGGTATCAGGTTTGACTAAAGGAAATCCCAAAATGCAAGGCACCATGCAGCGCATGCTTCCACAGCTCCAGAGCCCAGTGGTGGCGTGCTTTGCACCTCTCCAGCCAATGCTGGGGATAGTTGGGTTTAATGTAATTTTGTAATTGTTTGAAATCTGAAGATGGAAATCAGTAAAAAGACTCAATATTGGAAATTGGACACGAGTGAAACTGGTATTTTAAAATATGGTTCATAAATAGGACTTTGCACCATTTTTATGCGAAGGGGTGATGACATTAACTTGCTGTATGCTTCATGTAAAAATGTGAACATACACTCATGGACAAAAAAATAGTTGCACCCAGAAGAAATCAACTCACAGGAAGCAAATGTAGTGGGTAGGGTGAACAATGAGAGACATGTGAATGATTGTCAGGACCAAAAGACGGAGCGACGTTTGCTGAGCTAAAAGCCAAGACAGTTTTATTTGATACGACAGTGAACAATCCAATCAGCAACACCGAACCAGCAGAGAAGGTAGGGCTTCAGAACGTAGTTAGGGACAGGCAGAGGTCTAAACCAGGAATAGCAGTTAGCGAGGGCTACCGAGATGAAAGGGATGAGGCTAAAGGGAGGTCAGAGAGAAAAAGCAGAGATTGAGAACCAGAGTTGTGGAATATAGGAAGATCCAAAAGGGGTAAACGAGGGACAAATGGAAGTCAAAAACCAGAAAGAAAGCAAACCAGAATAAACGCTCAGAGCTGCCAATGAATAGACAAAGCCTCGCAACACACACTCGGAAGCACGGGGTATTTATGTGAACTTTAATTGGCTATTAGAACTCAGGTGACCGGGAGCGAACGGGGACTGCCGATTGGGAGCACGTGAGGGTGACGTCATTGAGCGTAGCCCTCTGGGAAGTGGAGTCCGGAAGGGCGAAAGGACCAGAGAGACCACGAGGCGTGACAATGATTCAGGTTTCACGCTCGGCTGTGCATGTGATGTAAACAAGGATGGGCCTTATGGACGTTCAATGCTCTTCCTGCGTTCTCCTGTTAGTGCCAGCACCGTTGACAGAGGACTACCCTTAAAACCGCGTCAGCATCACCAAAGACTTTAATGGTGTCGTGCCAGACTGTCATGGAGTGACTCAGAATGGCAGCGGGTCATCTTCAGTGATCAATTCAACTCAATTTATTGTCATTATACCAATACCATGTTGTAGAGTATGATGTCTTATGTCTTGGTGGACCAACTAATCCACGTGTGGTGGCACCAAGATGTTTGTCGTCAATGTGGCACACATCCTGGTGTGGCTCCACCTTCTCCCCTACCACAAAATCTGCAGGAACTGTGTGAGAATATTCAACCTGCATGGGATGGATTACCAAAGGACTCCATTAAGAACCACTACAACACCATGCCGAGACATCGGACATGTTGTGTTAGCATTAATGGTGGCACAGCGCCATACGGCGCGACACTTCTGTATGTGTAGCTCAATAAATATTCCCCATATCAGTCTAACTGTATCATCATTTATTGTTCCTGGTCACCTTTATCTTCCTTCCAAACAGCACTGCAACCCCACACCTCCTTCCAGGTGCAAATGCTCTACTGATGACGAGCGTATGTAGAGAGATTGAGGGAAGTTCTGAATGGAAGGCTTGTTTTGTGGACTGAGGTGCCTTTTTTATTGTTTGCATTTCATATGCTGTGCTGCTTTTGTGTGCTGTGTGGTTTTTGTGCGGAGCGCTCTGGGCACCCTGAATTCAAAACAATTCAACCCAAAGCTTGTTATAATACACTACCTCACCAAGAAGTAGCTTCACACTCTAATATTTCTCTGGACCGCCTTTAGCTTTGATTACAGTGCTTATTCACTGTGACATTGTTTCTATAACCATATGCAGATATTCCCACCCGGAGCTGCCTTTATTTTTTTTGGCTGAGATCTTGTATTGGTGAAGGGAGAGGCAACCCACTCCATTAAGTCTTCTCCAGCATGTTCCCAGGCACGTTCCAAAGACTCTGTGGTGGCCATTTCATGTATGTCCATGATTGCTCATTCTCCCCGGACTACTCTTATAACGTTTAATCTTACCATTGTCATTCTGGACTACTCCCATGCCAGTCCACTGATGGGACTGGTCATTCAGTACTTTTGGGTGGTCAGCTGACTGTTGTGGAGCCTTGACCTGATCAACAGAAGCAAGGCCAGATTACAACGCTGCCTCCAGAGGTGTGTCGAGTGGGGACGGGTATATTGACTTATGTGCTTCCATCCCTACCCTGGTGTGCCCAGTGCTCTGGTAAAGGGTCAATCTGGACTCAATAGACCACTAACCTTCTCCCATTGGTCCAGAGTCCAATCTTAATGCTCCCTAACAAACGGGAGCCTTTTGAGAGACCTTACTTCCTGATTATCCTCATTAACAAGTGGCCACACACTTCTTTAGACCCAATCCTGTGTGTTCTGGTCGTGTGGAAATGCTTTCACTGTTAAGCATAATTGAGTTCCACTGTCTTGTCTTTATAGCCCAACCAGGCATGTATTAATTTAGTAATCTTTGATCAGGATCGTTCAACGATTTTGCGATTACACTTCTTCTGTGAAGTTGACGGATCATTTTATTAACTCAGTTTCAGTCGTTTTAGCTTCTTGGCTTGATGCAGGACTCTCATTGGACCTGTTCCTGAAACACAGTGGCATCTTTTCCATGGGACACAATGTGGAACGTGGCTGCTTAGTAAATGAGAAGCAATCAATCAGGTTTCAAAGAACCGAACAGTGCAGTGTATTATTATCCAATCAGAGCTTCTTAAATAAGCTCCTCAGACAAGTCCCCTCTGTGCTGTTTGGTGGGTGTTGTAGTTATGTGGAAGTGGGTTCTTTGGTTGAGGTGACTGTAGATCTGAACCACAGTGCCTACATCAACCTACTGGACAACCAGGTTTAGCCTTTTGCTTGTCCATCTTGTTCCAAGACGATCATTCCTGCATCCACAGGGCTGCAAATGTGACTGATCGGCATGAGGAACATCCAGGAACCTTTATACCTCTGGACTGGCCTGCAAAATCCCCAGATTTGAATCCTCTTGGAAATCTGTGGGACTACCATATTTCACCCCTTTACCCCCCCACCCCACCCATGCCGTTTTTGACTGTGGTTGTGGACATGGTTGGTGGCTTTTCCCACCGAACCTTTTCTGTAGGCCAGTATAAGAAGCTTGTCGTCCCTCCCTCTGATCGCTCTGTCAGTCTAATCCTCTTTCTTTAGTTCTGGAAAGCTCCGGGATCTTAGCAAGAGTGTCACTTTGAACTGTCTCTGCTAAATAGACTGAGCTTAATGCTACATCCATGGATTGCCTGGAAAGGCCAGTGTAATGAAGGGTTCAGTGTCTGTTAGGGTTGCCACACGTCCCGTAAAATACAGAATCATCCTTCATTTGGCAAGTAAGTGTTGCGTCCCGTATTAAACCAATACTGTGGTTCCGTATTTCTGTAAATGTCCAATATACACGTCTGTCACACACCATACCAGAAAGTTTCCGCTGCACGCTTTAAGCCGTCCCACCAGTCCAACCGAGGTTCAGTATCCCGTACATTTTAAAACAGGATTACAAGAAATCTAAAATAACCACCTGTGAACCACTTCATTTAGATGATCAGAACCTGATAGGCCTACCTTTCTATCTATCTATCTATCTATCTATCTATCTATCTATCTATCTATCTATCTATCTATCTATCTATCTATCCTCTCTCTCTCTCTCTCTCTATATATATATATATATCTATCTATGCTCTCTCTATCTATCTATCTATCTATCTATCTATCTATGCTCTCTATCTATCTATGCTCTCTCTCTCTTTATGCATCTATCTATGCTCTCTATCTATCTATGTTCTCTATCTATGCTCTCTATCTATCTATCTATGCTCTCTCTCTCTATCTATCTATGCTCTCTCTCTCTATCTATGTTCTCTCTCTATGCTCTCTCTCTGTCTATCTATGGTCTCTCTCTCTCTCTCTCTATGCTCTTTCTCTCTCTCTCTCTCTATGCTCTCTCTCTGTCTATCTATGGTCTCTCTCTCTCTCTCTCTCTCTCTCTCTCTCTCTCTCTCTCTCTCTCTCTCTATCTATCTATGCTCTCTCTCTGTCTATCTATGGTCTCTCTCTCTCTCTCTCTCTCTCTCTCTCTCTATCTATCTATCTATGCTCTCTCTCTCTCTATGCATCTATCTATGCTCTTTATCTATCTATGCTCTCTCTCTGTCTATCTATGCTCAGCCGGGGTGGCACTTCTTGCGAGGTTAGTGACATTTCAGTTTGGAGAGGCACAGGAAGGACACATGATTGACCACACTCTCCCCCAAACAACTCTCCCCGCCCCTCCCCCACCAATCAGATAAAATTCTTGACACGATTTTGAACACGTCACTCACATATGATCACGCAGCCCACCAGTTTCCTTTATTTCCATTTCTATAAGGTGGCAACCCTAGTGTCTGTAGGATTCTAGATTAGGCTCAGTGGTTGTATAACATGTTTGGAAAGTGTAGCTGTGTCCTTGTTACTGTGGTGGGCTCACTGTTTGCCCACGCCGTGATGGCTTCCTCTAGTCATCAGGCCTCATAGAGGACAGACTGTATATCAACGGCCTAGGCTCGGTCACGAAGTTGGTAAGGACGCAACAACCCATACCTTAGCCCCCTCGTCCGTCAACTCACCGTCCCATCCCAGCATTATCACTCTTGGCATCACTGTAAAACATATGAGCTGAAGAAGACTAGGCTAGTAGCGTTAGCTGAGCTAGCTTACCTTTAGCATGTGTCTGTTTATCTAGATGCCTGCTCTTCCAGGTATACATTTCAAGCCACTGGTGACTTTCTATCAATATCCATATGGCTTTATGGATTCCACACTGAGGAAATGAACGGAGCCTGGCGTCGCTGTTGTTCATGTCGTTCTAGTCACTTGGTCCACCACAAACATTGTACTTTGACCACATATTCTAATGAGCAGTTTAAGGCGAACCCGTAAGGTCAGTTCCAACACTCTCAGCTCTCCCTCTTTCTCTCTCTCTCCGTTTCTCCTTCATCCTTTTCTCTCAGGAGTTTCCCGTATCTCATCTTCATAATTACTGGTGTCTCTCTGTCCGCTCTTCTCTTCAATTCTCACGCTTCTCTGGTCTCATGACGACTTTATCTCCTTTTTTTCATGCCGATTTCATCATCTCCTCGGTCTCCTCTTTAAGCTTTTATCTTTGTCAAGTCTTTAGAGAGGAATAAATAAGCATGTGAAAGGAGGGAGAGAGAGGTGGAGAGAAGGAGGGAGAGAGAGTGAGAGAAAGAGGGAGAGAGAAGGAGGGAGAGAGAGAGAGCAGTATTTAAGGATCATTTTCTTCTTCTACCACACAGTGACAAAGGCCAGTTCAGAGCAAAGGACTCTATTCCTGCTGCGCTCCCCTTTATACATTCGTCTCTGTCTCCTTCTCTTCCTGCTATGCTTTACTCTTTTTCTTTTTATCTATCTATCTATCTATCTATCTATCTATCTATCTATCTATCTATGGTCTCTATCTATGCACTCTCTCCATCCATCTATCTATCTATGCGCTCTCTCCATCCATCTATCCATCTATCTATCTATCTATACGCTCTCTCCATCCATCCATCCATCCATCTATGCGCTCTCTCCATCCATCCATCTATCCATCCATCTATGCGCTCTCTCCATCCATCCATCTATCCATCCATCCATGCGCTCTCTCCATCCACCTATCCATCTATGCGCTCTTCATCCATCCATCAAATCTATCTCTCTATGCGCTCTCGCCATCAATCCATCCATCTATCCATCTATGCGCTCTCTCCATCCTGCCATCCATCCATCCATCTATCTATGCGCTCTCTCCATCCATCCATCCATTTATCCATGCGCACTCTCCATCCATCCATCTATCCATCTATGCGCTCTCTCCATCAATCCATCCATCTACTCTCTCCATCCATCCATCTATCCGCTCTCTCCATACATCCATGCGCTCTCTTCATCCATCCATCAAATCTATCTATGCTCTCTCTCCATCCATCCATCTCATCTATCTATCCGCTCTCTCCATCCATCCATCTATGCGCTCTCTCCATCCATCCATCCATCCATCCATCCATCCATCCATCCATCCATCCATCATTGTGCTCTCTCCATCCATTCATCCATCTATGCGCTCTCTATCTATCGTTAATGACTGATGCTAATGAAGGTTTTGCTGTGTTGTCTCCTGAACGCGGTGATCAGTCAGCAGTCAATAAGCAGACAAACAGCTTCTAACAGCTGCTAAATGAAAAGCAGGTTCATCTTCCGGTTTAATTGTGTTTCGGGATAAATGAGCTTCAGGAAAACAAGAACTGAGAAGTTTGGCATTGTGTGTGTGTGTCTGTGTGCGGGTGCGCGCATGTGTGTGTGATGGATATATATATATCACACACACATACATACAGCATTAGTATAGAACTATGGATTAACTCACTACCATAACCTCTATTAAGACTGTCCAGGATCTGTCCATGAAAGCATTCACTGAATCCTATCCAACCTTATAAGACATTATCAGGCACTTTTGTGTTCCTTTGTGTCACAAAGCAGAACCTTTAGAGTGAGTTATTAGTTTAGTGCGGTGGTATCCGCTTGTTAAGCCATCCCGTATCGACCTTCATGTGCAGGCTCTAGCTCTGCCAGCTGAGGCTTTTGGTGTTTAAATAGATTTTGATCCAAAAACACTAGTAAGTGATCATTCTGGTGCTTTCTCTGACGTGTGAAAGTGAAGAGGAGATGTCTGCAGTGAATTGGGTCAGTTACAGTTCCTAAACGAATGAAGAGCAACAACGTTTAGCGCCAGCGTGCTCTAATGTTAGCTAGCTAGTGGACGTAGTCTAGGCTAACACCCACTGCAAAAATCTGACAGTTTTGTGGATACCCTGATAGATATAGAGTTTTATAAGGCACTACTTGTTGTGAAGCCCCTTCTTCATGTTCTGGTTGTCAGAATTATCTATCAGATGAGCTGATAAAGACAGCTAGTTAGCTAACTAAGGATTTGGCTAGCTAGCTAAGGCAGAGTTAGCTTGCTAAGGCTAGCCATCTTCACTCTAGCTTTGCTGCTAATAAAACAGCTGACAACCGGAACCTGAAGATGTCGGTTTACAGCCAGAAACACCTTATAGCTAAAACCCATGGTCTGTATCTGGGAGATCTACAAATGGCCTATTTGGGTTTGCCAGTGGGTGCTAATGTTAGCTAGATTAGCTAGGCTCGCTCACTTGGCTAACTTTAGCGCCATCAAACATTGTTTTTCTTCATTGGTGTAAAAATTATAACTCGCCTTAACAACTGCTGACATCTCTTCTCTTTCCCGTCTCAAGGAAAGTACTAGAATGATAACTGAGTAGGAACAAAACACCACTGCATGTTGGAAAGACAGAGCTCCAATGGCTCAGTAGAGGCTGGGAACCTGGAGAGGGTGGCCACACACAGTTTTAGGCCGGACAGTCGGGGTTTCCCCACCACCATTTCGTATGTCCGGCTTAATACCCGGACAGATGCCTTATTAGTCAGATTAGTTGATGCCAGAATTACCTATTTTAAAGTTCAGCACGAACAGCATTGTGTACCATTGGCTCGCATCCGTATCAAAAGACATGCCTTGCATTTCATTGGTTTAACAAGGTCATGTGACATTGTTACTCGTTTACCAGCTAACCGCAGATCAGCACTCTAAATGCTAATCAATTAGTAAGATCCCGAATGTCATCCATTCCACCCAATTAGGTGAATAAAGCCATCATGTATGTGTTATATAGGTTAGGTTATGATTTTAACTCTGTCCTTGTATCCTGCCCAACCCCTCAACCTATCCTCACTGAAAGTGGCCACCCTAGACCCAGATGTATCAATTAAGTGGGTGGGATTGGAAAATTTGACCCTTTAACCCACAAATGTGTCTCAATAACGGTGAAAATAGACTGTGAAAAGCTTAACAAGTTCTGTGATGGTCATTTGTGTTTTGAGGTGGGGGTCTACAGACACGTTTGGCCCGGAAATAAAACATGGAGGGCTCAGCCGTAAGCAAGGACAGGCCTTATCTCTGCACCCAATTGACCGTGGCCAAGATGAATGGTTTGTCACCATGTGTCACAGGTCCAGAAGGAATGGTGTCGCTCCACCCGCAACCGTACTGCACAATCACCTCTACATGACTGAATAACTGAAAAGTAGACTGTGGTGGTCAGTGACCGGATCCACTGTGGTGAGTAAATACGACAAGATGCCATAACATGATACCATGAGTTGGAAGCGGAGCAGACACAGGACCACTTTTCTACCGTCCTCTGCCATATATATATGCTCTGGGTCAGGAAGATAGTGCCACCACTTAGCACCAAAATGAAAAGAATTCCTTTTAAGATGGGGTCAGGTCACGAAACAAAGTGGAATCTGTATCATCATTCCGGATTAGGTTTCATTTTTTTCCCAAAGAGAGCTGCACCCTTCGGCAGCATGTTGTGAAGAATGCAAATACTGGCTCATTAATTCAAGCAGAGAGTCTGAATGACTCCACATAGTAATAATAATGCTAATGTTAGACATCCGTAGGTGCTTCGCCTTTAACAGCAGGACAGCGGATTATAATAACCATAAGCAGGGGTTTAAGCAACAATGCTCGAGAGGGAACCTCAGGTAAACCCACAGATGCGGTTTGAGAGAGGGATTAACCCTAAACCCTACTCAATATCATAAACCTAACCAACAACAACTCAAATCAGCCCCCCAGGAGCCTCTGCAGCAAGAGTTTTGGAATGTCTACTGCCCCAGTAAATGAGATGTCCTCGTCTACGCTCGCCGCCAGCCCACCTTCAGGGCACTGAAGCAGACAGAGTGCTGCATCTTCCTCACCACCCAAATAACAAAATCTGGCCCACATTCCTCGCTTTTACCTGGACCACTTGTGACATTGATTGACGGCACATGGACGGACCACTGGTAGGGCACATCCACACCAGATTGGTGCCATGTGTCAGCCAAAGGTAGGCAACTCTACTGCATCACTGCCAGAGTTGGTCCAGATCTGTTTTGGAACATGTGGGCCATATGGGTTTTTATATATAGGCCACTTTTGGCTCACATGCAGTTTGCCACTATGCAGCATTGCTGTATCTGTGCCAGAAGTGAGCCAGATCTGTTTTGGAACATGTGGGCCATATGGGTTTTTATGTATAGGCCACTTTTGGCTCACATGCAATTTACCACTCTGCAACATTGCTGTATCTGTGCCATAAGTGGGCCAGATCTGTTTTGGAACATGTGGGCCATATGGGTTTTTATATATGTAGCCCACTTTTGGCTCACATGCAGTTTGCCACTCTGCAGCATTGCTGTATCTGTGCCAGAAGTGGGCCAGATCTGTTTTGGAACATGTGGGCCATATGGGTTTTTATATATAGCCCACTTTTGGCTCACATGCAGTCTGCCACTATGCAGCATTGCTATACCTGTGCCAGAAGTGGGCCAAATGTTTTGGGACAGGTTTGACTCACATGCAGATTGACATTGCCATCAGTGGGCCTGCAGCGCCATATGTTTGCCAGGTGTGGCCCACACCTACCTGCATGTCATCTGGGCCCGGTAGGGTGGAAACTCTCACAACTCAGAGCATCACCCCTCACACCAATGGAGGCAGTGACAATAGCAGCAGCGCTTCCTTAGACACTCTTCGCTTCCTCTACCACCTCCTGTGCCATCAGTACCAACTAGGGGGATACACATGTACACTGGAGCCTTGACTCTTAGCCAGTCACACTGTTGGTGCCTGCTTGAGGTGTCGCTGCAAGGCTGCGTCTTCAATCTGCTCCACCCTTTAGTCCCACATGTCTTGTGTGGTGTTTTTGGCCCACTTCTCTGCCAGAAGTGGGCCAAATGTTTTGGGACAGGTTTGACTCACATGCAGATTGACATTGCCATCAGTGGGCCTGCAGCGCCATATGTTTGCCAGGTGTGGCCCACACCTACCTGCATGTCATCTGGGCCCGGTAGGGTGGAAACTCTCACAACTCAGAGCATCACCCCTCACACCAATGGAGGCAGTGACAATAGCAGCAGCGCTTCCTTAGACACTCTTCGCTTCCTCTACCACCTCCTGTGCCATCAGTACCAACTAGGGGGATACACATGTACACTGGAGCCTCGACTCTTAGCCAGTCACACTGTTGGTGCCTGCTTGAGGTGTCGCTGCAAGGCTGCGTCTTCAATCTGCTCCACCCTTTAGTCCCACATGTCTTGTGTGGTGTTTTTGGTTGTTTTTGTGGAACAAGGCTCTGCTCTATACGCCAACCGAACTTGGCTCCCTCACCCTGGTTACTCTGCCCTGCATGCCGACTGAACACGGCTGCTCCACCCTGGCTACTCGGCTGCTCTGCCCTGCAAGTCGACTGAGCGCGGTTACTTCACCCTGACTTCTCTGCCCTGCACGCAGACTGAACACGGTTGCTACACCCCGGCTACTCTGCCCTGCACGCCAAACGAGCGTAGCTGCTTCACCCTGTCTACTCT
>JAMWET010005468.1:142500-200000 GCA_024036415.1 Prochilodus magdalenae
CTTGTTCTTTTTTTCTTCCTTCCCTTCTTTCTTTTCAGTGCCTTTACTGAACTGCAGCTCCTTCGTAGCTGTTCCCGATCGTACCAGATTTTTTTCCTCCCAAGTTCGTGGAACACCAAGGAAACGCAGTTTGTGCACGAGACGAAGGGAGGGGGAAAAGTGCCGCTCACTCGCACGCGCGTGGATGCACGGCTGGGCACGCGCCACAGCCTGACCACTGTCCGGCGCCCAGCATGTGGATCTCCGCACCTGAGAACCAGGATGTGGCTCGTGGACACGCTCGGCTCTGCCCCGCGGGAGCGCGCGCTCTGATGGTGTTGCCCTGCCGCTGCGTTTCGCCCTGCTGAGGTGGCCGAGGGGCACGGGGCAGCGCGCGCACTGCTCCAGCACAGGTGAGTGAGGCGAATCCGGGTTACTCGCACGCGTAAGTGTTTGGGAAGTTCCTCGCGCTCTTGTTGTGTTTGGGTATTTGGGAGGATTTGCGCCGGCTCGGGCACGCGCGGAATGGGACTTGATTTGACCGGGAGGAAGGGTGAGGACAGGCGCGCTCGTACGCTTTCTTCTCTCGTGCGCTCGTGCGACAGTTTACAACGCAGTAGCCAGAATGCAGAAATCTATCATTTGCCCATTGTTACTGTTAATGTTGTGGTTAATAATAATAATAATAATAATAATAATAAAACATCAGTAGTCCAAGCAACTGATGCTGTTTCGTGCACGTGCCCTGCTGTTTCGGTAGACGATTTAATGACCTGAACAACAAGCAGGAAACAAAACCACAGGGCTGGAAAAGTCTTTACATAAGATGCGTTTTATCTGTGTGAGCGTGATTGCGCGTGAATTACGCACGAGGGACAATTGAGACAGATGTGCTGTGTGGTCGGGGCTGGTGCGCAAAGACAAGAAAGTTGTGCTGTGCGCAGTGGCCAGAAGAGGGCGCTCTATTCCGCCGTAATGCGCGTTTCTGAAGCTCATGGTGATGATGGTGGTGATGATGGTAATGGTGATGATGCCTTGACATGGCAAGGTGCTATTTATACTTTGGAATTAATTCCCAGGATGTGAAACCCCTCTGAAGAAGGCAGCTTTACAGCCCAATGCACTAAAATGAGCGCTTTGAATCACGCAGTAGAGAGAGAGAGAGAGAGAGAGAGAGAGAGAGAGAGAGAGAGAGAGAGAGAGAATGCTGACAGATTGTTTTCAAAGGCACTTCTGCTCAAATGCCAACCGATTAGTGTATACATTACAGCTGTAGAGCTGAGGAAATATGGCATTTGAAGAAACATCTGCCACTGAACAGAGGAAAGATCAACAGGTTTCCTATAGACAAAGCCTCCAGAGACAATGACATGGCCCTAAAGACTGGCGGTCAGGCTCATAAAGCAAAGACCACTGCTGCACCACAGAATGCTCCAGAAAGCCCTACTGTATAGACAGATTACACAAAGGAGCACTGAGCTACATAGCAGCTCTGCGATTCTAAATGGTTTCAGTTACACCCTTATGCATATCAGTTGCTAGGACAATGGGAGCAGGTGGACAGTGAGCATCAATGTGCTGATTAGATCGCTAAGAAAACTTAGCATGGCGAACTGTGGTTTTTGTGCTGGAACCCGAAGCGTGGTTTTGTGGTTTCTTGTTGTTACTAGCTTTGCAGTCTGTGGAGCATCACTGGAAACTCTATAGGGAATTACTATCATGACTTAATTCTTATTCCCATGTCTCACAACATTATGATACTGAAGTCTCATGAAGTCATGACTGCAACTTAATTCTCTCATTCCCATGTCTCACAAAGTCATGATCAAGACTTCATTCCCATGTCCCAAAGTCCCAACAGGCCCAACTGGGACATCTGGGGGCATACAGAACCTGTATACCTCCGACTTAATTATCTCATTCCCATGTCTCACAAAGTCATGAGCTCCTTATTCCCACAATTTACAAAGTCATGACCGTCACTTAGTTATCTCACAAAGTCCAGGAATATCTCTACCGGACTGCAACACTCCCTTGGTCAGCTCGGTTGCCAGATTTTCCAGCAATTGAGTATTCATAGGACAAGCCGGGGCACCAGCTTCGGCAACCCACGAGTGTGCAGGATCTACAGGCCCAACTGGGACATCTGTGGGCATACGGAACCTGTATACCTCCAACTTAATTATCTCATTCCCATGTCTCACAAAGTTATGATTATAACTTAAGTATCCAATTCCCAGTCTAGTCTAAGGGGTGTCCAAGGCATGACCATGACCTAATTATCTGGTTCCCATGCCTTACTAAGTCCTAGCCATGGCTTAGCTACCTTATTACCATGCCCCTTATTTGCATGTAAACCTTGCTAAGTCATGGCCATGATTTAATAATCTAGTTATTCATTCATTTGATGCATTCGGCTCCATTTTTCCACAAACTGCCATGAGTTTGCAGACCGCTTGGGTGGTGTTCTGCAGCCTTAACGATTGTACAGCCCACCTTCTGTTGACATGTCGTAGGTGGGAGGAACTTTTGAACACTATGGGGGCAAATACAGACAACAGGGCAGACAGTATTTGTGTTGTTGTTCGTTTGTCTGGTTTATGTCCTGCTATGAAGAAAAAGCTACAGAGGGAAGATACATTTGCTTTCACAGCCTCTAGCAGGTGTACAACAGTGGTTTCATTACCGGTGTGTTTGGGGCGGGGGCGGTGGTGGGGGGTTCCCATTGCGTAGGGTTGTACTGAGAGAACACTGATGTACCAAAGCATTGAATCCCAGCATGCTCCTGTATGTTCCAGTGTCTTCATAGCACTCGGAGATGGAGCCCTCAGGGTTCTTGAAATATGACATGGTACATTGGTGTAATGGCTGTACAGTGGCGCGTAAGATGGATGGGTAAAGGAGCTCCGCTCCACATTTAATCAATACTTAATATCCCCCACCAAACCCTTCGGTAAGGATGAAGTGAAGGTTCGTCTGCCAACCTTGGTTGAAAGAATGGCAGGCCTGGAGTGAGTGTCCACTCCAAGGACAGCTGTTTCAGTCTGTGTTGTTGCTTGGCCTTGGGCAGAAATGATGGGTCTGTCAGTCATCGGAGACAACTCCCGTCAGAACCCGTTGTAATCATATGTACTGGACCCTCTGTAATGTGGCAAATACCACCTATCCCTAATTCCTATTCCAAGTGATCTCTAGCAGCAAGTTATTAATTTTTATTATGATTAGCATATTGGAGTCAATGGAACCAGACATATTCCCAAGTATACCCATTGATGCACACAGGCAGTGCTGCTGAACTCAGCATGCAGTTACGTCTCAGGTAGATATGTAAATGATTACAGGTGTGGTCTGATATGTGAGGGCATGCACACACAGAGTACAGGCTCCGGGCGGCCCAGACAGACCACCAGATGAGAGGATCCTTTGATTCGTCGACAAGCACTAGCTGCTTCCACGGTATCCTCATCCACCATCCAGACACCTGGCCCCTTCATTACACCCTCCCTGTCTCTGCCCAGACCATTTCAAGCTGCTTAGCTTAAGGTAATTTGGTGTCATGGTGTCCGTTATGTGTCCTGCCATTGACAGCCAGCCACCATCTACTAGCCTGGACTGCTACGAACTGGAGCTGCATCGCCTTAAACAATGAATCCAGGTTCTGCTTGGGATCCGATGACTGCCAGTTTGGAGTAGAAAGGCCTCATGGTGAGAACTTCAGTACTGCCTTTGCTATGGAACATCACACTGGCCCAACTGCTGGTGTGATGATCCGAGTAGCCATCGCATACGACAGTACGACCCCTAGTAGTGGTATGAGGGACACTAACAGCTTAGAGATACATGCAGGACAGCCTCCAGCCACATGTGTTGCCTCTCATGGCTTCCAGCTGCCATTTCTCAGCAGGATAATGCTCGGACACACACAGCAAGGGACTTCCAGGAATATCTCTACCGGACTGCAACACTTCCTTGGTCTGCTCGGTTGCCAGATTTTTCACCAATTGAGCATTCATAGGACAAGCTGGGATACCAGCTTTGGCAACCCATGAGTGTGTAGGATCTACAGGCCCAGCTGGGACATCTGTGGGCATACGGAACCTGTATAGCTCCATGCCCAAGCGTATTCCATCTTGTATCTCCAGGCTAGAGCTCTACCTAGGTGGCCCAACAGAAGCGACCTCCTGGGCTTTTTGACTGATTGCGTCTTATGGTAGACTCAGACTGTACACATTCCTAGCATACCTCTATTTAATTTGATAGATAGATTATTATTAGCCTCTGTTTGGTAAGTTGCGTGTGTGTGTGTGTGGGCGTGTGTGTTCTGATAGATGCTTTGGCTAAATCTCAGTGACTGTGTGTGTGCCCTGGCTGCGTTCTCCTGCTCAGAGGGCATTATGGACGCTGGCATTTATTCGGTCTCCAGGCAGAATTGGCTCAGTTACACTGCTTCGAGATGAACTGCTTCTATCCAGCTCCATCTCCAAGCTCCACAATTTCAGCCGGAGCTAAGCTTAATATAAAAAGGCTTTTATGGACTTCTGTAGAATATACTGAGTGAGTCATCAATATCACAATAGAACACAGTACTGAGACCAGTCAGAGACCAAGACTCATTCATTTAATTCCTCATCTACACTCACTGTCCATTATATCAGCTCCACTGACCATATAGGAGCACTTTGTAGTTCTACAGGTACAGGCTGTAGTCCATCTGTTTCTCTGTATACTGTATGACCCTGTTCTTCGGTAGTCAGGGCCCCCACAGGACCACCACAGAGCAGGTATTATGTGGGTGGTGGATCGTTCTCAGCACTGCAGTGACGCTGACGTGGTACTGGTGTGTTAGTGTGTGTGGTGCTGGTGGGAGTGGATCAGACACAGCAGTGCTGCTGGAGTGTTTAAACACTGTGTCCACTCACTGTCCACTCTATTAGACACTCCTACCTTGCTGCTCCACCTTGTAGATGTACAGTCAGAGATGATAGCTCATCTGCTGCTGTGCAGGTCATCCTCTAGTCCTTCATCAGCGGTCACAGGACGCTGCCCACAGTATGCTGTTAGCTGGATAGCTGGTGGCTCCAGCAGCACAGCTGTGTCTGATCCACTCACACCAGCACCATACACACTAACACACCACCACCACCACCCCATCAGTGTCACAACGAGTGTACATACAAGGTAGCTGTTCGGTGGGTGTTTGTGGTAAGTGTACAGTTCAGTGTTCAGAACAAACTAGCCACTGTTGAAAGGACTAGAGAATGAAAAGAGTCATTAGTCAGCTTGTCTGTTTAAGGTGGTAGTAATTCAGGCTCCTGCAAACAGCGCTGCATGAGGATGATGGGGCTATAAAATCCTGAGGGGTGTGAGTGACGGGATCCGTAGATTGAGAAGAGGTGCTAGAGTGCAGGGAATGTCTCGTTCCATGTGTGGAAAACGTCTCCAGAGCAGATGTTAATGATTGGCTAAAGGAGTGACTGCGTGTGGGCATAGCCAAAGACCATAGTGTGAAGGAAGTAGCTGAATCTGTAGGTGTATGGAAGCGTACGGTCATACGGGTCTACCAGCAGTGGCTACAATCCCAGTCTACAGGAAACTCTCCTCGGCATTGTGCCAGGGAAGACATCCACCAAAACCGCACAACTCTTTGATGCAAGAGTGTCTAAACATTGATGTGGCCTACCTTCAGAAACTGGTCCAGTCCACGCCAGATCTAGTCACAGCTGTTATTGGTGCTTGTGGAGGTGTTACACATTTCAGTAACAGGGGACTCATTTTTCTCCAGTGAGCTTATCCAGTATAACCCAACAGCCTCTAACTGAACATAACGTACCCAACAGAGCAGGGGTTTCCGTTAAAGTGACCAGCAGATGTAAATTGCTATTCAGCTCGAACATGTACACCATAGATTTTGTATCGGACCTTCCTACATGGGTAATAAGAGCTGGTTGTCCGCAGTTCCACCTGCCAACCTACCGCCATGCCAAAATCCCCAAAAAGCCGCAGTTCATAACCCGCACGACCAATAGGAAAGTTGCAGCAAGTTCTTTTGGGGCGCGCTCTCTATTGACCAGCAATGAAGGCCGCTCGGTATTAGCAGCAGAGCGACTCTAATCAGGCTCAATGTCTGCCTCTAATCCCCATCATTCTATTGTATTGTGCCATGGCATGTTATAAAAATCCCTATGCTGTGTGCAGGCGAAGGCTTAAATCTCCCAGTTAGAACTTCCAGCTGCAGAAACGAAGCGCATTCAGAAGCAGGAGAATTAATGTACCTTAGAACATGCGCGTTTTCTCTCTCGCTGTCAGCTGGAACATGCTGTATGTAGGACAACAGAAAAATTAGCAGATGTTTTCAGTTTTTGTCTCCTGTGCTGGTGGGTGGCTGCAGATAGAAGGCTTATGTGCTCCCTTATAAATTTTGAAAGGCTCAATCATGTTCTTATATAGTCCCTTCAGTCTGCATGTCTTATACCTCAGCTTTGACCTGTATCAGACTTATGCACTCACACACCTTAAACCATATAACTAAGCCTCGACCAATCAGATGAGGTCCACAGCCAGCCATGAGGGTGCCACACAAATGCACACTCAAAGTCCACACTTGGTACAGGTCTCCACAGGTCAGAAATTAAAACCCGTGAACTTGAAACTTGAACCGATCAGGTCTGAGTGGTCCTGCTAAATTTGGGACCTTATCCTGCCGGGACACATTCGGCGAGCAGCGATGCACTCCATGAGTCATCCTGTTACTGCCAGCACCATTGTCAGGGCCAAGATGAACGGTTTGTTGCGACGTGTCACATGTCCAGAAAGCTTGGTGTCACTCCACCTCCACCTCTACCGCACCATCTGCAGGAACTGTGTGGGAATATTCGGGCTGCATGGGCTGGATTATCACAGGACACCATTAGGAACCTCTACAACTGCATCTGGCATGTTGGATTAGCAAACATGGCGGCCCAACTCCATACTGAGAGACACTACTTCTGTATGTGTAGCATCATCCTTTATTGTTCCTGGTCACCTTTATCTTCCTTCCCAACAGCACTGCAACCCCACACTTCCTTCTGCATTTAGCACCTTCTGGCATTTCAGTATTAATTCAGTCATCATCTAAAATACTTGTCCTGCTGGGTCGCAGGGGCTTCTCAAGCTTATCCCAGTGGTCACTGGGTGAAACATAGGAAACACCCTGGAGAGGTCACCAGTCCATCCCATGGCTGATGTGTACATTCACATCTAGGGGCAATTCAGTAACTCACCTGTCCGCATGTCTGTGGATGGAAGCCAGTGGTTGGTGTAGCTCAGCGGGTAACACCACTACCCAGAGTGCCATCTCTACATGTGGGAGACTGGGGTTCAAATCCCGGTCTAGGTGACTATGCTGTGCTATGCTAATAAGAGTCCTTGGGCAAGACTCCTAACGCTACATTGGCCTACAGACATGTAGGAGAGAATGCGACTCACACAAAAGGACCCTCAGTTGCCCAGCCAGGGAATCAAACCCAGACCCCTCTTACTGTAAGCCAACAGTGCTAGCAACTAGCAAGTTTTTCCACCTGCACGTACAGAAATCAGTCCCATCATGTAGTCGAATACTTATGGACTAATGTAACTGTGTTCCATCATTACAGTCTGCTTTGCCCTTCCTACCAGGCCGGCACTACAAGACTGTTCAAGTAACACAGGGAACGTGACAGCCGAGCAGTCAGTCACAATCTATAGAAAGAGAGCCTCCAGCTCATCTACAGCACAAAGCCCGGCAAACAGACCGACTGCTGGTATAATAGCTAGCTTGCACTGAGTCATGTGAATATCAATAGCTGCAACAAACAAAGGTCACTTTTATGCAGTGACATAAACAGTGATGTATTTAGCCTTGAGTGGCAGTTATGGTGTTAACCGCATAAGCTTTATAGCTACGCCTGCACATCCAAACTCAGATTATAACCGCTGCTCATTTCTCTCAGTGTGACCTGCATTTAAGAATCTATTACACACGTCAGGTGTTTTTCTCCCTAGGCACTGCGATTTACCACACTTCTCTTTCACTGGCTAGCAAAGGCAGGTCACTACATAAGCTTAAAATCAATAATAACAATAATAATAATAATAATAATAAATTATTATTATTATTTTTATGATTGTCTTGTTTAGCCAAATTAAACTGTATAGAACATATAGAGTGTTAGTATATAGACCCCATTACAGAGAGATTTGAAATGCTAGCATCAAGACTGCCCCAAAGGGAGTCTCCTAAAACCTGCCCTGCTCTCCAAAGAGTGCTGTAGGCTAGCACGTAGAATGGTTTTCCTCGAGTTCAACTAATTCAGACTTTAAATGGAAATTTGACCAAATATCTTTGAACATATCTGCATAAATCCGAAGGTGGATGTAGGCAAAGTCAGAGTGGCATGATGTGAAGTGATCCATTGTAGAGAATTTTTTCACAGTGATGGTAACACGAACTAGGGGAGGGACGGTTTGGTTAAAGCCTTGGCCTTTGGTTTGGACACCTGATTAAAGCCTAGGTGCCCTAAGCAATTCAGAGTCTCTGATTGGTCATTTCCTGATATGAACAAGGCCCAAAATGAAATAATAATAATAATAATAATAATAATAATGTCTTGTTTAGCCAAATTATAAACAGTATAGAAGATATAGAATGTTAGTATATAGACCCTATCACAGAAAGATTTGAAATGTTCTCTAGAATGCAGGCCTCTACAGGGCTCCCTGGGGGGCTTTAGAATGCTAGCATCTAGATTGCTCCCCAGAAGGATCTAGAATGCTAGCATGTAAACCCCACCGCAGTGATCTCTAGACTACTAGCAACTAGAAAGCTATAACTGCACCTTCTGGCACCTTTAGTGTTCCCTCAAGGGTTCTAGAAAACAATAATCTAGAGTAAAAGAATTATAGAGTCCTAGCATCATGATTGCACCACAGAGATATCTATAATGCCTGTCTCTGTAAAGCTCTCTGGAAGGTTCTAGATTGCCCCTGTACAGTTATCATATGCTAAAACCTGCCCTGCTTCCAGAAGAGATCAGGAATACCAGCATCTACAGTGCTCCCCAGAGAGTGCGAGCATCTAGACTGCCCCTCTGGGATTTCTGGAATGCAGGCATCCATAGTGCTCCCCAGAGATTCCTAAAACGCTAGCATCTACTATGCTTCCCTGAGGGATTTCTGAATGGTGGCCCCTATAATCCTCTCCTGAGAGTTCTAGACTGTTCCCTGGAGAGCTCTAGAATGGACCCCACACCAGAGATATCTATAATGCCTGTCTCTGGAATGCTCTCTGGAAGGTTCTAGATTGCCCCTGTACAGTTATCATATCCTAAAACCTGCCCTGCTTCCAAAGGAGATTAGGAATACCAGCATCTACAGGGCTCCCTAGGGGGCTTTAGAATGCTAGCATCTAGATTGCTCCCCAGAAGGATCTAGAATGCTAGCATCTAGATTGCTCCCCAGAAGGATCTAGAATGCTAGCATGTAAACCCCACCGCAGTGATCTCTAGACTACTAGCAGCACCTAGAAAGCTATAACTGCACCTTTTGGCACCTTTAGTGTTCCCTCAAGGGTTCTAGAAAACAATAATCTAGAGTAAGAGTCCTAGCATCATGATTGCACCACAGAGATTTCTATAATGCCTGTCTCTGGAATGCTCTCTGGACGGTTCTAGATTGCCCCTGTACAGTTATCATATCCTAAAACCGGAATGCAGGCATCCATAGTGCTCCCCAGAGATTCCTAAAACGCTAGCATCTACTATGCTTCCCTGAGAGATTTCTGAAATGGTGGCCCCTATAATCCTCTCCTAAGAGTTCTAGACTGTTCCCTGGAGAGCTCTAGAATGGACCCCACACCAGAGATATCTAGTGTCTAGCAATGTATCTACAATGCTTCCCAAAAAGTTGGGGTCACTTTGGACCACGTCTCAACGCTGGAGTGCTGAAATGAGGGTCTGATACCTGGGTAGCAGTGGTCATGGTTACCCCGAGCCAGAAAACATCTGCATCAACAACTGGCGCTTTCAGAGGCTTTGTGAAGAGTGCGGCAGGCTGGCGAGCAGTAGGGGGCACACAGTGGTGTGTGCAATCAGAACACCAGCCGGAGCTGCACCGCTAATTTAGCTTAATTAGCCGCAGTGGCGTCTGTAGCCGTGGGAATAATTATAACAGCTACCCATTCAGGCAGTCATTAAAAAAGCATTTGTAAGAAAAGGAGCGCCGTTATAAATGTTTCATAATGGCCCAGGAATTCTGCATGATGTTCTGTAAATGCAGGGCCACATCATCTGTCACAATACTGTCACACAGTGACAAGCTGGCGCGTGCGAGTGTTCGCTGTGCTGGAATCCAGACTGGGAAGGGCGATCGGAGACTAAACTCTAAAATAGGAACAGGTCATGCTCTGTGCACATGCTCAATAGAAACATGAGGTGTTCATGTGCTTTGCTATTGGCACCATGTAGGAATATGATGTTGCAAGATGCCATGTGAGAGATTTCTACACCGTGGTGATAATAAGAACTAGGGGCAGGGGTGATTTAATGCACACCTGGTTAAAGCCTAGGGGCCCTAAGCAATTCAGAGCCTCTGATTGGTCGTTTCCAGGTATGAGCAAGCCTAAAAACTGGCTTCTTATTGGCCAGTTTCTTATTCAATTCCTCCGTTCCACCTTAAATTGTGCAGGAGTTACAGGCACCAGATTGTAACTGTAGCACCCTTTAAGGTGGAGAACAGAGAATTCCAAAGAGGACCAGCTTCCATCTTTGTCTGTTAATGATTTTATTGACTATAGATATTTCTAGAGTGTTTGTTCCCAATTAGGCACTCTAGAATGGCTCTAGATAGCTTCCCAGAAAGTTCTAATATGTTAGCATCTGAGGTGTTTTCTGGAGAGCTGTAGAATGCTAGCCTCTAGATTGCTCCAAAAGATAGTTCTGCATTGCTAGCATACAGACCTCACTGCAGAGGTATCTAGAACGCTAACAGATAGAATGCTCCCTGGAGAGTTCAACTAATTCAAACGTTAAATGGAAATTTGACCAAACGTTATTGAACATGTCTGAACATGAACATGATGTGAAAGGCTAGTGCAACAGTTACGGGCACCAGAATGTAATTGTGGGACTGCTTAAGGTGAAGAACAGTGAAATCGAAAGAGTGCCTGCTTCCATCTTTGTTTTTTTAAAGATTTTATTGACCACAGATATTTCTAGATCTAGATTTCTACTCTAGAAAGGCTCTACAGTGCTCTCCAAAGAGTGCTGTAGGCTAGCATACAGAATGGTTCCCGCAGAGTTCAACTAATTCAAATGTTAAATGGAAATTTGACCAAATATATTTGAACATATCTGCATAAATCCAAAGATGGATGCAGGCAAAGTCAGAGTGGCATGATGTGAAATGCTCCATTCTAGAGAAACACTTTTGATTTTTTCACAGTGATGGTAATACAAACTAGGTGAGGGGCGATTTAGTTAAAGCCTTGGCCTTGGACACCTGGTTAAAGCCTTGGTGCTCTTAGCAATTCAGAGCCTCTGATTGGTCATTTCCAGGTACGAACAAGGCCCAAAACTGGTTTCTATTTTTCCGAGCTATTCAAGTCCTCCGTTCCACCTTAAAGTATGCAGCAGCTACAGGTACCAATTGTTGCACACTAAGGTGGAGAACGGAGAACTCTGGTACCTTCACAGAAACCAAAGCTTTGAAGTTTTTGGTGTGTAGCTACATCCCTAGGCCCCATGACCACATGTAGCCTCCTGGGCCCACGAGCAGGTTGAAGGCCTCCTGACCATGGGTCACTGTGTCTCCAACATGAATATAGTTATGATACTCATTATCCAAACCCAATAATGAACAGACACGTTTGCAGGTTGCCATGGCGCGGTTGGGGGTGTGGACCTAAGTGCAGGGCGGGAACCTGTTTGCGGCGATGTAAAGATTCAAATTGCAAGCAAACGAGTTTCCTGGATGTGGATGTATGTAGAACTATGTGTGCGGGGGGGAGTGAACTGCTTGTGGGAACGTTTGGGAGTTTTGGTCTAGGCAGGGATCAAATCCCTGACCTCCAGAGTGATAACGCCACGTTCATGGGTCTCTACGCCTTTTCTCTTGCACAGAGTGCCCCACGCTCTCTACTCTAATTATATATTTATTGAGTTTTTCGTTTCGCTTTTCGTTTCTTTTGCTTTTTCCTCTGCTTTTCTCTCTCTTTTCCTCTTCTCTCTTCACCTATTTCTTTGTCTTACCAGCTACCCCTCTACAAAGGTGTAGCGGTGACTGTTGTTTGATGGGGGCTTATATGGCCGACGCCTCAGGTGCAGCTTGTTGGCTTGATCAGCCCGGGGCATTCTGGGGGCTGGAGTTCTGGCCTGTAGTCTCCCCAGAACTGCTCCGCTGCTGCCGCCCTCTGCTGGCTGCAGGCAGCACAGCCCAGACCCTTACACACGTGTAGAGTGAGGATACTTGTACCATCTACTTTGGCAGGAAGGGGCGTTTGGATTGCCTGCCTTGGGAACATTGCTGAAGTTGCTGTTCCTGTGACAGGATGGCTACACAATCTATGTTGTTGGCACTGCAACATTCTGTACTCTGTCCACATCTAACACGGGCAATCGAGTCGTCAGTAGACCAGCGCTCCTGCTATCAGGAACCTAGCCAGTGCCTGAATTCGTATTCAGTATTTACAGAGCTAGTGAGCAAATGGAGGCCATTAGGAACGTACTCTCATTTTCCAGGCCCCACTAACTACAGGAAAGGCCCAGAAGCAGAAGCAGTGCTGTTCTCCAAGACATACAGTGCTCAATTCCTGAGTAAACACTCAGCTTTCCAGCTATTAGGGATCTATTCCGATCTCGGAGATACCTTCCCTTCAGCTAAAGAGACAAATGCCCTAAATATGTTTTACAGACTTGGTGTATTTGTGCTAGTTCTGCCTATCTGTTTGCGCTGTCAGCTGAACGCAGCAGTGCACCTCCCATTGTGAGACATTAGGCTACTGCATATCAAAGCCTGACAGCCATTCATTTATCATCATAATCTTTCTCCCGCACTCTCTCTCTCTGGTTCTCTTGCTTTCTCTCTCTCCCTCTCTATTTCTCTCTGTCTCTAAGATGAAGATGGTGTAAATAAGGGCAATTCTGCTAGCCCTGCTAATGTCACACAACCAGTGTGTATTTGATGGAATACGTGGAAGAAAAGCCCAGCAGATGGAAACTAAATGATGCTGATGTGCCATGGCAACCATTAGGCTGCCTAGGTTGGTCCTAAATCAGAGGGATGGGAAGATTCACTGGGATGTGATGTTTTCTAATACCTTTTGTACATTCCGGTCTGATTAGCGTCCGTTTTCCTCCGGACGAACTGCGTCCGTTTGGATTCTGCCCTCCCCGGCACTCTCTGGCATTGTGCAGGAGGTGTTAGCTTCTCGTTTGCTTCACAGTGAGAGGTTATCTCTGCAGATAAACTGACAAGTGATAGAAACGATGGTTCAAATGCACACACACAGCCGCATGTTTGCACCAAGGGACAATACACTATGCTCCACCCACCATGTTCGTTCAATGCTGGCTTCACAGAACGCCCGCAATGTCCCCTCAAGTAAGAACATGTAGCTATTGCCACACGTTTAGTAACTGGACCTAGGCACGCTCAAAGCAAGGGGTCTTGAGTGTTTATTCTGCTGAATCAGCTGGTTGGTGGCATAAGCCCACCAGCATCACCTGCCCTGGAGCTGGTTGGGTACACTTGGCATCAAATTCAATTGTTCATCTTGGCGCTGACCATGGTGTCTGCACCGTCAAGATTCACTGCTTGTCTCTACCGAGACAAAAGCCAGACTCGACATTGAAGATGACCCGCTGCCATTCTGATCCATCTTGGTGAAGCTGATGTGGAGTTGTAATGGTCTGCATGCATATAGTTCGGCCTCATGCAGCCGTCTGGCAATGGTGACTCATGAAGGGCATTGGGACACTGCTTGCTGAATGTCTACTGTGGGCGCCTCAGGAAAAGCGATAAGGCGGAAAAGTGATAAGACATCACCAACAAAGTACCACAGCCTTTTGCCACCTGCGTCATGGTCCCACACCAGCGAATTCAGGGGGTTCACCAGTTTTGCTGTCCATGAACCAGTTGGTGTGTTGTAACTGACAAGACACTTCGAAATCCGAGAGGACTGCGATGTATCTGTGCAAATTTGACTGGAATTGTATTTCAGGTCACATCCATGCATATGTGATTTCATGTTTTGTTTTTTTTGTTGTTGTTTGTTTGCTGGATACAATATGGATAAGCCAAAAATCAGATTTGGGCTGGCAGTCTGAACAAGGCTGCCAAGACATGAGGCTGAATCAGTGGTGTAGGCACTTTCATTTGAGAAGTGGGTTGGATTACCAGTGGGGAGGACTAGCCTTCGTTACATATCCTTAGAAATTTTTGAAACTAGAGATTAATTCTGAAGACTGATCACAAGACATGATTACTTGCCTTGTAATGATCTGGCTAACATACATTTCTATAAAAAAGTGATAGCATACAACAGCAGGTAAAAGCCAGTTAACAAGAAGCTTACACCTCACAGCACTGGGGGTAGATGTCCTGGACAACAAATTACAACGTTCAGTTTTTAATAGTATGGAGCTGTGTTGGTCTTAGCCACGGTCAAGCTCAAGGAATACTACCACTTGCTATCTAGGTTAGCATATAGGAACTACTAAAGCTAGTACAGCTAATACTTTGTTCCCCTTAGAACCTTTTTGCACATGTTTGTAATTGAGGAGTCTTTGCGGAATCATGAAATCCTAACCAATCCACTAGAGATGTAGAACGGTTGACCAGGAGCAGGCCACATAACCAGCACAGCAACAATGCACAACATAACAAAGGTATATAAGACCACACAAGGAGCAAGACACTGCTTATACTCATGACAAATGGGCGGGGCAATGAACAGACATCAGGTAAGGGGTATACTTGAGGACTGAGCAGCAGGGTGGAGCTACAAACCAAAAACAATCGCACATGGCATGGACCAACAATACAATAAGACAAAGGGTCAGAGGGGGCGAGCATGATAGCGACCCCAAAGCTACACTCCTGGGTTAAGCCTAAATAGCTGGCTGCCTGCCGGCTAAGCATTAAGTCTCTGAGATAGGACCCGGGAGTAAGTAATTGTAGCTAATTAGCCACCATGGTAGCATTAGCTAGATAACAACAAAGAAACCTTCTTCCTGTCCGTCCTGGCAGTGTCCCCTTCTACACAGGTATGAAGTAAAGATCATTTCAAATAATGAACGTATGGATCAAATCTGAGTGATACAGATTGCTGTTCTAGCCTAGCATGGTGACAGTTGTGGGTAGAGTAAGTTTGACGAAACCCCGCTGGGTCCTTCCTGGAGTCGCTGCCACCTTAAAGCTGACCATGTGTCTATAGAAGACCACTGATCGTGCTATCGAAGTGTATGTGGTGCTTTTGTAGTGCTTCAGGTTGTGTGTGTGTTTGTTGTAGAATGTGTCTAAAGCCTGAGGGTCTCCAGATTATAAGCCACTGCATGGCCAGTCAATGAAATCAGCGTTCCGAAGTCTATTGATAGAGCTAAGAGGTCCAGCCGTGATTGCAGTGTGCCGTCTGGTTTACATTTCACGTATTTTCCAAGCCTGTATTTTGATGAGTGAGTGTGCAAGTGTTCTCCATCTTTTCTGCTGGAGAGAGCGAAGGAGAACTCGGATAAAGGCTATGAGTGGTTCCACATATAGTTCTTCTTAAACTAAACAAACTCAGTTTAAAGTGGATCTAAAAGGGAACCAACTCCAAATGACCTTAGTGCATTTAGTGTAATGCCAGTTAACATTCGAGGGGACTCACACTGATCATCATATAAGAGATCTGCCTGGCTAAACCACGTTGGGACCAGGGTGGGGAACGTTCATACCCCGAAAATAGGAGGACATCCCACCCCCATAACCTAGCTTATATAACACATACGTGATTGCTTTACTCACCTAATGGGTGGAATAGGAGTAGGACGGGAGCTTACTAGTCGACTAGCATTTAGAGGGCTGACTTATGGTTAGCCGAGAGGCTAGCAATGTCACATGACCTTTTTTAACCAATCAAATGCAAGACATGCCTTTTAACATGGACGTGAGCTAATGGCACATAAAATTGTTCATGTGAATTTAAACATTTTAGATCCATCCCGAAAGGAGGAGTTGGCAAACTAGGTGGTCCGGCCTAAAATAGGCCGTGTGGCCACCCTAGCAGGGACCCCTGTTATCCAGTATGCTTAAATTATTCACCATAAATGAAACCTCTCATTTCCAACCTCACAGGTGTGACTGTCAGGTTAGCTACAGTATGGGGCTATGCTTGAATAGCAAGTATGCTAGCTAGTGTACTAGTTCTCACTCTGTCATCTTCTACACCACTTTCCGGGTCATGGGGTTGTGGGAGTCTACCCCACAGGTCATTGGGCAGAAGGCAAGGATCACTCTGGACAGGTCACCAGTCCATCAGAGAACAAGACGCATAGAGGTGCAGCCTTAGGGCAATTTAGCATCACCTGAGTGTGTGTCTTTGGGAGAAAACCAGAGCCCCTTGAAAGCGGTGCACTGGCATGTGGAGAACATGGAATCTCCACACAGTAAGGACCTGAGATGGGAATCGAACTTGCCATCAGGCGACAGTGCTACCCGCTGTGCCACCGTGTCAGCTGTGTACCACTTAGTTGACGAATTAGTAGTTATAGATCTCCTTTAATTAAGCTGGATGAGTTACTGGGCTAGCTTCCTAGCTAACATGCTATACACACTACAGGCTTGATGGGGGTTGCACAGACCACTCAACTAGTCTTTGCTGCTATTTTGTTCCTTTGACTATGACTTTACTGCTCTACAATGCTACTTGAAGCTTGATGTTGACTAGATTATCATTCTGACACTATGACACAACATAGACGCCTCAGGGAAGACAACAGGTGAGAAGCCTGGCTCTTTGAGGTTCCAGGTTTATGGCTAGGAAGGGCACATTGAAAAGGGCATTTCACGCTCTACTGACCTCTGGAGGGCTGATCTACAGGGCTTCAAAGATCAGAAACTGAACATCATTATCTCAATTTTACTGTAGACTTTAATAAAAAAGTCATTGGACTAAATGAATGTGTTGTTGGAGAGGGGGCATAATACCTTATAACCCCCAAAGGATGAACTCGGTTGTTCTTATTTTCGCCAGCCAGTGGTGCTCTAAATGTCTACCATGGGTGAGAGTTGGCAAGGCCGTCTAGAGTGCACCGGATACAAATATACAGGCCCAGGAGTCTTGTAAATTTGCATCCAGTGCACTCTAGACGGCCAATGCGATCCAGGGCTTGTTGGAAAGTCTCGACTAGAGTCACCTATGGAATTTGCCAGATTTTCAAAGTCAGTCGTTACAAGGTTTTATTCGTGATCTCATTAGGGCTTAGTTGACGTACAACTCCTATGATGCAGTGGTCTGAGTCCACTGGAACGCTCCACAGAGCTCTTAGAACCAGCTCAGGGCGAGCTATTCCTCTGAATGAGAGGAGGGTTCCTCATCCCCTGTGGATTAGAACTTGATGAGCTAGAAGGCCAGAGTTCCATATTGAGGCGACTCTGTGTGTGTGCATTTTGGCGATTTCCTGTTGTTGTTCAGAACGAGCAGGTTTTGATGAGCCTGGCAGCCGCAGTAACTCTAATCAGGCTAACTGATTGGTGAAGGCTATTATTTGCGCTGCTCCCTTGTGTTTGGGATAATTGAGCTACTTGCTCTAAAACCAGTACATATTTGCCAGGCCGGTTTTAGGCACAGCAGTGACGAAGACTTTCAAACAATAGTGGGATAAAAAGCGGAACCACTGACCTAATCTAAGAACGGTTGACGCTGACCGGTGTGATTGTGTCCCTTTAAAATGATACCTTGAAGAGAATTCTGATTTTTGATCAGCCAGGACACATATATTCAGTATTTGATGAGTAGATGGACCCAGAGGGAATCAACAGCTGGACCCAGAAGGAATCAACCCACAGGAATGAAACTCGGTGGGTGGGGTCGACATTGTGAGACATGTGAATGATTTACGGTTTACGCTCGGCCATGCATGTGACATAAGCGAGGACGGGCCTTATCGCTCTACCTGACTGACCCCACACCCATGTTTGCTGACATCCAGCGAGCAGTGATGCCCTCCATGATCATCCTGTTAGTGCCATCACCATCCTCAGATGGCTCCTTGATGCAGGACTACAACGACTGCCCCTAACACCACCTCAAAGCCACCAAAGACTGCAATGGGGTCGTGCCAGACTGTCATGGAGTGACTCAGAATGGCAGCGGGTCATCTTCAGTGACGAGTCCCGCTTTAGTCTTGGTGGAGACGACCAAAGATGACCAATGAATCTGAGTGTGGAGGCACTATGGTCAGTGCCAAGATGAATGGGTTAATGTCACATGTCATACGTCCAGAAGGCCTGGTGTCACTCCACCTCCACCCCATACTGCACCACCTGCAGGAAGTGTGTGAGAATATTCAAGCTGCATGGGATGGATTATCACAGGACACCATTAGGAACCTCTACAACTACCCCCTCATTCCCTTGTCTAGTGATGTCAAACCTGCCCACCATCATTCCTGTGGGATGATTTGATCTGGGTGCAGCTATTTGTACAATTACTCTGTTGGTGATGAGTGTACATACTGAACTGTACTCATTTCTCTACTATGACAATGTAAATACAGTCTTTTCTCCAATGGCATCTGTGATTGTGAACCGTGGGGAATCACCCCTCAGTGTGTCCCTGTAAAGCTTTGAGTTCAGTCCCTGAGAAGTCCTCTGATTCTGAAACTGCTGTGTGCCAGAAGACAACCCCGCCTGTCCGGTAAAAGCAGCAGGTCTTGGCGTCTGAGTGTGGGAGTGTGGGAGTGTGTTTAACACCGCTTTTGTCCCACCAGTTGCTCCATTTGTTCACCCCGGAATGTTTCTCTCATTGTCTGCTGTTCAGCTCTCATGTAGCATCCACATCGACATACGGAAGAAGGAAGGAGGTGTGTGGAGAGAGAGACACTGATCTGAGCTTGCTGAGCTTGCTCTTTCTCTCTCTCTCTCTCTCTCTCTCTCTCTCTCTCTCTCTCTCTCTCTCTCTCTCTCTCTCTCTCTCTCTCTCTCAATCTCTCTTTCTTTCTCTCTCTCAATCTCTTTCTTTCTTTCTCTCTATCTCTCTCTCTTTCCCCTCCTCTCTCTCGCTCTTTCTCTCTCTCTCTCTCTCTCAATCTCTCTCTCTCTCTTTCCCCTCCTCTCTCTCGCTCTTTCTCTCTCTCTCTTTCTCTTTCCCTCCTCTCTCTCGCTCTTTCTCTCTCTCTCAATCTCTCTTTCTCTCTCTCTCTCTCTTCCCCTCCTCTCTCTCGCTCTCTCTCTCTCATTCTCTCTTTCCCATCCTCTCTCTCGCTCTCTCTCTCTCTCAATCTCTCTTTCTTTCTCTCTCACTCTCTCTTTCTTTCTCTCTCACTCTCTCTCTCTCTCTCTCTCTCTCACTTTCCTTATTTCTCTCTCTCTCGCTTTCTCTCTCACTCACACTCAGTTTCTTTCTTTCTGTCAGTCTCTTTCTTTCAGTCTCTCAGGCTCTTTCTTTTCAGCTTTTTTCTCACAACCTAACTATTCTGTTTCTTGATCTCTTTTCATTTTTTCTTTCTTTCGGTCTATGCTCTACCCTTTTTTATTTCTTGTTTTCTCTCTGCCTTTTTTCTGCCATTTTTTGCTCTCTCTTTCTCTCCTACTTCTCTCTCTTATTTCTCTCTCTCTTTTGACAGCTTCATTCTTCTACTTTTTCCTCTCTCTCAGCCATTTTTTCTCGTGCTCCTTCTGTTTTCTACCTCTTTCTCTTGCCTGCTTAGCTTTCTCACTCTCTCTCTGTGTCCCCCCTCACGTTCTTTCTCTCCTTCTGTTTCTCTTTCACTCTTCTCCTCTCTCTCCAGGTTTTGTTCTCAGACGCCGCTCTCCCTCTCTCTTTCAATTTCACACATGCTGTCTCTCCCTCACTCTTTTCCTCTCTCTCTTTCTCTCTCTGTCCCTCATTCTCTCACTTCTTTTATCACTCCTTCTTTTTTCTCACAGTTGGTCTCACTCTCCATCTTTCTTCTACCTTTCTTTTTCTCCCCCCTCTCCATCTCTCTGTGTGTACCCCTCTCACTTTCTTTCTTTGTTTCTGTTTCTCTCTCTCTCTCTCTCTCTCTCAGTGACTATTTGATGTGTAATCTGTGCTGGTATTTTTGGAGAGGGTATGGCTGAGTGTTTCTCCGGCTGTGCGGTAGGGGTTATGGTGGTAAACGCCTCAGTGGATCACTCTCTAAAGAGAAGGGTGTTTGGCCTTAACCACACTGGCACATGTTGGGCAGAGAAGCAGAGAAGAGCGTGATCAGCAATAAGCGAGCAGGCTGAAATATGCTTTCTCGAGCCTGGCTGTGTGTGGGTGAAATCATTTGAATTCAGTTTTGCCAAAAAGCACTGAACACCGTGTGCTAGTTCCCAGCGTTCAGTACGCTTTTCTAATACATGGCAAAGCCAGCAGGTATCCGGAAAGCCAGAGCTTTCCCAACACCAGTGCTTCTACTGAAATGAGGGGAGATCAGGAGGGAGTTTGTCCCCACTATGCTGCTCTCCTGGGAAGGCTTTACTCTAGATGTATTCAGCCATGATACCATAAAAGGACTGTGATCTGGGCCGAAAGAAAGGCGGGTGTTATTTGGAAGGAAAGGGATCGTACTGAGCAACTAAATCAGATCCAATGCCAAAAACCACGAGAGAAGCAAGGGGTCAAACCAAACAATCAAAGAGAGCCAGAGAAAGAGTTGAAAAGGAGAACCAAAAGACAAAAACGAATAATCAAACGAAACATTGCTGTCCAGTGAAAAACATGCATCTCCATTTTTGCCCATTTTTATTTTTACACATCTTTTGAACACATGTTTACACTGTGTGAAAATCTCAGGATGAATGGACCATCAGAAATGGCCCACAAGGGCTTGGAAGGACGTCTGGTTGCTTTGACTTCCATTCAAATTAAATGAGGTTTTTGGCCTCTCCTGTAAAGCTGCCATTTTGGAGATACATGTTTTTCTTTGGACAGCGACGAAAAGTCAAAACCAGAGTGTTAAGATTAGGAGTAAGGTAGGAGAAACACATAGGACAGCAACTAGGTTGGCAATACCTCACAAAGTGAGGGAGCAAACAGACTGCCCTATATACAGGGCTACATTACGCTGTACATGTGAGATGAGTTAGAACTCACGAAAGGCGGAACGGGAAGGTGGGTAGTGGTTGGCAGATTGGAAGGCACGGGCATGATGTCATATGGAGATGGCTGATGGATAATGTAATTCAGAGAATCAGAAGTAGCAGGAAAACCTGGAAGCAGGAGACAACCTACAGGGGTTGGACAATGAAACTGAAACACCTGTCATTTTAGTGTGGGAGGTCTCATGGCTAAATTGGACCAGCAGCTGGGGGGCAAGTCAATTTCATGTAAACTGCACATTGCACCAGTAAGAGCTAGAGCAGAGTCGTGAAGGTTCAGTTAGCAGGTAAGAGGCACAGTTTCTGCTCAAAGCATACTGCAATGCACACACAACATTATGGGTGACATACCAGAGTTCAAAAAGAGGACAGATTGTTGGTGCACGTCTTAGCTGGCGCATCTGTGACCAAGACAAGCAAGTCTTTGTGATGTATCAAGAGCCACGGTATCCAGGGTAATGTCAGCATACCACCAAGAAGGACGAACCTCCACCAGCATCACGTAGTGACCTGGCCACTATCCTGCAAGAAGAATGGCCTAAACTCCCTCTGACCACTGTGCAGGACGCAGTATATGTCATTCCCAAGACCAACTGACGCTGTATTGGCCGCAAAAGGAGGCCCTACACCATACTAATAAATGACTGTGGTCTAAAACCAGGTGTTTCAGTTTCATTGTCCGACCCCTGTATGTATCTGTAACTTAAACCTGACCTTTTCTACTTCGATTAGTGGGTCCTAACCAAACTGAATTGAAAACCACGTTAATTATGATTAATACATAAAAATGATCTACCCAGTTATTTAGAGTTATTACTCACAAGAGCAGCTTAAAAGCTACTTAACTGGAAAAACTTCATGGAACCATTTGGAAAGGGGTTTGTAAGTAAACCCAACTTTTCATTTTTGGGTTATCCATATAAATATATATTAAAAAAATAAATAAACAATCAGATCACTTTAGTGTGACGTCCTTGAATCCATCACGTCTGCTTTACTCAGTCAAGTATCTCAAAAGCTGCCTAACACAGTTGCATGAGACTGTTTGACTGAACATTTCATTTTTTAGAGACTGCTCTCAATACACCTGATGATTCACCTTATCGGCTCATTAACAGGCGCTTACAGGACAGCGGGAGGTGTGTTAAAGCAGGAAGTCCACTATGTGCAGGCCAGGGAGCTACCAGGACCAGGCTAGTTGATAACACATGTCCTACAGTGATATGAAGGAGGTTTGTTTTGAGGAATGGATCCGGGGCAACCGTCCTTGAGCAGAGCAGTTTTTAGGGAATGTAAGGCACAGTGTATTACATAGGTTGTACTGAAACACAGCAACACCAAGAACAGGGAAATAGAGAGAGAGAGAGAGAGAGAGAGACACACACACAGACAGAGAGAGAGAGAGACACACACAGAGAGAGAGAGAGAGAGAGAGAGAGAGAGAGAGAGAGAGAGAGAGAGAGAGAGAGAGAGAGAGAGAGAGAGAGAGAGAGAGAGAGAGAGAGAGAGAGAGAGGAGGAGAGAGAGAGAGAGATGAGAGAGAGATGGAAGAGATGAGAGAGAGACCCGGAGTGACACACAGACAGAGAGACAGAGACAGACAGAGAGAGGAAAGAGAAAGAGAGAGAGTTCAGACTAGAGAGAGAAATAAAAAGACATGAGAGAGACACTCACAACAGAGAGAGAGAGAGAGAAGAAAGAGAAAGAGAGAGAGAGAGAGAAAAAAGAGAGAGAGAGAAAAAAAGAAAGAGATTTTTTGTTTTGTTGTAGTTTTTTTTTTTTTTTGGTGAGAGAGAGAGATTGAGAGAGAGAAAGAAAGAGAGATTGTGAGAGAGAGAGAGAAAGAGATTGAGAGAGAGAAAGAAAGAGAGATTGAGAGAGAGAGAGAGTATTTAAACAAACAGACTAATTAACACCAGGTGACCAATCAATACTCTGGAGACCGAGAACGAGGCAAAGGGGTGTGACTATGTAACACCACATAAGGAGACCTGTGGAATTCCTATTTTAATAATTACCACTAACATGCATTTTAAATAGTGTTAGTTAGGTTAACCCACAGAAAACCCAATCCTTGATCTCCTTTATGACTGCTCACTGGGAAGCTCTGATAGTTGTGGCCTCATTCTATTTTTGGTCATTTTATTATGTTTTGTTTTTCGTATCTTATTTTGATGATGTTTCCTGGTTATTTCAGCGGGGGACTCTTATTTTGAATATTAACCCTGGTTAGGAAACAGGAAGAAAAAAAAAAGGTGGCAGCCATTTTCTGATGGAGGATCAAGTTTGGGGAAGAGAGGCCAGGCGGATCATTGCTGGCCAAGCCCTAACCAACTTGCACTCTTAGTTGTACTCATCTTTGTCCTTGAAGAGTGGGTTCCTTTTTATTCATGGGGATACCTCAAGGAACTGGGTGAGCTCATTCCTGGTATTTTTTTTGTTTTGTTTTTGTCATTACTGGGCCCTGTTTTGATTTTTTTTTTTTTTTAGAATTTCATGGAGAACATTATTCTTTTGGAATCTTTTGGACTATCTATGAACATTATTCCACTTACTAGACCTTCGTAGCCACGGTCATAATCTACTGTTGCTGGTGTGTTGTTTGTTGTCTGGGGAAATAGTGAGTAAACTCTACACTCTGATATTCTGGTGTTCATGTTTTTCTCACCAAATTAGTTCTGGATCTTTTTTTTTGTAACGGCTGAGTTACAACTGTAACTCAACTGTAACTCCGACTGTTACAATTGGATAAGGGTGAACACATGATATCAGGTGGTGGATTAAGGGAAATGGAGTTAGGGAGATCGGAGGTGAGAGGAGAACCAGCAGGCATGACAGGGAACCCGGTTTTGTGTGCAGATTTTTATTGACCATGTGAGCACGTGTGAAACTTAACACTTTCAGTCTTAAGTACTTTATTAAAACACCTTGTTTTTGGCAGGTAGCTCCTGCAGAAGTCATTAGCACTTTTTCTTGACTGCACTGGGGATGTTCAGTTCATGTGCTCAGTAAAAGACATAGGAACTGTTTGTGGCTTGATTGTATTTGCCTATAAGTGTCACTTAGAAACCATCCAGTCTGGGTAGTATTACTAATCGTTCCAGAAACCAGGTAATTCCAGGAATTCACTTACCTGTTTAACTGCCAACTGTAACTCTGTATTGTAGGAATGATGGGTGTAAAGGTGAACGTGTCTGGCAGCTGGAGATATACAGCAGAGTGCCATCAGTGCGACTAGGGGTGGCAATTAGAAGGGTAGAGTTATCCGAGCGACAAAAGAAGAGAGGAGGTATAATTAGACAGGAGAAGAAACATGAGGAGGAATCAGAACGCTGGATCTTTGTGGCAGCATCCTTTGGTTTTCTAGAGCTATCTTAGTATCTGTGATAGAAGGGGAACAGCTTATGCAATCAGAGCAGTGTAGCATTAGCTTATGATCATTTCCTTATCTGCTCTGACCCCACACGTCCAGGCCTAATAGCCTCTAGATGTGCTTTTAATGGAGACAGATTATGATCTGGTCAGCAGGTAACTGATGCAGCCTTTGTCGATAAAGGAAGACGAGCTGTAGGGTGTCGTTTGGGTTTCTGATGCCGTGGGGTGTTCAGAATGTGTAGTCTGGCTAGCCGTTATGATGGAGGGCGTTTGGGTAATGGTCTTGCCTAGAGGACATGGCATCAGAGCTCGCGTAGCATGTGGCCTAATGGTGTGTGGCTCTAAGGATGATGGCATCAAAGCAAAGCTCTAGAGTTGGGGTGGCTGCAAAGACACGATGAGAGTGGCAGGGTCAAATTTGGGGAGAACACAGTGGCACATTTACTGGGGCGCGTTATAATGAAACTGCAAGCAGGTGCACGCATTATTCATACAGTGAGGAAAATAAGTATTTGAACACCCTGCGACTTTGCAAGTTCTCCCACTTAGAAATCATGGAGTGGTCTGAAATTTTCATCTTAGGTGCATGGAAAATCACAATGTATGATTTTTTAATAATTTATTTGTGTGTTACTGCTGCAAATAAGTATTTGAACACCTGTGAAAATCAATGTTAATATTTGGTACAGTAGCCTTTGTTTGCAATTACAGAGGTCCTGTAGTTTTTCACCAGGTCTGCACACACTGCAGCAGGGATTTTGACCCATTCCTCCACACAGATCTCCTCCAGATCAGCCAGGTTTCCGGGCTGTCCCTGAAAAACACAGAGTTTGTTTCTGGAGACTGGCTAAGCCACTCCAGAACCTTGATATGCTTCTTACAGAGCCACTCCTTGGTTATCCTGGCTGTGTGCTTTGGGTCATTGTCATGTTGGAAGACCCAGCCACGACCCATCTTCAATGCTCTAACTGAAGGGATAAATAAGTATTTGAACACCTGTCAATCAGCAAAAATTCTGGCCCTCAAAGACCTGTTAGTCCGCCTCCACTCCACTTATTATTCTAAATTAGAAGCACCTGTTTGAGGTCGTTAGCTGCATAAAGACACCTGTCCACCCCACACAATCAGTAAGACTCCAACTACTAACATGGCTAAGACCAAAGAGCTGTCCAAAGACACCAGAGACTGTTGACCACCACAAGGCTGGAAAGGGCTACGGGGCAATTGCCAAGCAGCTTGGTGAAAAATGATCAACTGTTGGAGCAATTATTAGAAAATGGAAGAAGCTACACATGACTGTCAATCTCCCTCGGACTGGGGCTCCACGCAAGGTCTCACCTTGTGGCGTATCAATGATCCTAAGAAAGGTGAGGAATCAGCCCAGAACTACACGGGAGGAGCTGGTCAATGACCTGAGGAGAGCTGGCACCACTGTTTCCAAGGTTACTGTGGGTAACACACTAAGACGTCATAGTTTAAAGTCATGCATGGCACGGAAGGTTCCCCTGCTTAAATCAGCACACGCCCAGGCCCGTCTTAAGTTTGCCCATGACCATTTGGATGATCCAGAGGAGTCATGGGAGAAAGCTCTGTGGTCAGATGGTCTTAATTCCACTTGCCGTGTTTGGAGGAGGAAGAATGATGAGTACCATCCCAAAAACACCATCCCTACTGTGAAGCATGGGGGTGGAGCATCATGCTTTGGGGGTGTTTTTCTGCACATGGGACAGGACGACTGCACTGTATTAAGGAGAGGATGACCGGGGCCATGTATGGCGAGATTTTGGGGAACAACCTCCTTCCCTCAGTTAGAGCATTGAAGATGGGTCGTGGCTGGGTCTTCCGACATGACAATGACCCAAAGCACACAGCCAGGATAACCAAGGAGTGGCTCCGTAAGAAGCATATCAAGGTTCTGGAGTGGCCTAGCCAGTCTCCAGACCTAAACCCTATAGAAAATCTTTAGAGGGAGCTCAAACTCTGTGTTTCTCAGTGACAGCCAAGAAACCTGGCTGATCTGGAGATGATCTGTGTGGAGGAATGGGCCAAAATCCCTGCTGCAGTGTGTGCACATCTGGTGAAGAACTACAGGAAACGTTTGACCTCTGTAACTGCAAACAAAGGCTACTGTACCAAATATTAACATTGATTTTGAACAGTGGTGGACGAGCTACACAAACCATGTCGTTGAGTTAAAGTGGAGATACCGAATTTAAACTATCCCTGCAGTACAAGTAGGGGTTCCTTACTTTAGACCTTACTACACTTGTTTATCTTATCATTGTGACTTTTTATTTCAAATTAATAGCGTTTATTTATTTGGCCAAAAACTTCTGCTTCCACTTCTCAATAGCTTGAATGAGATTTTGCCTGTCCAACTTTATAACATGATCTTTGGAGCAGCATGTTTTTCAGCCTGAATAGGTCCATTGAATAGTTTTAATCTTAGTGCCACTAAACAGAACCCTAAAATGAATACCTGAATAACAGTGGTGGATTTTCCGAAGCATAGACTTACAGTACCTACCTGTAGTTGTTGGTTCATGTGTCTTTAGGGTCATCATGGTGGTGGTCTGAAAATATTTTAGTGCCACACATGTTTTACTGTTACACTTTGGTTGGAATCGAAATTCTTTTTTTTTTTTTTTCCATTGTATCTACAGCTAAGAGTCCTGGTCCTACTCTAAGGACCTCAGGAGCTGGGCTGCTCAACAGTATGTCTTCACGCTAACACCAGAATCTTAAATAAACCATGAAATGCCTTTTGCAAGCTTCAGATGTCCATATCTAATTTGGATCAACCAGAAATTCATGTTTACCACTATTAGCTTACTACTAGGAATCCCATATGGCTGCTAGCAGAAATGATAATCGGGTTTGGACATTAAGATCTTGATCTTGAAGGCCTAGCTGTAGTACTCATGGTTCACCACTGTGGAATAATAAGCCTGCTGCTGCACTGGGTAATGCTGGGATCCGGTAAAGCCTGGGGTTTTTGGAAAACCTAGAGCGCACAGGACTCGACACCAAGTCGGAGTTTCAGCTTGTACCTCTGGGAGTACGAGAAAGCCTCCTGGGAAGGCAGTCCCTTTGCTCTTTCTCTTCTGTTGTTCTCTGCTTCATGTGCTCTGCTGTTAGAATTCAAAGGTGAACTTCAGGCTCCCACATCCCATCCGAGTCAGTACCCGACTCTGGTATCAGGCTAATATTCCACATTAGGCTGTTGTGGTATCCTAATGTATTTTCAGCGACTTCCAGTGGTTCCATTTCCCTATATATGGATATACATAATTCTATCTCCTTGCACACATTTCCATATTGAACACTTCCGGAATTGCAAAACAGCAGATGCTTTGGAAGAGTCTGTGTATGTTTAGCCTGCGGCTGTTCCATTTGCATCCAATGATCGTGACCATATGACCATGTATGATGCAAACATCCAGATTCAGAGAAAATACTGTGGCTCTGGTCTAGAAGAAGGAGACGCAGGAAGCATAGCACTGCTCTTTTATTGAACACAGCATTAAACACATCTGCAGTACCGGCTCCAGTAACAGAGGGAGCAGCCGGGTCACTTCTAACCACACAACTCTACTAAACACTAGCACTGCACCAATCAGAATGTCCACCGTCTCGGCAAACATACATACCAGCTCTTAGTCACTCATGCCTCTGGCCCTACCTTTGGAACTGTCCTCCTTCCAAACGAGAGACCTGGCTCTGCATCCTCCACCCCAGCCTGGCTGCACTCCTTGCTTTGGCTGTGACGGTTTAAAGGCCGGTTGGTTGGTATGGTGAGTGCATGTGCTGACCCAGCTCCTGGTGTGCCCAGGGGTGCCCCTGCAGTAACTCCACCAACACGTCTGCACTGGCATTGTTAAAATTCCGGACATCACGCTGAACAATTGCATCCAGCTCTGCTTCCTGCTCACAGTGTCGCTGGGGAGCTGTGACTGACACTATCAGACCTTACTGCTTCACCAGCGACTGCTGGCTCTTTGCTGTCCTCCACTGCACTCCAACCGTCTTTACGGCCTGTCCTCTCCATAGACAGCTACTCCAGTGACACATTTTTACACATCCTTAAGCCAACAGCCACAGATATTTCAGAGAATTGAGGTTTCTGAGGAGTCGGGTGCCTTACTTGACCCTCATCTGCGGACTCTGGAGTAGTGGTGTGCCGGCATTTCATGGTGACGGATCCAATTCTGGAATGAGAGCTGTCTGTGTGTCAGTATGTTTCCTGAGCTTGTATAAGAGGAGCTCCATGAGGCCTTTAGGGATACACGGTGCATATCTACGTCTGCCTTCACATGCATATGAACGTATAGGGTTTAATATGGGGACTTTAGGAATGTGTTCATGGGAATTTGTGTCCATTTATCCAGAAACGCCTTCGTGAAGTCAGACACTGATGTTGGACGAGAAGGCCTGGCTCGCAGTCTCCTCTCTAATTCATCCCAGAGGTGTTCATCGGGTTGAGATTAGACCAGTCAAGTTCTTTCACCCCAAACTTGCTCGTCCATGTCTTTATGATTCTTGCATTGTGCACTGTGGCACAGTCGTGTTGGAACAGGATGGGGAGTCCCCAAACTGTTACTACAAAGTTGAGAACATGAGATTATCGAAAATCTCTTGCTGTGTCGAAGCATTAGGAGTTCCTTTCACTGGAAGCCCAACTCCTGAAAAACTACCCATCCACTGATCCCTCTGTGTCATTGTACATGGCCTACCACTTAATGGCTGAGTTGCTGTCGTTCCCAATCTCTTCCACTGTGTTATAATCCCACTGACAGGTGAAATTCCATGACTGGACTTGTTCCACAGGTGGCGTCCTATCACGGTACCACTCTGGAATTCACTCATCTCCTGAGAGTGACCCATCCGTTCACTAATGTATGTAGGAGCAGTCTGCATGTCTATGTGCTTGGTTTTATACACCTGTGGCCATGGAAGTGATTGGAACACCCAAAGTGGATGAGTGCGTGAATACTTTGGCAATATGGTGAATGTGGAAATGTATTTGGTTCATATCTTAAAACAGGAGTTTAATACAAAGCCGAAAGTCATAAAGCCCCAGCATTAAAGGGTTAACTAAGATCCTGTAGGTGAATCGAGTGTGTTACTCATTGACTGGAACAAGAACATGGATCCATACCAGCCCTTTATGAATATAGCTTCAGAACATGGTCTTTTAGCTCTGTGCCATTGATTGAACAATTGATCTCTTTGGGCCGAACTGCCTCAGAATAAAAGAAGTGCGTTATGGATGTGTTGTGCTTGGGTCAATTTATTAAACAGCAATTAGTGCTTGGTGCTAAAGGAGTAGCTGTAGATGGTCAGTGCATGGCTGAGGCAGGGGCACTTCTGGGAGCGTTAATATCAGGATTTTGTATATAAAAAAAGACATTAAAAAAAAAAAAAAAAAAAATTATAATTATATATATATAAACAAACATATAATAAAAAAAAAAAAATATATATATATATATATATATATATATATATATATATATATATATATATATATATATATATATATATATATATATATATATATATAAATTTAATAAAGTTACTCTACTATTTTACTATGTTGAATATAATATAATATAATAAATAAAAATATATATATAGTAGTTCTTGTTGCAAGAACCAAAATAAATGTTCTATAAAATTATATTTGTTTAATAGCATTTAAATCAACCATTCACCCATTGTTTTACTGTTTCATTCCAAAAGCCAGCTCATGCATGAACACTGTACATTATTTTGATATTAATATCACACTGGTGGTTTTCCAGTGAAGGCACACCATTATAACATTTTATCAGCATTCAGAACCTTTTAGTTACATATGTCAATAAAATGCATGGCCTATGAAGGCATAATAAAAGGTATTGCCATACATAGCCTTTCATTCAAGAGTGTAAACAATACATTTCTTTGGGTTTGAATTTTTAGAAGTGAGCCCTAAATCAACCCGACGAGTGTAAAATGGGCTAATGCTAATGTTTAGCCTCAGAGACCAGAGTGAAATATTAGAAATGGTTGTAAGACTGTTATATTAAACATCCAGCAAAGCTTGAAAAACAAAAAGAAACTTAAGGATAAATAGGATAAACACGTGGCTAACTCAGCCCTTAGGCCTATCTAAACTATGTGGACGTAGCTAATAAGGAGCTTGATTGACAGCTCTCTGTCCAGCTTGCTTATCAAATCATACAGAACTAGGATTATTATCCAGCAACATGCAAAGGAACAGGTGTGCAGATGTAAATGGATAAATGCATGAAGGACTGACAGAAAGCTACAGATACGAGGTTTGGCTTGCTAGCTTCTGGTTATGCTGGTTAGCCTTAGCTTGCTAAATTACTCTGACACCAAAACTCTATGTGCCCGGGTACGAGACATCAGCCTTGTGATTGATGGTAGATGCCTTCCCTGAGACAATTCCAAGGGGAATTCCCTGTAGACTGGGATTTTAGCCACTGCTGGTAGACCCGTATGACCGTACGCTTCCATACACCTGCAGCCATGCCCACATGCAGTCACTCCTTTTAGCCAATCATTAACATCTGCTTTGGAGCCATTTCCACACATGGAACGAGACATTCCCTGCACCGTAGCACCTCTTCCCAATCTATGAATCCCGTCACTCACACCCGACAGGTGTTTATAGCCCCATCATCCTTGTGCAGCGCCATCTGCAGGAGCCTGGAGTTACTACCGCCTTAATCACACCCAAGGTGACTAATTGTTTGTCTGGTGAGCTTTATCTCTCATTGTTCACTGTTTGCCTTTAGGGTTTTTATTCTCCAAGACTTTAGAACAGTGCTGAACCTCCTACTGTATATATTCATATATAGTCAAGGCCTATTCCGCGTCAGTTCCACAGGTTTCTGCAGGTTTCCTATTTGGGGGTGAGTTTTCAGTGTTTATTTTTGGGGCACACACGTGGTTAGTGTAGATTTGAGTGACAGTGCTACATCCCCCGTCTGTCTGTCTGCCTGTTTTGGGTCATGCCTGTATCCATGTCAATACTGTGACAGCGACCTGAAATATTCCCTTCACTCCTTAAGCAAGTGGGTGTTTGGGCTGGAAATTGAGACCAGGCTTTTATTTGACAGGGAAAGTCAGCCTGAAAGACACGTGAAGGTGGGACGCGTGAGCCGGAGGCCACTTTAGCTCGCTAGTCACTTGGCTTTTTGTCATCAGCTGTTGTATTGTCAACACTGGGTCGAGGAGGAACAGCGTGGTGCTAGGAGGCCCAGCGCGGATGACAGGCATCCAGTGAATGAACTGTGTCATGTAATTTACTTACTGATGACTGCAATTATCCATCTCTGACTCACCACAGCCGCACACTGGAGTGTACGAGCACGCAGGGGGAAAGAAATAAATAAAACACTGAATACAATTTGAGAACGTCTTTGCATGAAAATGGAAGGGATCATTTGGTGCTGGGATGGGCTGAGCCCTGTGGACGAATAAAGCTGTTTAGTTGGACTCCGGTGTTGCTTGGTTATGTGTTGTGTGCTATAGTGTGCATGCTAAACCTTGAGGGTGGAGCTATACTATACTGCCTGAGGTATACACTCATCCATCCCATTCATTGAATTCAGGTGTTCCCATCACTTCCATGGCTACAGGTGTATAAAGCCAAGCACCTAGACATGAAGACTGCTTTTACAGGCATTAGTGAATGAATGGGTCGCTCTCAAGAGCTCCAGGATGGTACCGTGATGGGATGCCACCTGTGTGACAAGTCCAGTCAGGAAATTTCCTCACTACTCAATATTCCCCAGTCCACTGTCAGTGGGATTGTAACAAAGTGGAAGCGACTGGGAACGACAGGACTTCAGCCACGAAGTGGTAGGCCACGTTAAAGGATAGAGCGGGGTCAGGGGTTGCTGAGGTCACCAATTTTCTGTGAAGTCAAATGTTACAGACCTCCAAACATCACGAATTCCGCCTATAACAGTTTAGCACCACCCATTTAAATAGACGTTATATGGAGTGCTGTTACTACAGACTGTTCCTGAGGATTCTGAGGATCTGAGGTCTGAACTTCGGGGGTTCCATGTATTTCTACCAGGACTGCTCTTAAAACCAGACACTCTGATAGCGCAGCCATTTAGACCACAGGCCATTTACAGGGGTTGGACAATGAAACTGAAACACCTGGTTTTAGACCACAATCATTTATTAGTATGGTGTAGGGCCTCCTTTTGCGGCCAATACAGCGTCAGTTGGTCTTGGGAATGACAGGGCTATACTGTATATTCTACCAGGACTGCTCTTAAAACCGTCCTGCACAGTGGTCAGAGGGAGTTTAAGCCATTCTTCTTGCAGGATAGTGGCCAGGTCACTACGTGATGCTGGTGGAGGTTCGTCCTTCTTGGTGGTATGCTGACATTACCCTGGATACCGTGGCTCTTGATACATCACAAAGACTTGCTGTCTTGGTCACAGATGCGCCAGCAAGACGTGCACCAACAGTTTGTCCTCTTTTGAACTCTGGTATGTCACCCATAATGCTGTGTGCATTGCAGTATTTTGAGCAGAACTGTGCTCTTACCTGCTAACTGAACCTTCACACTCTGCTCTTACTGGTGCAATGTGCAATTAATGAAGATTGGCCACCAGGCTGGTCCAATTTAGCCATGAGACCTCCCACACTAAAATGACAGGTGTTTCAGTTTCATTGTCCAACCCCTGTACATCAAACGAAATGAACAAGTGACTGCCTATGGTCCCTGAGTCCATGTAAATGTTGACATAAGTGGGATAATAACATAAAAGAAATCAGATTTGGGCCCTTTAATGCAGATCTCCACTCAAGGCCCTGTTACATTAATAATCATTTGGGACACTTGGCTTTCTATGATGAATTGAAGGTGACTTCATTATCCGTTTTATCAGCCCCATTCTCGTCATCCTAATGTTCCCCCTCATTCAGTAAGTCCCTCGTCCGGGATTTAGCACGTTATTATATAACAGCTAAGGAACCAATAGCTGCTTGCCTTAACGGATGCCTGTATAGATTAAAAAGGCCAGACCACGACCCTGCTTCTTTGTTCTCTGCTAATGACATAGCAGCCTTACAGACTAGATTATCCTCATAAAGGCCTTATCAGTTCAGTCACTTAGCACAAGACAGCCCACACTATATATATGCATTTTACACTTTTCACACACTGATTAACACTGGGATGTTATCCAGATGTTCTAAAATGCACACTCATCACTGAAAGAATAGCTGCACAAATAGCTGCACCCAGAAGGAATCAGGAATGAAACTTGGTGGGTGGGTTTGACATCATGAGACATGCTAATGATTTAAGTTTCATGCTCGGCCATGCATGTGATCACTGTACCTGCTTGACCCAACAGTCACGATTGGGAACATTCAGCCAGCAGCGAGGCCTCCATGAGCACCATTGCCAGTATGCTGCACAATGTTGGGCTTCATGCATGTAGACCGTTATGTTGACTCCACTTAACACCATGTCAGCATCACCAAGGATGCAATGGTGTCATGCCAGACTGGCATGGAGTGACTCATAATGGCAGGGGGTCACTTTCAGTGAGGAGTCCCACTTTTGTCTTGGTGGAGACGACCAACGAATCCGTGTGTGGACGCACCACGGTCAGCACCAAGATGAAAAGTGAACTCTTACCTCCACCTCCAACCCTACCGCACACTCTGCAGGAACTGTGTGAGGATATTCAAGATGCATGGGATGGATTATCACAGGACACCATTAGGAACTTTTACAACTCTGTCCCGAGACGTCTGGCATGTTGGGTTAGCAAACATGGCGGCCCAACGCCATACTGAGAGACACACTTCTGTATGTGTAGCTCAATAGATATTGATCATATCAGACTAAATGTATCATCAGTTATTGATCCTGGTAACCTTAATCTTCCTTCCCAACACCACTGCAGTCCCACACTTCCTTCTTGGTGCGAAGGATGTGAAGGTCAAAGGGCATGTTAGACGAAGTTAGAATGTTTTGGCAGTGGCAGTGACGCTCTGTTAAAGCTCCCGTAAATGGCCCGGACTGAACTCCATCTTCCAAACAGCATCTGAATGTGCTTGAGCCACGCTTGCCAGCGCGGGTGGAATCTCAAGACGTCTCGCTTTTGTGTTATTGTGCTTACTGTCAGGCAAAAGTGGGACAAATTCTCCGCCCTGGGCCCGGAGGAGAGTTATTGGAGCCATTACCGCCTAATTCACCACTCTTATAGGGGCTTTAAGAAGTGCCTTTGGTACTCGAAGATGTGCCCCGAGCACATTTCTCTCTGGATGGAGAGACTTTGAAGGGCAGAATGATGAATGGGTAATGAGAACGGAGTGAAGGCTAAGCAAATTGACTGATGAGAGAACGAGAAAGCAAAATAAGATTGAGAAAAAGAAAGGAAATCTAAAATAAAAGTGAAATAGATTCAAGGAGGCAACTGGAATAGAGTGAAGGAGGGGAACGGGAGAGATAGGGAGCGAGGGAATAAACAACGGCATGAAAATGGTCAGAGATAATGGAAAAAGCAAAGGAGTGAGTTTGTGGGGGAGAGCGTGTAAGACACAGATGGGGCAGTGGTTGCAAACAGCAGCAGGTGAGGGCAGCGTCTACTCTCTGATTTATGCGGCTGCTTTATTTCAACCAGAAACTGTGGTTCATTGCCTCGCCCACGCACATACGCACACATCTCTCGGGGTGTTGATCTTTGTGATTATGTCCTCCTATTCAATCATCCTCCCATCCACATTCCACTAGCCTCCCTCCCTCCCTCCTCTTCTCTGTGGCCTCTATAGCATGAGGTTCATCAGGGTTACGTACTAGGCCCAACACATGTTTATGAAACAACTCAGACAGAATGAATGATAAGCTCCCCAGACAAAATAAGCCCCCTCTGTGATGTTCTGGGGGTGTTTTAATTATGTGGAAATGGGTCCTTTGCTTGAGGTGGCAGTAGATTTGAGCCACAGTGCCTACACTGAGCTGCTGGAATAACCAGGTTTTGCCTTCTGCGCATCATTTTACTGAGGGAGATAACATTCCGATCTCTGCATCCCAAGATGACAATTCTTGCATTCGAAGGACTGCTAATGTGACTGATTAGCACGATGAACATTCAGGAGCCTTCACACATCTGGACTGGCACGTGAAATCTGTGGGACTACCCGTAACAACCAGTAAAATGACAGGGAAGGCATCCACCAAATGTGGCCTAGCTGGGCAATTCCTTGATTCTATATTACATATACCCATATTCTATATTACACACACCCATATTCTATATTACACACACCCATATTCTATATTACACATACCCCTATTCTATATTACACACACCCATATTCTATATTACATACACCCATATTCTATATTACACACACCCATATTCTATATTACATATACCCATATTCTATATTACACATACCCATATTCTATATTACACACACCCATATTCTATATTACACACACACCCATATTCTATATTACACACACCCATATTCTATATTACATATACCCATATTCTATATTACATACACCCATATTCTATATTACACACACCCATATTCTATATTACATATACCCGTATTCTATATAACATATACCTGTATTCATATTACATACAACCATATTCTATATCACATATACCTGTATTCATATTACATACAACCATATTCTATATCACTTATACCCATATTCTATATTACATATACACATATTCTATATTACACACACCCATATTCTATATTACACATACCCATATTCTATATTACACACACCCATATTCTATATTACATATACCCGTATTCTATATAACATATACCCATATTCTATATTACACACACCCATATTCTATATTACACACACCCATATTCTATATTACATACACCCGTATTCTGTATTACATATACCCGTATTCTATATAACATATACCTGTATTCATATTACATACAACCATATTCTATATTACATATACCCATATTCTATATTACATACGCCCGTATTCTATATTACATATACCCGTATTCTATATAACATATACCTGTATTCATATTACATACAACCATATTCTATATTACATATACCCATATTCTATATTACATATACCCATTCTGATGCCATTTCTAGAACACCATGATGGAATACCAGTTATGAAATAGTTGTGACATATGCTACCAGTATTATGACCCTATAATACTTACAGAAGACACCATGTGACCTCTTTGGCACAATAGGACTGATCTGTTATGATCTTATAACTGACCCTTCATTATTTTCCCATAAGGGGAAAGGGTTCTGGGCTCTTATGGGTTAATAGAGGAAACAGTAAGATGTGTGACTTTAAAATAAAGAAAGTCATCCAATATGAAAAAAAAAAAACTTAAGTACAATAACCAATAACCTTACTTCGTTACTGTGCATCACTGAGTCCCATTGAGTCCACATGTCTGCCAGTATAGATGCATTTAGGCAAATTGGGCAAAACTTTTAAACAGCACGAGCTACATCAAATTGAGCTGTTGGGTCATTTCAAACGGACTTGCTTCTGTGTGTTCTAAGACTGTATTATGTGCTGTTACCTGTAGCCATTCAAGAAGGCTGCTTCTTTTCGTTTTAGCTATGCAATGCACTGTGGGGCCACTGCGCTGCTTATGTTGCATGTGGCTAGTTTGCATATCCCTGAGCCCCCCAGCTGTCTCTACTTCAACACCAAATGTTCTTGGTTTGTTTGTTGGTTTTGCTGTTCAGTAAGGGATGTGTTTCTTGCTGTGGGTTGTCCCGGAACATTACTCTGTATTTGTTTAGTGTTGCTGTGAGTTGGAGACCAGCGGGCTTTCTCTTAGGCTAACCACCAAGCTTAAGCCCATCCCAATAAGAGACTGCAATGCATCATTTGCATTCTTTGCTTTAAATATATTAAAGTATATATATATATATATATATATATATATATATATATATGAAAGAGAGAGTGTCAGAATGCAATGCTACTGGGAAGGAAGATAAAGGTTACCAGGTGATAATAAATTTAGACTGATATGGGTAATATTTATTAAGCTACACATACAGAAGTAGAGTTTCTCAGTATGGCAGTGTGTCATGTTAGCAAACGCATCATGCCAAGCATCTTGGCATGGAGTTGTAGAGGTTCATGACAGTCTGGCACAACAACGTTGCAGTCTTTAGCGACATAGTTGGTGTTAAGGGCAGTCGTTGTATTGATCTGCATGTAGTCCTGTGTCATGCTACCGTCTGCTAACGGTGCTGGCACTAACATGATGACTCATGGAGGGATTCGCTGCTCACTGAATGTCTGCATTTGTGGCTATTGGGTCAGTCAGGCACAGCAATAAGGCCTGTTCATGGTTACGTCACTTGGTTATGTGTGCCCAAGCATGAAACTTGAATCATTGGCATGTCTGGTTGGTGTAGCTCAGCAGACTACCCACCAAGGAGTCAACACCACATGTGGGAGACTGGGGTTCGAATCCCGATCTGGGTGACTATGCTGTGCTACACTAATAAGAGTCCTTGGGCAAGACTCCTAACGCTACATTGGCCTACCTGTAATATGATTAACCTTGTAAGTCACTCTGGATAAGAGCGTCAGCTAAATGGCGTAAATGTAAATGTCTCACAATGTCAAACCTACCCACCAAGTTTCATTCCTGTCAGCTGATTCCTTCTGGGTGCAGCTGTTTGTTTTGAACACAAGCTAATTTAATGCACTGTGTTAATGCACTGTTGTTAAGTAGTTTATCCATTTAGGCCTAGGTATTGTTCAGTTGGACTGATGCTGCCAGTTAGCATTGTTATCAGCATCCACCTTTCTTCTATGGGCACTTAACAGAGCTGTGCTCGGAGCTCCCTGCAAAGACACATGGAAGTCATGGTTGTGTTATACAAAGGATGGTGGGCGTGCAACATGTAACATGTGATATGTAGCAAAAGGGCAAATCTATGAGGATGTGATGTAATCTGTATGTGTGTGTGTGTTTGTGTTGGGGTGAAAGGAGTGAGCCCACACATGGTCATCAAACACAGCTCCGTCAGACCCATAGAGCAGGGGAGACTATTCATAGCAGCGGATCCGAAATAGACTCGCTAAATGTCTTTTTCGCACTGGAGCCAGCTGGTCTCATAACACTACCATCTTTTAGTCTCAAGGAGGTGTAAAAAAAAAAAAAAAAAAAAACACGGACCCACTGAATACAGTGATTACTGTGATCAGTGTACTGATCCTCACACCTTCTCTTCCCTGGACCTGTTGTTCCAGACGCGATGCCATTATATAATAATTAGCTTATTTTACTTGCTACCATAGAGAGCTGAGTGTGCCAGGCTTGATCTCTTCATAGAGGTGGTATAGGAAATACCTCAACATACTGCATTGTCTATCTGCTTCATCTGTAGCACACGGCTGATTAGCACGAACGCTCGTTTTCATCCATACTTGAAAAAGAAAAAAGGAGAGGAAACCCATTGACTTAATGTACACTTGTAAAAGAAGCCTGTAGGTAGTTGCTTAAGTGCATACAGGCTCAGGGTAATTATGTTTACATGCTCAGCAGACAGGTTTGTTAGTATTGTTGATGAAAAAGAAATGTATGAAGATTAATTGAGTCCTATGTTTTAAGGTTTGGGCTATGTCTATTTATCTGGCATTGGACAATGTATGCTGGGACTCATAGCAATGGACAATAGGCAATGGTGAGCAGAGTAGGGGGTGTATAGGATGGCTTCGCATTTGAAATCATATTTGCACCCACCTCATTGTGCCCCCCACCCTGTTCACCAAGTCTTTCCGTCCTTTTTTTTTTTTTCTGTCCATGCTGCGTCCATTTACATGTTTCTCAAGACTGGATGGCTATGACTGTGGATTAGACTGTTGGGGTCCTGCTGTGAGTGAGTTTTACGCAGTTTGGTGGCTGTAGGTTAAAGTAAACAGTAGGGTTAAGGAGGGGTTGAAAATGAATGGGACTCTATGGGTGGGAAAGAGGGATGGAAAAGAAGACAAAAAGACGAGGCCCAAAGATGAGTGCAGGTCAAACCAACATTGAATTCATGCTTAGGGGGCCCACTCTAAAATGGTGTAACAGAAATGTCTCTGCTCTTGAATGAGCAGAGGTACAGTAGATAGGCATGCACTTTTCCATCCCATTCATTCCTAATGGGAAAAAGTTATGGAAAAATCTGTCGTTACATGGAAAAAACATGCATCCGGTCTAAAAGCTGTACACAAGCATACCCTTCCCGATCAGACAGAACATAAACGGTGTCCATATTTTGAAAACTGTGCGACTGGTTAACACAGTTAACAGACATATGTAGACGTAATAATAATAATAATAATTATAATAATAATAATAATAAAAGGAAAATAAACAACACACAGAGAAGTGCAGGTCAGTATGGATGTGGATTAGAGTTTGGAGATCTCCACTAAATGAGTACATGCAGTTTGGTGGGTGTTCGTTTTAAAGACACAATGGGGTTTGTGGGGGGCGCAGAAATAAACGGGACTCTATATGGGGAGGGAAAGAAAGACAAATGGACGAGTGCAAGTCGAACCAACATTGAATTCGTGCTAGGGGGTCTGCTCTAAGATGCTGTGTCAGAAATGGTGTCACTGGGTCGAGCAGAAGAACAGTAGGCAGGCATGCACTTTTCCATCCCATTCATTTTCTATAGTAAAAAATTCCGGAAAAATCAGTTGCTACATGGAAACCGTGCATCCGCTCTGAAAGGTGTATGCAAGCACAAGACTCCCAATCAGTCGAAACTGATCTTGAACTCTGTGGACAAAAAATGTGGGGCATTCTGAGCTGCGTATCCTCCTAAGTCACAGGGACTGCTGGAGCCTATTCCAGGGGTCATTGGGAGCAAAGGGAGGAAACGCCCTGGACAGGCCACCAGTCCATTATAGGGCAGAACTGAGCTGACACAAAACACCAAATAGCGCTGAACTAGCCATACTAGCCGGATGCTAATATAGCTACCCTGCTAGACAAGTGAGCATAGGAAGTTGTTTTGGAAGTTGGTATTCTGGTCACCAGCAAAACCAGCACCAGACCAGGACTATCCCATTTTAAACCAGCATAGACTGGCGTAAACCAGTTTGGTGAGCCTGCTGCCCTGTGCTGTCTCTTCTAGCGGGGTAAGCTAGCTCTCAGCTGCCAATGAGGCTTTCTGAAACAATGGCTTCCTACATTAGACATGGCTGTGAAACGAGAGCACTGCATTGTTGTGCGCCGGTACCTGATTCTCAGGATAAACACAACTGAAAAGTTTCAATGAAATGACTTTATTAGCATGAATAATCCTATGACTAAAGCGTCCCGGCTGTCAGTATGGTGGGTGGCTCGACATTGTGATGCCTGTCAGCCATCAACCGCGGTCGACGACATCATGTATCCGCCCAAACCTCTTATGTATGCCTGTTTTATGCCTTATGGTACTGAGGGACCAGCCAAAATGCTTTGGAACTCAACTGTGCCACTTGTTTTGGTTACCCGCTTTCAGACACCGACAGATGTGTCAACCCCGAAATGTGAAAGAGGCCTACAGAGTCAACAGGTTTTCTGTTTTGTGCTGTGAACAGGAAAAAAAGAAAGAATGAAATATTGATACGTAGCTTCTTCTTTTTTACCCGGGTTGTTGTTGAGATTCCAGTCTGGCAGCCGTGTGCTTTACTCCTGAGAGACTCCTGAGAGTGAAATCCTACAATGACCTTTCGAACAAAAGCGAGAGGACACATTGTGTGTGAGAGAATGTGTTATGGCCAGGCAGTTCCAGCATTGATTTCTCCCTATACTACACTGAAAGAGAGAAACCACCACACCACACAACTCAGCAGAATTACAATGAGCGGAAACAACTCAGCGTAGCAGCCTTGGCTATTAAATTAAACATGGCTGCCATACAGTGGTAATGGTGCCACAAACACCTCTGAGATGCTAGTTTGTATCTGCTAGGGGTTGCACAACTTCAGCTTTTTGAAAGTCAGCAGTTGTGTGATGAAGGTCGAGTCGCTAATCGCTAATGATGTCATTTGCCTTGATATACCACAGAAAGTCATACTAAACCTTAAACCTTTGTGGGCTGGAACGTAAGGAACCAGCCTTGTAACTGGAGGGTCACTGGTTCAATTCCCTGAACTGACAGTAATGACTGTAGTGCCCTTGAGCAAGGTACCTACCCCCAACACCTCCCTGGGTCCTGTGGTTAGGGCTGCCGACCACTCCGGGCTCACTGCTCCCTATAGTGGTGGGTGTTTCACTTCATGGATGGGTTAAATGAGGAAGACGGATTCCACTCTGGGCAACACATGGCAAAAAATAGCTCTAGTCACCTAAATTAATGAAGGCCTGGATGAGGTTTGAGCCTCATCAGTGATGTTTTGAAGACGGCATCGGTTTTGGTCTAGACCTGGTCTAGGCCGTAACAGAGAACGAGAGTTGGATCTCTATCCCAAATTAAACACTATTAAAAGCCGGAAAACTGCAGGGTAATTTATCACCAAAACTTTCAATGGTAAGGCTGGCCTCAGGGTGACGGGCAAACACTAGGATAACAAACAAAACATCTAAAGGTGACCAAATCTAAATCTAACTAAACCTGAAGACACAAAGAAACAAACACGTAAAAATACTCCCCATTTTATAAACAGGAGAAAAGGTTTAGCATAACCAAAATGGCACCCGTCCCTTATGTCCCACAGACGTTTTCCAAATAAACTGAGGTGGTGTGGTCTGGTCTGGATTAGGTTATGTCTGAAGGGGAGAGAACCCTGAACGTCTCCCCAAGATGGCCTCCTGATGACCCTTATACTAGATGGCACCCCCAAGTGGTCAAACAGAGGCTTTACACAATTGCTACAAAGGGAAGACGCACACAAAATGGCCGCCGGCAGACCCTGAAAAAGGCTATTATGACCGAGGGTTGTAGCCGTAGCTCTTTCTTTACTAAAGTAAAGAAGTCAGATTTACAGCCCAGACATGAACTGGATAATACTCTACATCTAGGGCAGGGGTGCACAACATACGGCCCGCGGGCCAGATCCGGCCCGGTAAAACTGTCAATCTGGCCCGCGAAAGGAAGTTTTGATGACATTGCGGAACACTGCCACCTGGTGTTTACTTTCCAAAACTTTAATTATTGTCCCGCCCGAAGCCATTCGCCAGCGACGCCGAGCGCGCAGATTCTTTCTGGCCATCCCCTAGGGCAGAAAAATATTAAGTATTGTTCTGAAGGTGTTTTAAATATCTCATAGAGCTTGATTTGCTAGCATGAAAAAAATGATTCATGCAATGTATTATTTTCAGCTACTAGTCCATCTTACATGTTGTGATTGAAGTGTGGAGGCTGTTCCCCTGGGTTTTTTTTGACGCTCTGGATACTAGTGTGGTGGGGATTCCAACATTGGCTAAGACCTCTTAGTCTTTGGTATCTATCAAACAAAAGGTGTTTGTGTGGTGTTGGAAAAAAAATTAAGCAACTCAAACACACAAGGACAGTGGGCACAAAAGTGATGTACCGGGCAACTCACAAGAAGTGTAAGTTTGGGGGGGCTTATTGGGGGGCAACCACAGAGTGTGCACAAAGTAAGATAAATGGTTTACCGAGGGAGATTATGTGAGAAAATAAATGATGTGTGGTACCTGGGCTAACAATTTATTGAGCTACACATACAAAAGAAGTTAGTGTCTCTGTTAGTATGGATAGTGAACAGGGCCAGGGTGTCTCGGGGGCGAGTTGGGAGTGTGTTGTGAAGGGTGGCATTGTGTCCTGGGTGTCAATGCATCCATAAACCCGTGGGGCTCGCTTGAATAGTAATCGCCTTGCATCCGACACGTTCTCGCGAGGGATGTAGAAGGGGGGGAGGGTTTGTTGAGGCGGGAGTAAACCCAGGCCTGTCCGGACAGTATCAGTACTGTGTGGGCGACGGGGTTGGATGAGTTGTTGCCACTAAGCATCTAAAAGGAGACGTGCGTTCCCTGAAGATACCCACTAGGCCATGTCACTTCAGAATGAAAGGCTTGGCACAACACCATTTGCTTGTCTTTTGAAACCGTTTGTTGTTAATAGGACAGTTGGGGTTCTGGGCAAGTTCGGGTTGACTGTTTTTGGGTCTCAGTCAGGTTAGTGTGGTTTAGCCTGTCCGTGGCTTACGTCACATGCGCTGCCAAGTGTGAAACTTGAATCATATGCATGTCTCATGATGTCAGACCTACCCACCAAGTCTCATTCCTGTCGGTCGATTAATTCTGTGTGCAGTTATTATGTTGATGATGAGTGCATGCTCTGTGATTTGTTCAAGCCGAACGGAATTCCCAATGATTCCCAGCCCGTTCATCCGGGATTTGATTTCATCTTTGGGTTTTTTATCACAGCAGATAAAATTTCAGTAAGCAGAGCGGTGCAGTTAATGTGGCACCATGAAATTTTTATGTAGCGCTAACTCCAAAGGACAGGTTTCATTTTTAAGTATGGTAGGCCAGAGGATCATCTGAGACTGTAATCGAAGCAGTCACCACAGCAAGCTGACTCCAGCGGTTCGTCTGAACGTGCTCCAGTTTGTGTGCTTTGATTCCTTCTGCTCTTTTATTCTGTCGCTGTGTGTTTGCGCTAGTTTCGCCGCGCCGTAGCGTCAGTCCTTGTTTAGATGGCAATGTGTTAAAGAGCACATGGCAGGAATTTGGATAGTGTGTCTATGGGTGACAGTCACTGTTAAATCAAATTGGCCTCTGCCTCACTCACTCCCTCCCTCTCTCTCTCTCTCTCTCTCTCTCTCTCTCTCCTGTTGAATCCAGTGAACAAGGACTGTGTGGGTGTGTGACACACTTATATAAACCGTCATGTTATGCAATGGGAGGGGAATGTGAATGTGTGCATGTGTATACTGGTTGCTGCGTAACCACGGCTAGAAAGTTCTGACGGTGCCTAATTTAGAATCAGACACACAAAGGGCCTCGGATTCAGCGTTCATTGTCTTCTTCGGGGGGCACGTTCTCTTTCTCTCGTTCAGAACATTTTAAATCAGCCTTATTTCAGTATGTGCCCGACTCAAAAAAGGTCCCACAGAAGGTTCTTTGACTGACGGCACAGTAGAACCACCTAGAGTTCCCCAAATAACTCTTTGTGTGGTTTGTGGGAATGAGGATGCTATTAAGGGTTTCACCCAGAGGTTCTTGATCTCAGTCCTTGGGGCTGGTTGCATGGTGCTAGCAGCTAAGTTAGAGTGACCAAATGTCCCTGCTTTCCAGAGACAGTCCCCATCTTTGGTGGCCCGTATTTGGCTGGGGCTGATATCCTTTCATGTTTAACTGTGAAAGTCCTGAAAAAGACCTGTAGCAGAGCAGACGGGACGGTGTCTTGTGCTTGTTTTAGCCAACAGAGTGGGCTGACTACTATGCCCTCTACAAATACTTCATCGTTTTCAACCTGTGTCACTTTATGGGTATCCATTCAAAAGTTTAGACACGTCCAACTAATCTGATGACTCTACAGGCTTACACGGTTAGGTGCACCCAAAAGGAATCAACCGACAGGCCTGAAACTTGGTGGGTAGATTTGAAAATGTGAGACATGCAAATGATTCAAACACCGTTACAATGACTGCCCTGAACACCGCGCCAAAGCCACCAAAGACTGCTATGGTGTCGTGCCAGACCGTGATGGAGTGACTCATTTTGTCTTGGTGGAAACGACCAACAAATCCATGTATGGAGGCACTGTGGTCGGCCCTAGGTTAAACATTTTATCACGCACCACACCTCCAGAAGGCCTGGTGTCACTCCACCTCAACCCCTATCAGATATTATGTGGGAACTGTGTGAGAATATTCAAGCTGCATGGGACGGATTATCACAGGACACTATTAGAAACCTCTACAGCTCCATGCCGAGACGTCTGACTTGTTGCATACTGTGAAGGAAGTAGAAGGATCTGCAGGTGTATGGAAGTGTACGGTCATACGGGTCTACCAGCAGTGGCTAAAACCCCAGTCTACAGGGATTTCTTATCAGAATTGGACCAGGACAGGCCTCCACCAGTTCTGACCCAACAGACCAACTCTTTGATGTAAGAGTGCCTGTACACTGATGTGGCCTACATACAGAAACTTGTCCAGTACATGCCAAATCCAGTCACAGCTATTACTGGTGCTCGTTATTATTAGATACGTTTCAACCACAGGGGCCTCCTTTCATGTCTGGCTAACTAATACTATATGCTGTCAGAACAAACCCTGTCAGAACCTTGCACCTCCTGTTTTTGGCATTATTCAGTTTATGACATAAGTTTATGACTTGATGCAATGTGTGTAAATTTAATGTAGAATGGACCAAACACATGTCCCAAAAAGTGGTTCCACTGACCTGCATTAAAAGAGATATGGTAGGTGGTAGTAGGTTTTGTTTTAACAGCCGCCATGTATTATTTGTATTATATTAATTTAAAATATCTTAATCAATATTTTGCCAAAATGCACCGCTATAGGAGGCCTACTGGAAGAGACTACAGGACCTTCAACTAAAAATTAAAGTGCAGTATAAATATTCTCATAATATTCTCATACAGTTCATGCAGTAGGGGTGGCGCTGGCGCTGGCCACAGTGTGTCCACACTCGAATGTGTCGGTAGTCTCTACCAAGACAAAAGTGGGACTCGCCACTGAAGACGACCTGCTGTCATTCTGAGTTACTCCGTGACAGTCTGGCACGACACCATTGGAGTAATTGGCGACATTGATGTGGTTTTAAGGGCAGTTGTCGTAACTGTCCTCAATCTAGGCTGTTGGGTCAGTCAGGTACAGCGATAAGACCTGTCCTTGCTTAAGTCACATGCACGGCCGGACATGAAACTTGATTTTAGATGTCTCGTTTAACAATAACAGGTTATTGAATGTACAGTACAAAATGATTCTTCAATGGTTCATTGTTAAAGACAGTTATCAAATATTGAACTGTGGACTCAATCAACCATTTACATGTATGGATAATGGATTCTTCTCTATGATAGACATCTTGTTGTAAATTGCGCCTTCTAGTGGTTCTATGTGGAAACCCAACGTAGTGCAGTGAATCTATAGTTAAATATGTATGTATGTCTTTTGCGTAGGCCTTTATGATTCAGCTACGACCTGTTTCTAATGACACAGACTCTGTGACTCTGTTTCTAACAGACTCTGAAAATGTCTTCTCCTCTCTCTCTCTCTCTCTCTCTCTCTCTCTCTCTCTCTCTCTCTCTCTCTCTCTCTCTCTCGTTGCTCGTTGCTTTGTGTTTTTCATCTTCTCTCTTTCTCTCCCTTGGGCAGAGGTTAATGAATGCATGAAGAGGAGAGAGAGAGAGCAGATGGTGGATTAAACTACAGAATTACTTTCAATTATATGTTACTGTGTGTGTCCTCCCTGAGGTGTCTGACACTACATTTCAGAGTGCACAGGTTAGTAGGGAATGAATGGGTGGGCTTGGTGGCTAGGCAGACATATGCCAGCTCTGTCTCTAGCGGGTTGCAGATTGTGGGTGCTCGCATAGCCGGCTAATACTCGTGCTACAAACCAAACCAAATTGCTAACTAACCTCCAGCAGTATGCTAAATCGGAACACTCCTTGACAAATGCCACCTCCTGCTGTGAGTAAGTACATTTCATACAGGTGGCGTGTTTAAACCAAAGTGGTCTGTGATGAAAGATTTCCACCCGCCGTGCGGCACTTTCCCATACCACACCTGTACAGTCTTCTTTGAGAGTCTGACAGTGTAGTAGCTAATGCTAATGCTAACTGATAAAAACATAGGGTTTAGCTTGGGTTAAAGTGTCTAAGCTCACTTGGGACACCATTCCAAAGTTCCACGACAGTCCCCTTTCTGTTTACGACTGTGGAACTGTGTTTGGGACGCAGCTGAGACACGTGTGCATGAGCAAGTCCATTCAAGCCTTTAAAAAAATATATATTCTGGCTTCTGTAAAGCACTGGGAGTCAAGGCAAGCATGCCAAGACAAGAGGTACTGTGCTTCTTACCAGTTAATAATCTGGCCAGATTACAATGCTAAGGGGAGGAGGGAATAAAGGCTACCAGGAACAACAAATGATGATAATAAATTTAGACTGATGGGCAACATGTACTGAGCTACATACAGGTACGTTTGGGGTGGAGAGGGTTTGGGATGGAATGGGTGGATGGGTTGGTTGGATGAGGGGAATAACAAATGGGTTGTTGAGTCCCTACCAATTTTGTGACCAAACCTACATCCTTGCTCTGTTTGATCTTAGAGATATAGCAGCTAAGAGCTAAACTCCTGACTCCAACACCGTGTTCCCAACACCCAGTGAGTATAACATGGTCCAAATGCAGGACTTGAGCCCGGCAAACCCTGCATAGGACAATCACCACAATCAGTGTTAAGTAAAAGGTCATCAGTCACTTTTAAAAGAGCAGACTCTGGGAGTACTGTGAAAGGCCCTAAGGCCTGATTGGAAGGTCAAGAGTCACAGCCGAAAATGGCAGCTGTGGTAAACACCCGTGGTTACTCTGAACCCTCTAAACAGTGTTATGCTTCTTTAAGAAGGGATGAACAATGGCATGCTGGAAGCACAGAGTAACTGAGGCTAGCTCGAGGCTAAACTAGCTTTTGTTATTGAGTGACACATGAGGGGTAGTTGGGCTGGGTGACAATGGCTGCTGAGTTGCACAAGTTTCAGGGTGTAAAACCAGCAACCTTCTGGACACAAGGCGGGTTTCCCCTTGCAGCTTCAGTCCCACAGCCGAACCACTCAAGGGGTATGTGAACCAGCAACCTTCTGGAGTGACCAAGTGCGGGTTCCCTGCCATAGCTGAGCCAGCCCACAGCTGCACTCGTTCTCCTAATAAAATGTTCAACAGGAAATAGGGGACTGGATGTCCTTGCAGTGACACGTCTGCTTACCGTGCATTTTACCCTCGGCATAACCGACATGTGCCACCATCAAAAAAACGCTGGCTTTTACTCAGTTTCACAGGATAAAGACTAAAAAGATATCACTAAAGAGCTACACATACAGAAGTCTGTCTCTCAGTATGGTGTTGGGCCGCCATGTTTGCTAACGCAACATGCCAGACGTCTCAGCTTGGAGTTGTAGAGGGGTGTCCTGTGCAGCTTGCATATTCTCACCCAGTTCCTGCAGATTGTGCAGTGGAGGTGGAGTGGATGGACAGTGGAGATAGATAGGATAGATAGAATACTTTATGGATCCCGAGGGAATTCAAGTCGCCATAGCTCCACCCAAGACACCAGAAGCAAAGCTAGAACTTCGTACAAATTGAGACAGAGTCACACAGACATAAGGCCTATCCTTGCGTAAGTCACACGCATGGCCGAACATGAAAGTTGATTTTAGATGTCTCATTTAACAGTAACAGGTTATTGAATGTATAGTGTAAAATGATTCCTCAGTGGTTCGCTGTTAAAGACAGTTGTTAAGTATAGAACAGTGAACTCTCAATGAACCATTTACATGTATTAACAGATTCTTCTCTATGATAGACATCTCGTTGTAAACGGTTCCTTCTAGTGGTTCTATTTAGGAGCAGAAAGGGTTCCACTCTTGTTACAGATCATAGAACTCTCTTTTTTAACTAAGAGTGTAACATAAAATAAACAACATGGACAAGCTTCTGGACTAGCTTTTGGACTAGAGATGGAACTAGTTCTGTATTCAGGGACTAATTGCTGGGACTATAGAGATGGGCTATTCTACAAAGTACAGATGGGCTAGTTTCTGGACTGGATTAGTTTCTGGTGGGCTAGTTTCCTTTTCTGAACTGTAGGTGGGCTAGTTTCTGGACTGGATTCTGAACTAGTGATGGGCTAGTTTCTGGACTGGATTCTGAACTAGAGATGGGCTAGTTTCTGGACTGGATTCTGAGCTAGAGATGGGCTAGTTGCTGGACTGGATTCTGAGCTAGAGATGGGCTAGTTTCTGGACTGGATTCTGAACTAGAGGTGAGCTAGTTTCTGGACTGGATTCTGAACTACAGGTGGGCTAGGTTTTGGAATGGATTCTGAACTACGGGTGGGCTAGTTGCTGGACTGGATTCTGAGCTAGAGATGGGCTAGTTGCTGGACTGGATTCTGAGCTAGAGATGGGCTAGTTTCTGGACTGGATTCTGAACTACAGGTGGGCTAGTTTCTGGACTGGATTCTGAACTACAGGTGGGCTAGTTTCTGGACTGGATTCTGAACTACAGATGGGCTAGTTTCTGGACTGGATTCTGAACTAGAGATGGGCTAGTTTCTGGACTGGATTCTGAACTACAGATGGGCTAGTTTCTGGACTGGATTCTGAACTACAGATGGGCTAGTTTCTGGACTGGATTCTGAACTAGAGATGGGCTAGTTTCTGGACTGGATTCTGAATTAGAGATTGGCTAGTTTCTGGACTGGATTCTGAACTGCAGATGGGCTAGTTTCTGGACTGGATTCTGAACTACAGATTGGCTAGTTTCTGGACTGGATTCTGAATTAGAGATGGGCTAGTTTCTGTGCTGGATTCTGAGCTAGATATGGGTTAATTTCTGGACTGGATTCTGAACTACAGATGGGCTAGTTTCTGGACTAGCTTCAAGACTGTAATTTCTTTTTTACTGTTCCTGCTAATCGTATGAGAGCTATGAAGTTACCTAATTCCACCATCATGTTATGAGTGCTTCCAGGCTGAACAGCAGGACACAGACGCACACGGTCCTCTCCCGGTGTGCAGCGAGGACGTACTGCTGTGAGGATGTACTGCTGTGTCCTACAAGCAGCAAGTGGTCATTAATCCTCAACCTGTTAGAGTAACAGAACAGGAGGAGTGCAGCCACCACCCCCCTCCCTCTTTCTCTCTCTGTTCTTCTCCTTAACTCCCTCTTTTCCACTCCCCCAATCCACAAACTCTCTCTTTCTCTCTCTTCTATCTTTTGTTGCTATCTACCCATTGTTTCCTTATATCTGTTCTTTCTCTTAATATCTCTTCATCGTTCTCTCTATTAATAACTCTTTCTCTTCTCACTATCGTCCATCCTAGAACTGTTCTCACTGTTCTTCCTCTCCTCTGTCTCTGCCCTCTCTTTCTCCTATCTTCTTTACCTTAATCCATCACTCTTTCTCTCTCTCTCTTGCTTTCTCTCTGTCTTCTCTATCTTTCTTTATCTTCTTTATCTCTACCCTATCTCTCTCCATATCTTTCTTTTTCTTGCTGTTGCTTTTACTCTTTCTTCCATCTCTCTCTCTCTCTCTTTCTCCCATCTCTCTCTCTCTCTCTCTCTCTCTCTCTCTCTCTCTCCTCTCTAATTGCTAAATTCATTAGCGGTGGTGCGGAGGCCCTGTCGAAGAGCCGGTGCTGGGAAACTGATGGGCGCTCTGTAATTTGTCTGGTAATTAGGAATGCCCCACTTCTAAAGCATGGTGGACATTTGTCTGGTATGTGATAGTACTAGTCGACTCCTCTGGAGGGTTGAGCTTCTGGGTGAGGACAGAGCGGCTGAGAGCACACTGAACACCTATATTAGCATTTCTGTGTGTGACTGACACCCCATGCTGTTGTGCTACAACAGTTTGCCTTCATATACACAACGTGCATGTGTCTGTGTGCTTGACTGGCCTGCCTGCGGTCCAGATCTGTTCCCTACTGACAATGCATGAGGCATCTTGAGGTGGGGAATCAGACACTGATGACTGTGCACTGTAGACCACATGAGCAAATTGGGATCTTCCAGCAACACAATGCGACATTCGTTGGAAGAGCATGACTAAGACATCCAAGTACTACCCTGATTCCCCAGACCTGAGCCCAGTTAAACATCTGTGGGACCACCTCCACTGTTGTGTGCGCTCTATGGATCCTCCCACACATACCCTTCAGCAGCTGTAGGATGCACTGCAGTCAGCATGTCTCCAGGTACCCATGACGATCTTCCAGGACCATACTGAGTTGCTCCCAGCCCGTTTAGCTGCTGTCTGTGCTGTACACAGCGGTTACTCTGTATATTAGTTGTTGGTCGTAATAATGTGACTCGATTGTGTATGTCCATTTTTGATGATTGTTACTTGTATGCATCATTTGAACACCGCAGCTGCCGGTTACGTTCAGTCTAGATATGGATGTTTCTTGGGACAGTGATGATCTGGAAGTCACCTAGCACCTACCATAACAGGCCCATCCCGTCTTTTGCTAACAAAGGGTCTGGATGGAAAAACTTGCGGCCTATTTTTTCCAAAACTGGGTGAAGCCAGGTGTGTCCAAACTTTTGCATGTGGCTGTAAGAAAACCGCAGGAACCGTGACACTGAATTGGAAGTTTGAATGCTGTCCAGCTGTGTTGCTTTGTGGCCCCTCTTTCTACACAGCCTTAGCTTCTTAGTTCTCTATATTGGGAATCTCCATTTTTCTTTCACTGCAGTCTCTCTCTCTCTCTCTCTCTCTCTCTCTCTCTCTCTCATTTTTAACCCCTAATGATGAATTTTTCACCCATGGTTCTGCAGTTACTCACAAGGTGGCTGTCTCTCTCCCACCATCTCCCCCTACTTCCCATCTATCTTTCTCTCCCACACTCTAATTTCTTCTCCCTATCTTTGCTTCTCTCTCTCTCTCTTTCTCCCCCCCCCTCGTTCTTGTCCTAACACCATGCTCTTTGCTCACTGTTTCGGTGTGGATGCTTGATCAGCCCATGTGGTCCATCCCTATTAGCTCATTTCTGGTCTCTTCCGGTGGTCTACTTCAAAATCCACAGACTTGCTGCATGGAAAATGCTCAATATAGCCCACTGTTCCTTACTTAGCGAGGAGTGTGTGCGGCACTAGTCCTGTCATTTAATTCATAGCCCAGTGTCACATGCCCACCGCTGTCCACCAAGGACAGGTTTGACTAATTATTTGCTCTCTTTGGTTCTGGAGTCATGTACAATATTCACTTTTGATTTGTTGGAATGAGAGTTTGGTGTCGCTTTTCCGGTGCTGGTGCACAGTACGTTATGGATGGTAAGCCAGCTGTACTACTCAGCTTGCTAATGAATATCCACTGGTGGTGGACTGTCTTCACTGCCAACAGAGTGCACGCCAGCAGCTGCCCTATTCAAACTGTGCTAATGCTAATAGTTAGCTATATTGATCCCCTGTTAAACTGTTTGTTGTATCTTGGATGCTAGCAGTCAACTAGCTAATGGCTACCAAGCTAAATGTGCTAACTGAACCATGCTAATGCTAATTGGTGACCACTGTGATGCTGTGTTTTGCCTAGCATAGGTTATAGACCAAATCCGATGGTCTGTAAGCATAATATATGGATTCGTTTGTAGGCGCAGCTCATTTTAAGAGGTGGTAAATATAAACAGAACAGACTGAACCAAAATATGATCAATATAGATGAAATATTGTTGTGTTTGAGGCTGTAATGGCACATGGTTTCTGGGGAAATAGGGGAAATTTGTTTGTCTGTAATAAGTACAAATAATCCCCATTGTTTTCCTGAAAGAATGAAAAAGTTTTTAAGGAAAACTGACATTTTACGTTCTGCATAATGCACTACGGCTCTGAGGCTCCTTGGGTTCTCCTTATATTAGGATAGATTTAAACTGAACTGCCGCTGCGCTTATAAATGGCGCTGTAATTTGGAACTCCAGTATCCAAGACAAGCAATTAATTGAGGATTGGTGGCATCCTGCCGACTTTATGCCCATGCTGGTCCATACTCGGACCACCCAAATGATTGTCCTGCATACAAGCCTTATCTCTTCAAACAAATTTAAAATACAAAGACTTTTATTGTAGAAAATAAAGAAATTATAGTATAGTAATGTAACGTAGTGCCGTTTTGTCTAACACTCTGCTGAAACATCCCATGAAAAAAGAACAACTTATACTTAATAGCCATGTTGACTGGAAAGAGGGGCTTGAGGCGGTCCCTTATTTTTACCCAGTGCCGTAGCTGCACTGTAGTAGCTGGCGTGAACAGGACAACATGTCCAGCTTCTGAGTTTTATCAGTTTCCCTGGCCTTTGTTACTGTAACGCAGAGCTGCTGGGGATCTGTGCATGTCAACAAACTACTGTGCATGTGAGAGAGGAGAGAGAAAGAGACAGGGTGATAGCTAAAATGACAGTAGGAGTGAGTGAGTGTCTTCCTCTCTCTTAAACATTGTGAAAACGGATGGCAGAAGAAAGAATGAAGACAGTAAAAGAGGAGGAGAGATGGAGAAGGAAGTCAAGCACTGAGATAGGCCTCTGGTTGGTGTGATGTGAATCTTCTCCTCAGCCCATGTAGGTTCTAGAAGCTCTGCAGTATTATGTGCACAGTTCATCACATCGACCTACAGTGTGAATCCTTGCTACTGCTGTCTCAGAGAGGCCTTGGTGGTTAAAGTCAACCTGAAATCCCAACTGTTAGAGTTACAGCTCAGCATCTGATATCATTTACACTCATCATCAAAAGAATAGCAGCACCCAGAAGGAATCAGCCGGTAGGACTGAAACTTGGTGGGTAGTTTTGACATTGTGAGACATGCTAACGATTCCGGTTTCACACTCGGCTGCGCATGTGACTTAAGCAAAGACAGGCCTTATCGCTGTACCTGACTCACCCAACAGCCACGATTGGCGACATTCAGCGAGCAGTGATGCCCTCCAAGAGTCATCCGGTTAGTGCCAGCACCATTGGCAGATGGCTACACTACGCAGGACAACACAACGTCAGCACCGCCAAAGACAGCAATGGTGCCATGCCAGACTGTCATGGACATCACTGACGAGTCCTGCTTTCTCTTGGTGGAGACGACCAACGTTTCTGTGTGTGGAGGCCAAGGTGAACAGTTTGTATTCATGTGTCACACGTTCAGAAGGCCTTTTGTCATTCCAGCTCCACCCCTACTGCACCATCCCCAAGAACTGTGTGGGAGTATTCAAACTGCATGGGATGGATTGTCACAGGACACCATTGGAAACCTTTACAACTCCATGCCAAGACGTTTGACTTGTTGTGTACAGTGAGGGAAGTAGATGAATCTGCCGGTGTATGGTCATATGGGTCTACCGGTCATATGGGTCCACCAGGATATGGATTATCACTGGACACCATTAGGAACCTATACAACTCCATGCCGAGATGCTTGGCATGTTGGCTTAGCCTGACGCCATACCGAGAGCCACTACATCTGTATGTGTAGCTCAGTAAATATTAACCATATCAGTCTAAATCTTTTATCATTTATTGATCCTGGTCACCTTTATCTTCCTTCCCAATAGGACTTCAATCCCACACTTCCTTCTGGGTGATGAGTGTAAACACTTGGATACTGCCACCTTAGACGTTTAGTTTTTCCAAGATGCTTTGGGCGTGGAAGGTATTTGTGAAGTGATGGGGAGCAGTACGCCAGCATCCATGTACTTGCGGACCACTGGTATAACATACAGCCTGCACATATCGATCAGGTTGGGAATGTTGATATGTGTGAATATGATACAGGAAAGATCCCATCTCATTGCAGATTCCACTAGTTCAGTTTGACCGTGTGGGATTTGTTAGAGCACATAAACAGACTCCTGTTTCAAAGACGGTTTCACCCAGAGGGAGCGACTAACGCCAGCTTGTTGGTCTAATCTGCTTGCTGCAAACCGAGGCTGTACAGCCGCTGATATGGTTTCAGCTTTTGTTTAAATAGGGTTTGAGCCCCCCGGGCTGAATCAAGCCACTGATAATTCCATCTCAAACATACAGTCCTTTTTTCCTACATGATCTATGAATATATCTGCCTGCTGTGTGTGTGTGTCTGTGTACGGGGGTGCCCCTGTCAGCACGGACGAGGTCACTTCAGCAGGTGTTCATTAGGCCTCGTTAATTCAATCGAAAAGAAAAAATAGGAATATGCAGATTTAATTAACCCATATCCCACAACAAGGCACCTGCTCCTCCTGCTGATTTCACAAGAGGAAGCTCCGGGAACAGCGCTCAGCCTCGGTGCCTGGCTCAGCCTCTTTCTCACCATTCTCCCAGAGGGTTCAACTGACCTGCTGACCTTCTGAAAGACCAGAATGATGAAGTCTGTCACCGACAAATAAACCCCTCCCTTCAGTGATGCTTCAGAAGCTTCAAGACCCCACCTCCCAAATTCATGGATGTGTATTGCCAAGCCGGATGACACTGGGCTAGCAAACATGATATAGCAGAGCATCCTCACTACAGCAGAGAGGGTCCTGACCAGCTGTCACTGCCTGGTATGGTTAGCTAGGTTAGACCTAGGGCTCAGAGTGGGTAGAGGATGCTGACGTGGTCTGTTCGCCACTTCTCCATCTTAGATTCCAACTTCAAGTCCAATGGTCCAGTTTCTGGACATTGATGTCTACCGAAGATTACATGTACCTCAGTTTACCCCTGCGTCAGAGGCTCCTCCTCAGAGAATTCTTGAAATGAAAATGCCGTCTGATTTTAGATTTGTGTAGATGGTCTTGATTAGTGCTAATGACCTGTTACATAGACCCCTAGTGACTTCATATGAGTGTAGTTGAAGTCCCGCCCCTCTCACCACCAACATTACTCTGATAGGATACATACAGTTGCCTAGGTAGGATAACTGGCAGAGGTTTCCACCATAGACCGTAAGTGAAACACTCTCTGAAGAGAAAGCGGGGCGTATTGGTGATGCCGTATTTGGTGCGGTTGACTTATATTCACTCATCTGATAAATCTTCATGTCTGGGCATGGACTCATCCAAGTGCTCATGGAAGTTGCGGTCAGCTAGCCAATTCTACCTGTTTGCATACAGCCCCCTGGTGTGTATTTTAACCACTGAATGACCTCTGGTAGGAGAAATACATTTATCATCAAAAGGAATAGTTGCACCCAGAAGGAGGTGTGGAATTGCAGTGCTGTTGGGAAGGAAGATAAAGGTTACGAGGAACAATAGATGATGATACATTTAGACTGATATGATCAATATTTATTGAGCCACACATACAGAAGTAGAGTCTCTCAGTATGGTGTTGGGCCGCCATGTTTGCTAACCCAACATGCCAGATGTCTTGACGTCTACAGGGGTTGGACAATGAAACTGAAACACCTGTCATTTTAGTGTGGGAGGTCTCATGGCTAAATTGAACCAGCCTGGTGGCCAATCTTCATTAATTGCACATTGCACCAGTAAGAGCAGAGTGTGAAGGTTCAGTTAGCAGGTAAGAGCACAGTTCTGCTCAAAATACTGCAATGCACACAACATTATGGGACATACCAGAGTTCAAAAGAGGACAAACTGTTGGTGCACGTCTTGCTGGCGCATCTGTGACCAAGACAGCAAGTCTTTGTGATGTATCAAGAGCCACGGTATCCAGGGTAATGTCAGCATACCATCAAGAAGGACGAACCTCCACCAGCATCACGTAGTGACCTGGCCACTATCCTGCAAGAAGAATGGCTTAAAGTCCCTCTGACCACTGTGCAGGACGCAGTATATGTCATTCCCAAGACGAACTGATGCTGTATTGGCCGCAAAAGGAGGCCCTACACCATACTAATAAATGATTGTGGTCTAAAACCAGGTGTTTCAGTTTCATTGTCCAACCCCTGTAGATTCCTAATGGTTATTCATCCCATGCATCTTAAATATTCCCACACAGTTCCTGCAGACTGTGCAGTAGGGGTGGAGGTGGAGTGACACCAGGCCTGCTGGACATGTGACAACAAACTGTTCATCTTGGCGCTGACCATGGTGTATCCACACACTAATTCATTGGTCATCTCGATCCAGACAAAAGTGGGACTTGTCACTGAAGATGACCTGCTGCCGTTCTGAGTC
>JAMWET010005468.1:207500-222500 GCA_024036415.1 Prochilodus magdalenae
CGGTAGAACAGGTGTGTAGATTTACATGTCCAAGCCTTACTGGAGCAAAGGAGGACATGATAAAGGGGAGGGACCTGAGATTTGTGAGTCCGATGGGAGCTTGCTAATTGACTAGCATTTAGAGGGCTGACCTTTGGTTGACCTTGTTAAACCAGTTTTGACTTGGATGTGAGCCAATGGCACATATATTGTTGGCAAATGAACATTTAAAATGAAAAAGAGGACTAATAGTCGGCTGTCCAGGTACTAGGAGCTGGACCGGGTTTTGTAGAACCAAGAGCCTCCAGAGCCAGGGTGGGGAAACACTACTCTAAGCATTTTCATGAGCATACTGTGCAATAGCTTTCTACAGGGTAGCTTTCAGATGCATCAGACCCTTTAGGCAGTCTGGTGCTCAGACTGTGTTCAGACTACTAGCCCAAATCTGAGTTTTGGCATATCCGGATTGTGTCCAGATCTTGCTACAAGTACGGCCCCTCTATACCCATAGCTGTGCCGTATCATTTTGAGCCAGAGTACAATCCTGAAAGTTTGGTAGAACAAGTTGGTAGACTTACATGTCCAAGCCTCACTGGAGCAAAGGAGGACATGATAAAGGGGAGGGACCTGAGATTTGTGAGTCCGATGGGAGCTTGCTAATTGACTAGAATTTAGAGGGCTGACCTTTTGGTTGACCTTGTTAAACCAATTTTGACTTGGATGTGAGCCAATGGCACATATATTGTTGGCAAATGAACATTTAAAATGAAAAAGAGGACTAATAGTCGTCTGTCCAGGTACTAGGAGCTGGACCGGGGTTTGTAGAACCAAGAGCCTCCAGAACCAGGGTGGGGAAACACTGCTCTAAGCATTTTCATAAGCATACTGTGTAATAGCTTTCTACAGGGTAGCTTTCGGATGCATCAGACCCTGGTGCTCAGACTGTGTTCAGACTACTAGCCCAAATCTGAGTTTTGGCATATCCGGATTGTGTCCACATTGATTTCTGTTGGTTTGGTCAGCAACAAAACGCTTAAATCCGATTTCAAAGTGTCTTTTCCATCATTCACAATGTGCCAACAATAGAGCTGGTAGAAGGGTTGGGACCAAAGAGTTGAAGAGTGAACTCTGATTGAACCGAGTCATGAGGGGGAAGCTTGGAATAGTTTGGGGGGTGGTGAAATGACGCCCTTCCGTCTCTCCTGCCTCCATCACCATTCTGGCTACATGGTTACTGATGACTATGTTGTCACCTCAGCAACCCTTGCTGTTAGGTTGGTGATGTCTGGATCCACAAATCTGATCCGAACACTTAACAAACAACAGTGCAGACAGACAAATCCAATTTGCTTGCAGGCTGAACACAGGCAATGTAACCACGCAATTCCGATTTGGTAGACTTCTTTAGAATGGAGCGTTCCATGTAAAACCACTGTATGATTGTCTTATTTAACGATTGAATTATGCAGGAGGAAATGGTGGAGTGCCCCCTTCACCCAAGCAGCCTGCACTTGATTAACTCAATTGATTTAAATGTGCATGTAAACATTTTGCGAGTGAATATTGTGCACACGCTTGCCATATTAACATGCAAATGGCATTATTAAGTCGCGCCAATATTGCCGCTTTGTAGTGGTTGTGTGAAGAGGCTGTACCCTCGACTGAGTCTGACACACACACACACATACTCAGGTTGAAGATTGAATCACAGCGGGCTTGTAATGGCTAACAGTGCACGCTGGTAAAACTGCCCTCAAGTCCCAGGACCACCGCTGAGTGCTTAAAACACATTACAGAGACCCCAGGCTAAGAAATCATCTTATTGACAGACGGACACGGACACAAAGAGAAAGAATGAGTTCATATAGCGAGGCCATTCCCACTGGTGTGCATTCCAACACACGGCTACCGAGGGCCAGATACAGGAGAAGGGAAGAAGAATGGGGGTGGGGAGAAGAATCTGAGGGTCAAAGAAACAACAGGGATGCTTAAGAGATTAATGGTGGGAAAGTAGGAGGAGGATTCAGAAAACAACTGCTTGGGAGGATGAGCTCAACAGAGCATGGCCAAAAATCCCATTTAACATAATGGAGTGTTATTAGATAGTAGGTAGTTTGAAGTCCGGAGGGTGGCGCTAGTGAGCTGGATGGTGTCATTGCAGATAATGGGAAAAGTAAAGAGGCTGGACAGGAATGAAGATGAACTTAATCTTGAAATTGAAATGAAGCCTGATTGGCATGAACACGCATACAAAATAAACAGCATGTCAAATGAATGGTTCCTATTTGTAGTATATTGTGGAGCGAGCTAAGTCAGTAGCGTGTGATACCTCCACAAACACGAATAACAGCTGTGGTTGGATTCGGCATGGACTGAACAAGTTTCTGGATGTAGGCTGCATTAATGTTCAGCCACTCTTGCATCAAAGAATTGTGCAGTTGCGCCAGATTTGGTGTTTTACTGGTGGTTCCAGGGGGTCCCACAGATTTTCAAGAGGATTCAAATCTTCCCTTGTTGAAAATGGCCATCTTTTTTTTTCCCTTGTTGATCCCACAGTGGGGAAATTTAGTCTCCGCATTTACATTATTTAGCTGATGACTTACAAGGTTAATCATATTACAGGTAGACCAGTGTAGTGTTAGGAGTCTTGCCCACGGACTCTTATTGGTGTAGCACAGCGTAGTCACTTAGTCCGGGATTCGAACCCCAGTCTCCCATGTGTGGTGGTGGCTCTCTGGCCCTCTGGTAGTGGTGTTATCCGCTGAGCTACACCAACCGCATTTAACCCATTTGTGAAGTGAAACACCCACAAGCACACTCACTAGTGAACACACTAGGGGCAGTGAGCACACTTACCCGGAGTGGTGGGCAGCCCTATCCACAGCACCCGGGGAGCAATTAGGCACCTAGGGGTTAGGTGCCTTGCTCAAGGGCACCTCAGTCGTTACTGTAGGCTCAGGGAATTGAACCGGCGACCCTCTGGTCACAAGGCTGGTTCCCTAACCTCTAGCTCACGACTGCCCCATACAATGAATTCAGGGATTAGAATACAGGGATTAGAACGTTAAGTTTCTTGGTAAGACGATGAGCATCAGGCTCATTGTGGTTGAAGTTTACTGTCACCTCAACCAAAGCAGCCATTTCTATGTACTTAAATCCCCCCCGGACCATCACAGAGGGGGCTCATTTTTGTTCGGGGAGCTTTTACAAACTGCAGCTAGATGTTCACAAGGCTATAAGAATCTCTACCATATTTTGAGTGATACTATTAGGCATGTGTGATGCCCAGACAGACCAGACGCGTGTGGAGTTATTAGACAAACTGTTTTATTAACAGAGCTGTGGGACAAGGCAGTACATGTAGACGGCAAGATATAAACAGAAGACTGGCCAGACATACCAATCAGGGAGGGACAGAGCCAAAACGTAAACACAGTCCAAGTGGTAACCAAATAAGCAATCCCATTGGGCAGACTATCCAAGGGCAGAGAGGAAGGGCGAAAAAAAGAGAAACAGGGCAAAAGGTGGAAGCATGAAACACACAGGAATGAATTTGGGGAAAACACTCAGGGGCCATGTTGGCCATGCCTTGCAAAGACGCAACAGGAGGGAAGGTGTATCTATAAACACTGAGGGGACTGATGAGGTGCATGTGTGTGTGATTAGAACCCCAGCGAAGATCAGTGAGAATGTGAGGTGTGATTGGCTGCTGGTGAGCACATGACCATGATGTCACAGAGCAGTGTACTCTGGGAGTTGGAGTTTGGAAGAGCACTGGAGACATAGGATGAGCCTGGAAGCGTGACAGGATGAATCCTGGAGGGATCAAAAGCTTCATAGCAAGGAGGGATGGAGGACCCCGGACCTCCATGTTTATTTTGTTGTGAATGGATTTGGCATTGACTGGACAAGCGTCTGGATGTAGGCCACATCAATGGTCAGCCACTCTTGCATCACTGAATTGGTCAGTTGGGCCAGATTTGGTGGATGCCTCCCCTGGAGTTTTACTGGTTTTTCCAGGTGGTCCCACAAACTTTCAAGACGATTCAAATCTGGAGATTGTGCAGGTCAGTCCAGATGTGCGAAGGCACCTGAATTAAAAACTGTCATCTTGGAATACAGGGATAGGAATTTTATGTTCCTAGGTGAGATGATAAGCAAAAGGCGAAAGGCCCCCAGAACAGCATAGAGTGGCCCCGTTTTCAGGGAGCTTGTATGAACCACACTTAGTATAGTAGAGATTCTTCTAACCTTGTGAACGTCTGAGTGATGCTATTAGATACAGATGTTGCTAGGAGCAAAAAACTTCTGAGCCTTGAGGGCTGGGGACCTCATGTTTATGATTGGTCTGAGAACTTCTTTTGAGCCAGTTAGAGAGCAAGTTGAGAAAATTTCAACTCAGCTGCCCTTGTTACTGAACTGTGGCTACAAATCACATTCTCACCTAAGAATTGACTGGACGCCTATTGCTTTGTCATCTGCTAGTGTGAATGTACGGTCAGTTTGTAATAATATGTTAGTCACACGAACCCAACGGCCTCAATACTAGACCAAAAAAACCAACCACACATACACAAAAGAAGGGGCTTCTTGTAATATGCCACCATACACCATGTGGAGCCCCCAGAATCTCTCAAATTTGTATCCAACCTAGGCACTTCCTGGGTGAACACATCCAATGAAGGTCCGTAGAGCCAGCCACACATTACTGTTCATTGCCGTCTTTAGGAAACTGGAGATAACAATTCAATATCTACTAGTGTGAAGTAGTCAGCATAACCCCTACCACTGATATCACTATGATTACAAGTTGTGTGACACCAATAGTGTTATACCAAGATAGGTAATGTATCAGCCTGCACTGGGGTCTCCTCTGCATGTGTGTGAGCAGGGAGGGTTTAGAAAATCCTAAATCTGTCTAATTTTAAGAAGAGTTTGGGATGTTTTTGAGATGAATCCATCAAGCAGGGATGCTTACTCAGAGTCTGATTGGCTCGCTGCTTGACAGATCAATTAGACACAATGGAATTAGCCCTCTCACCTGCTTGCTTGCTTAATCCCAGATTTGAATGAAAACGTCACTTTTTAAGATACTGTGCAGACCTGGGAGGGGTCGAACGTCCCATTAAAGAGGGACAGTCATGCTGAGCAAGTCGGCGGAGTTGCTCATCTGTAAGCCCTTGTAGTCATGTTGGTCTTCAGTAAGGCCGAGAGAGGCCAGAGAGTGGCCGTCTGTGGGACTACCTGGAACAGATGTCCAAGAAGGTTCTATCTGTGAATTTTGAAGACCAGTCCCAATGTATGAATGCTCCTGAACGTTCCTCATGCCAATCAGTTACATTTGGAATACAGAGATGGGAATGTTATGGTCCTTAGTAATATGGTGAGCAAGAGGCGAAACCTGGTTGCTCCAGCAGCTCAGTGTAGGCACTGTGTTTCAGATATACGGTCACCTCAACCAAAGCACCCATTCCCATGTACCCCAGAACATCACAGGGGACTAGTTTTTAGTCTGGGCAGCATATTACCCAATCATATTTCATTATTTTCTCTCACTTAAATATGAAAGATATGAAAAATGCATTTACCGTAGCACTGTAATCATTTAGGTCTACTCGGCATATGATGCTAGCCAACGTGAGCCTGACGCATCACATAGTGTTAGCAGTAGGCAGGCTTGGAAAAAGCCCAGTGGGGGATGCTAATGGTAAGCTATGCTAATCATGCCAGTGACTAAACCTGTTTACATTGGCTTGCATGTACACACATGAACAGAGGGTTAGCGCGGCGTAGGCTTAAAGCAAATGCAACGGAAAGGCCTTCAGTGTAAAGGTCTGTAAGCTGTGAGCAAACACTCATAAACTATAGTGAATTCCCCATAGCATTTATCCTACAGTCTGGACAACGCCATTACACACTGGATCCCTTTGTAGTCTAACGGATGTGTGTATTAGACTGCAGTATATATTTACACCATGAAATGTGTTGAAAACCGCAAAGAGAGATAGAGAGAAAAAAAAGGGAGAGTGGGGATCTCAAATTGGAACAAGAGGATTGGCCTATATAGGCTTGTGGAACAATGAATTTAATTAATGGTCCCAATTAATATCCCTTAACCATATATCTCAAGTGCCAGTTGGGTTCTCTCTCGTCATTTGCACAAGCATTCATTTCCAATTCTACTGGTCACAGTTGAACATTAGACATCCTGGATGCTGTCGGTTGGATAGGATTCATTTGAGGCCTGGCCTTTGGTCAGTTTGGTTCTCGTAGACTCCATAACTTCTGGGATTGCACCCGATTGGATAACCTGAAAGGCCTGTACATTTTGTGATGCTACCCGAAGGGAAAGTGCCAGAATCATTTTGTACTGATTTAATGTGCTGCTTGAACACAGCACCACTCACTTCCCTCTCTCTTCTTCTTCTGTGTTTGGGTTCCAGACAGTTCCATAGCCATGACAACCGAGGAGGTGGATCCCATGGCAGTGGACATGTCCTCCACCGGAGCTGATCCCAATCTGGAGGCAGCTCCCTCACCGGGATGGGAGGAGCCAATCGACGAGGAGGCAGGGCCTCTGGAGCAGGATGAGGCGGGGCGTGTGGAGGACGTGGACGACGATGATATCAGCAGCGAGCTGAGCACTCTGGTGGTGCCTTATCCGGAGCTGGCACCGGTGGTTTTCTTCTGCCTGAAGCAGACTACCTGCCCTCGCAGCTGGTGCATACGCCTCGTGTCCAGCCCATATCCTTTACTGAACGCCCTGCTGTAACAACCTGTAGTTAATATGGTCTTACTCTGAATCATGTGAGCTAGAGCTAAGGCTAATGTAGCATATGTTTTAGCATAGCATGTTACAGAGCACAAAACACAAAATGTGCTTGGGGCTTGTAGGTCACACAGCCTCAGCGACTCTGAAGACCGTTACACCCGAAACCAGCCGCTACTGGTAACTGGGGCTTTCCTGTGCCGTCACCATGCAGCGTACGCATCATGTAGAGATTTGCAGTTTGCTTATGTATATGACCCATATGTATTCCATGCATGGCTCATGCATACACAACACATGGCAGACTGCTGGTGTCCTAGCCCTACCACCATAGCATCAGATCACACACTCAGTTACACACTCTGTAGACCCTGTCACCATTACGGTATTTGGTGGACGCTCTAATCCAGAGCGACTTGAATCTTGATCATTGCTTACACAGGTAGGCAAAAGTAGTGTTAAGAGTTTTACCCGAGGACCCTTATTGGTATATTGTTGGGTGCTAGCCTAGGTGGGGGACTGAACCACAGTCTCAGACCATTAGGCCTACTTTACCAACCACACGTTTACCCAGTCAAAGTGTGTGACCATGCATGGCTCATGCATACATGGAATACATATGGGTCATATACATGAGCAAACTGCACCTCTCTCCCTAATGCGTACGCTGCATGGCAGACTGCTGGTGTCCTAGCCCTACCGCCATAGCATCAGATCCACTGTGTTATCAGGAACACGGTGGTTACACTTCTCTCAGTTGCACACTCTGTAGATCCTGTCACCATTACGGTATTTGGTGGACGCTCTAATCCAGAGCGACTTGAATCTTGATCATTGCTTACACAGGTAGGCAAAAGTAGTGTTAAGAGTTTTGCCCGAGGACCCTTATTGGTATATTGTTGGGTGCTAGCCTAGGTAGAGGACTGAACCACAGTCTCAGACCATTAGGCCTACTTTACCAACCACACGCTTACCCAGTTAAATTGTGTGACGTCTTCGACAGCATCTCCAGCTCTGACAGCAAAACTGTGAGTACTACTGTTTACTTTCTGAGCTCCTGCAAGGCTTTCTGAGATTTGTGGACAAGCTAAGTCAACATATGGATCTTTGTGCGGAGTTTTCATCTGTGTACCAAACGTCATGAGACCGAGCTTCATTTATTTAGGTTCCAATGAAAGCAGCCAATAACTTTACCAACTATGATTTTCCACGTCTCAAGTTCGGTCTTTCTATTTTCTGTTTGCCATGATCAGAGCGATCATAAACACATACAGCGATGTTGAGGTCTGGACTCTGGGGTGGTCAGTTCATCTTAGTGGATCAGACTCTTAGTGTTGAGCTGTCTTCTCACAGTAGAGGTACAGACAGAAGCTCTGTGGATGCTGAGGCAGGAGTGGAGCTTGATGTCCCCCTTGCTCTCCTAGATGAAAGCTTTGAGTGCTGTGTATCTAATAGCCCACCAATTTTGGAGGTCTGCAGGGTCTCGCAAGACTCCTAGATGGTCCCATTTTCTCTGGAGCTGGAAATCAAATAACCGAATGGTGGTCTTTGACTACGGTACAGTGCTATATGTGTTCATGTGTGTGTTAGAGAGTGAGGTGGTGTTTAAAATGTTAAGTTGCTGGCAGGGTGACTTTCATCTGGGCTTTGAATGATTAATGAAGCTTTATGACATCATTAAAATAATGCATGTGGTAATTCACCATATAGGACACATGCTGTGCTAATGTGTGGGTGTGTGTGCATATGGGTGTCTCTATCCACTTCAAAAGTCTAAGCTTGAATATGCTCTTTGGATGGTTTGTATAATTCACCTGTAGGGTAATGGATATGGAAGCAGAAGTGTGTGTGTGTGTGTGGGTCCTCGCAAAACATAAGAGCAGACCCTGTGGGTCAAGTACCTCCTCACTGCAAAAGCCAGAAAGCACACTAGACCTTGAAAACTGATAACATGAGATGGAGAGAGAGAAAGAGAGTGAGAGAATGAGAGGGAAAAAAAGAGAGAGAGGTGATAAGATAATCTATTTTAAGTGCATAGCCTTTAAGTGCTTAGTTTTTAAATAAAGGCATCACCGTCATTGTGCTATACTATTTAAAAGTAACTACACTGTTACATAGTAATTACAAAAGAAATTGCCTTTACCATGAATTTACATTGTATTTACATTAGATTATAAGAGGTAAAATGTAATAGAGTTAAAACTCTACAAGTATTACTATGATACTATTAAACTATAAGGATAAAACCAAAAACGTGTGAAAAGATTAAAAATAAAAAGATGTAATAGGCTGTGGTCATGTGATCTAAAATGAGTTATCCCTGGTTTTCAGAACAGCCCACATTACAATCATATTTAGACTCTGTAAAAGTGAGCAATTTATGCTATGCTAGCTAGCTACCGAATTTTAATTCACTACAGGCTTAGCTTAATATTCCTAGCTATCCTAATTATTCCTTTAATACTGGAATCATTTTCTGCGTAGGACATTCAGACTCTAATAAACTACTCTACGTGTGGAATATGAAGTTGGTTTCATATTTGTCAGCTCCTTATCCAGATTCTCCTGTTCCACCTGAAATGGTGTGGCAGTTAGTGTTATACCGCCTGGTGTCCCGGCATTGAGGTGCTGTTCCATTTGAGGTGAAATTGGAAAATTCATATTAGAAGCTGGAGATCACGAGGCTGATTTAACACCCTACCCAGAATTTTATATAGGGAACTACCTATAGAGGTACGGTAGGACATTTCAACAGGAGAGCCCTAATTGTCACCACCTCGGGAGGCTGCGCTAGGGACTTGTTGTACTTATAAGTGTTTCATGGTGGTGTTTGTTACCTCCTTAACATGCGACTGGCATCTCTACTTCATTTAGCTGTGTTATTATTAAACGTAGCAATATGAGCTCCTAATTTTGAAGTTCCTACCATGCGTTAACATTAACATTAAAGGGCTACATACCCCGTAACCCAGGCCCCTCCCCCCAACCCAGGCCCCTCTCTAGAGATGCTGCTGCTCCTCCTTACAAACAAATGTAGGATCGATTAACAGCTCAGTAGGAGATCACTAAATGCATTAGGTTCACCGGACAAAAGTTGAGTCACCTTCCGTGTTTAAAGTGGTAGTAACTTCAGGCACCTGCAGATGGCACTATGCGAGGATGATAGGGCTACGAATATATGCAGGGTGTGAGTGACGGGATCCATAGATTGGGAAGAGGTGCTACAGTGCAGGGAATGTCTCGTTCCATGTGTGGTAAATGGCTCCAGAGCAGATGTTAATGATTGGCTAAAAGGAGGGACTGAGCATTTGGGCGTGGCCAAAGACCATAGTGTGAAAGAAGTAGCTGCATCAGCAGGTGTATGGAAGCGTACGGTCGTACGGGTCTACCAGCAGTGGCTAAAATCCCAGTCTACAGGGAATTCTCCTCGGAATTGTGCCAGGGAAGGCATCCACCAAATCTGACCCAACTGCCCAATTCTTTGATGCAAGAGTGTCTGAACATGAATATGGCCTACCTCCAGAACCTTGTCCAGTCCATGCCCAATCCAGTCACAGCTGTTATTGGTGCTCGTGGAGGCATTACACACTATTAGATATGTTTCAGTGACAGGTTTAGATCCCGGTGGGTTTATTATAATATCAGTTCATATTAAATTACACTCACTTGTATAATTTCTATGGGTTAAAAACATGTACATGAATTATGTAAATTGCATGTCTTTGTTTTCCCATATGGTGCAGGCCATATGCTCACTCTGTACGGCTCATGTGTCCCTTCCCATTATCCGTTATTGACACGACCACTCCAGCGTTTTTCAACCTGATCTCTATGTGAAGCTCATTAGCTTCTATCACATGTATAATGCGAGCCCAAGGCTTTTCTGAGTCCAGGGGAACACATCAGCCCTATTCTCTGCGGTGGCTGAACATGCAGTGGCAGATGCGGCAGACGGAGATTACCAGGAATAAGATATTGGAGTATTTCTTTAAGCACATGTACCACAGGGTAGCCTCGAGTTGAGAGAGGAATTTACAGTAACTGAGAGAGATGGAGACAGAGTGACAGAGAGAGGGTGAGAGAGGGAAGGAAGTGATGAAGTGATGGATGAAGGAGATATGGGGGTAGTGAAGCAGAGAGTTTCTCCTCATCACTGCCGCTATTGCGCGGAGCCCACAGTGGAGATAAGGCGCTGGGATTTCGCCAAGCGTTTCGTTAGAGATAGACGAAGGGGCAGCGAGGGATTTGGAAGAAACGGGCGGAGGAGAGAAGGAGCCCACCGGGGCTCAGTGCTGTTCCATTACTCCTTCACTTTTTCATCCCGTCAGCACTCTGTCTGTTCCCTCTCCGAGTCGTCTTCGGGTGAGTGTGGAATTGCTCAGAGGCCGAATGGACCAGAGAATCCTTCGTGTCTGTCCGCTGTTGGGACTGTGGAAACTTTAATGCCACTGCTTCCTTTGGATTTCTGGTTTTCCTGAAAGTGTGGGAACAGCGGGAAGCGATGGAATTAGGTAGCCATTCATTTTTATCATTATCCGTATGGTACACCTATAACACAACCAGATGGAAATTCCAGATCCCAGACTCGGCATGCTGGTCTGGTTACACGAGGACGTGCACACACAGAGAACAGGCTCCGGACGGCCCAGACGGACCACCAGTAAAGGGGATCATCTGGTCTGCTAATAAGCATAAGCAGTCCCCACAATGTCCACCATCCACACAGGTGGCACCCTGGACTGCTTCGGACTGGAACCATATAATCCTCAGCGATGAATCCCGGTTCTGTTTGGGATCCAAGGACGATCAGGTTTGAGTAGAAAGGCCTCATGGTGAGCGCTCCAATCCTGCCTTTGCCGTGGAGCGACACACCGCCCCAACAGCTGGGGTGATGATTTGGAGAGCCATCGTATACGACAGCTGGTCACCCCTAGTAGTAATACAAGGGACACCAACACCTCAGCGATGCGTCCAGGACATCCTCCAGCCACATCTACTGCTTCTCATGGCAGGGCTTCCAACTGGCATTGTTACCTGCCTGGTCACCGGAATGATCAGCAATTGACCATCCATAGGACCAGCTGGGACGCCAGCTTTGGCAACCCACAAGTGTGCAGGATCTACAGGTCCAGCTGCAACATCTTTGGATGTGCCGGAGAAGACTTTACTGAAGCTCGTCCCCTCAGACAAAAATGGATTCACCTTCTGTGTTTAATGTGGTAGAACTTCAGCCTCCTGCAGATGCCATTGCCACCATCCAAACACAGTTGGCACCTTCATTCCACACCCCTGTCTTTGGTTGGACTGTTTCCAGGTGCTTAGCAGAAGGACATTTGGTGTCATGGTGCTCATTACATGTCCTGGCACTGAGAGCCCCAAACACTGTCTACTTTGTTTGCCTCAGTGCCGTAAACCAGAAACCTGGACCATGGCAAGCGCATCCTGCCTTTTGCATGCTGGTGCGATGATCTGGGGAGATGCGTATCACCCCAGTAGTAAAACGAGGCACACTAGCCGCTCAGTGATTTGTGCAGGACAGCCTCCGGGCACATTTTGCCGAACATGGCGGGGCTTCCAACTGCCATTTTCCAGCAGGATAATGCTCAGCCACACATGGCAAGGGTTTCCCGGAAACGTCTCCACCAGATTGGCACACTTCCTTGCCTGGCACTAGATTGATCACCACTTGAGCTTTTAGGGGACCCGCTGGGAAACCAGTTTCGGCAACCCGTGAGTGTGCAGGATCTTCAGGCGCAGCTGCAACTTCTGTGGATGTACTGGAGAAGACTTTCCTGACTCAACTCCCGATAGAAATAAACGCTGGAATGTTGGTGAAGCATTCAGGTGGCATAGTCAAAGCTACAGTTGGTCCAATGAACTACTAGAGCGTGCAAAGTTTCTTCCATAAATGCTGATCATGTTTAGGCTGTTCTTGTGGCATTGTCTTTATATTGAGGCAGCAGATTCAGCACACGTAAGATGCTGTCGCTCTGGGATGAGGAAGGAAAGGTAACTGATATCAGTCGTGTGTGTCTGAGCTGCCGTGCGCTGTGAGTGTGTGTCTCTCTGTCTGTCTGTGTGTCTGTGAGTGTGTCTGTCTGTGAGTGTGTGTGTGTGTCTGTGAGTGTGTGTGTGTGTCTGTGAGTGTGTGTGTGAGTGTACTAAGTGTGTGTGTGTGTGTGTACTTGGTGTGTGTCTGTATGGGTGTGTCTGTGAGTGTGTGTGAGTGTACTAAGTGTGTGTGTGTGTGTCTGTAAGTGTGTGTGAGTGTACTAAGAGTGTCTGTGTGTGCGTGTGTCTGTGTGTGCGTGTGTCTGCGTGAGCGTGTCTGTGTGTGTGTCTGTAAGTGTGTGTGTGTGTCTAAGTGTGTGTGTGTGTGTGTGTGCGTGTGTGTCTGCATGTGTGTGTGTGTGTGTGTGTGTGTCTGTGAGTGTGTGTGTGTGTGTGTCTGTGAGTGTGTGTGTGTGTGTCTGTGAGTGTGTGTGTGTCTGTGAGTGTGTGTGTCTATGACTGTGTGCGTGCATGTGTCTGTGTGTGTGTCTGTGAGTGTGTGTGTATGTCTGTGAGTGTGTCAGCATGTTTTCCAGGCTGCTTGCTGAGTCGCTTTCGCAGGAACAGCAGGCCGATTACGGGTCGCTGTCGGCAGCTTTCTGATCCTAACAGGGGGTTGATGTTCCAAATTCCCCCCTCTCTCTCTCTCTCTCTCTCTCTCTCTCTCTCTCTCTCTCTCTCTCTTTCATTTCACTTTTCTCTGATTCTCAATCAAAATCTTTTCTTTTTTTTATTTGCGTTCTCTCTGTCTCCTTCTCATCCCGTCCATCTTTAGATAGATGCAGTTACAGTGCCGAGTCACAGTGTAAATACAGAGGTTCACTACCGCTGTGCAGATGCGGTGTTCAGCACTATTAGCTGACACACTAACACTGTAGTCTTTAGTACAGTAGAAATACTGTGGGCCTGCCTGTGTTGCAGTGAGGTTGCAGTGCTCTTTGCAGTGAGGTTACAGTGCTCTTCGCAATGAGGTTGCAGTGCTCCTTGCAGTGCTCTTTGCAGTGAGGTTACAGTGCTTGTTGCAGTGCTCCTTGCAGTGAGGTTGCCGTGCTCGTTGCAGTGCTCTTTGCAGTGAGGTTGCAGTGCTCGCTGCAGTGAGGTTGCAGTGCTCTTTGCAGTGATGTTGCAGTGCTCCTTTGCAGTGATGTTGCAGTGCTCGTTGCAGTGCTCCGTGCAATGAGGTTGCAGTGCTCCTTTGCAGTGAGGTTGCAGTGCTCCTTGCCGTGAGGTTGCTATGCTCCTTGCCGTGAGGTTGCAGTGCTCCTTGCCGTGAGGTTGCAGTGCTCTGTGCAGTGAGGTTGCAGTGCTCTGTGCAGTGTGTTATTATTGCTCTCCTTCAGGCTCCTTTTATTTACTGTATTCTTTCAGTCCCTTCATCATTCATTCATTCATTCTCTACACTCTGACACTCGTCTCCTACAGCTCATGATGGAGTGATCATCTCAGGATCACTGGTGATTTACTACCTCTCTGATTTTTATTTTTTCTACTCTTTTACTTCTTTTCTCTCTCCCTTTCTCTCCTACACCTTTACTCCTGTTTTCACTCCCTTTCTCTAACTTACTCTTTCACTCACCCTGTCTCTTCCTCTCTCTTTCCTTTTCATTCCCTCTCCCTCTCTTTCCCTCTCTTTTCCTATCCCTCTCTTTTCACCCTTCCTCTCTCTTCCACATTCCCGCTGCGACTCTCTCTCCCTCTCTCCATCAGTATCCTCCACCTTTTTCACACTATTCTTTTCTTCTCTTCCTTTCAACCCTCGCCATTTTCTCAACTTTCTTTCTCTTTCTTTTCTCGATTTCTTTCTTCTGTGTTTTTCCCCGCTCTCTATCTTTCCCCATTTCTCCCACTCTTCCACTCCCTTTTTCTCTCCTTCCGTCCCTCTTTCCCTTCTTTCCTTGCAGCACCTACTTGCTACGCCTCTTCTACCCCACCTCTGCAAATGTCTTCTTTTGTTTTCTCTCCTTTTTCTTTCCTCTCTCCTTTTTTATTTCTACCATTCTCTCTCCTTCACTCTCTCTCTCACCCTATTCCCTACTCCCTCTCTCATTCTTTCTTCCCTCTCTCTCTCTTTCCCTCCCCTTCTCTCCTCAGTGTGTGTTATATTCCCCTCACTGTAGAAGACGGTACATACAGTGAGCTTCCTCTGATGATGATAAAATCCCTGAATTAAACATTTTCAGTTTTCCTGAGTCGGAACGTTT
>JAMWET010005468.1:227500-257543 GCA_024036415.1 Prochilodus magdalenae
CCCCTCACTGCACACTGCCTTGGCTTCATAGATTACTGCAGGGTATATGTATGTGTATTTAGTGTGTATATGGAAATTATATTCCACTCTTACTTTTTCAGTTATAATTCTAATAATTCTAATAATATTTTTATATAATATAATATAATATAATATAATATAATATAGTATAATTCTGATTATGTTTATTTAGCAACTGGCTCACATACTATACGATACTATATGTGTGTGTATACATACATACATACATGTATATATATATATATATATATATATATATATATATATATATATATATATATATATATATATATGACAATGGCAGGAGTGGATAGAAGGTGTGCACTATCAACAATCAACATAAAGGATTTGTATATATACATATGTGTATATTACATATATATATATTATATATATATATATATATACATACATACTGTATATATATATATATATATATATATAGATATATACATATATTCTTCTATCCACTCCTGCTAACACAGTGCTCTGGTAGTATCCGCACAACTGGTAGGGCATTCAATAAGACAGCCCTGCTTCCCAGAGCCCTACAACACATATATATGTACAGTATATACACACATTTATCTATATATATATCTATACACACACAGTATGTGGGCTACTTTGAAAATGATGTCTCGAGTTTGAGCCTGAAATGGTCTGTGTGGTAAACGCAGCTCAAACTCAAAATGCTTTATGATTTCCAATAATTCACCAATATTTACCTCTTGTAGATTGCTAGCCTAGCGTTGGAGCCTTTGATGGAACATACTGTAAAAGCTGATATGAAGGGGAGGGCTATGATCATAGAGAAGTAGTAGCATGTAATAATACTGATGTGTTTCATGAACGTATTATTAATATTTTAAACTAATATGGAGTAATGGAGGAATAACGCTCGTATGGAGCCGATGTGTTCCAACAAACTAGCAGTAAACCAAACGTCCAGCTCTAATTAACAAGCAGTTCCAACAATCGGCTGCTGCGGGTACTGCCTGAGTACGTCAGGCCCTCTGGTTTATTTTAGCAGCACGGCGCGGACAGCTCCTCTACAGCTTCTGAATAATAGGCTTTTTATTCCCACTGGCAGTTACGCTGCATGGCGAGTAGGCCTGTGCATGCGCTCCACCTGTCACTGCCATCATCTGTCACTGAGCGGCTGGTTGAGTGTGTTGGGTGGTCGAGTGCTTTAAGTGGAAGTGTATCATGTTGTGAGAGGTAAGAGGTTAGGCGGAGATGAGGAATTGTGTGTAGCGAGTAGTATGAACCGCAATCATCCAGTCGTTAAGCTCTTACTCTCTCTGCGCTGTAGTTTGCGGGACTGTGTGAGTGATCACTAGTGAGGTAATTAGGCAGGACTGATCGCAATCCATCTCTTTCTGCAGTCACACCCCTCCCATCTACTCAGAGCCCCCTCATATCTGTTTACTGGGTGGGCACCTCATTACTTATGCACTCATCATTGGAGAGAAGTTGCACGCAGAAGGAATGAACTGACAGGAATGAAAATATGGTGGGGAGGATTGATATCATGAGACATGCCAGTGATTCAAGTTTTGTGCTCTGCTGTGCATGTGGCGTAAGCAAGGATGGGCCGTATCCCTGTACCTTTCTGATTGCATAAGGCCGTCCTGCCTCAGAGAAGTATTGGAAGTGGTGGAGAGGGGTGGCATCGTAGGGCTCTGGGAAGCAGGGTTGTCTTATTGAATGCCCTACCAGTTGTGTGGATACTACCAGAGCACTGTGTTGGCAGGAGTGGATAGAAGAGACATGCACTATCAACCTGAAGGATTTGTGAGACCTACATGAACCACAGAGAGGGAGAACCTATGGATTGTCCAATGACTGACCCAACAGCCACAATGACCCATTGTGGACATTCAGTGAGCAGTAATGCCCAAACAGACATCTGGACAACACAGGACCATTATGACGACTGCTCTTACCACGTCAACATCACCGAAGACTGAAATGGTGTCATGCCAGACTGTCATGGAGTGACTCAGAACAGCAGCGGATCTTCTTCAGTGACGAGTCCCTGTGTGTGGAGTCACGTGACACGTCCACACGTCCAGAAGACCTGGTGTAACACCTCCACTCCCACCATGAAATCTGCAGGAACTGTGTGAGAACATTGAAGCTGCATGGGATGGGTTATCACAGGACACCATTAGGAACCCCTACAACTCCATGCCTGGTGCTAAGAAATAAAACCTGCTGCACAAAGGTTTGTATATGTATGTCAGGGACAAAGAACTGGGCTCCATGTGTGCAGAGCTAAAAGCCAAAGAAGGTTTATTTGACACGTCATTAGTCAAACACAACAACCAAAGCAAGACAATCATAACAGAAGGGGTAATGGAGGTCCGAAGACAGTAAGCCAGGCAGAGGTCGATAACCAGGAAGTCAAAATAACCAGGCGACAGATCAAGAGAGGGGAAGAGCAAAAGAGAGTAAGTCGAATTCAGAACGAGATCAAAACCAGAGATACAAGCTGAAGACAGTAGGGAACCGCTCAGAATCACAAACAAAGGTTTGCCAAAACTTCGCAGAGATTGTGTGCGTGTGTGGAGCTTGAATGCAGACTGGTAATTAACGACAGCTGTGCTAAAACTCGGGCAACCTAGTGGCAGACTGAGGACATGTGCGTGTGACGTCATTGGGTAGTGCACTCTGGGAGGTGGAGTCCGGAGGATCAGCGGTGTCAGGCAGACCCGAGGGTGTGACAGTGTAACACAACCGACTACTGCAAAACATCACCAGTGAAGTGCCAATAAAACTCTCATATAATGTAGACATGAGAAGAGATTCGAGAGACAACTTCCAGTCTACCAGCACCGAGAAGCTACAGTATCAGCCGAGAGAGAGAGAGAGAGAGAGAAAGAGAGAGAGAGAGAGAGAGAGAGAGAGAGAGAGAGAGAGAGAGAGAGAGAGAGAGACATGAAGTTAGACATGACGAATATCCGCAGTGCAGCCTGGTTGGCAAAGTCCATTGGGAACTGTAAAAGCAGTACCAGAGCAGAGCATACGAATCCCACCTGGAGTGTGAAGTATGTGGTGGGTGTGAGCCCCTCATACAGAGGCAGTGGAGCAGAGGTGCTCTGGCTTTAAATCTCAGAGGAGATCAGCTTCCATTCACCGCAGGGAACAGTAATGCCCTCTTTTATATTTCATACAAATGCACTATTTATAGAACATACAATATTCACACGACCCGGCGCTTGCGGTAATGTGGTGGCATATAGTGTATAAGTATGGTGTGGTGCCAAATACCAGACCATGAACACACACACACAACATCAGGTCCAGTCCGGACTTATGTCATTACATCGTGCCCATTTGATGGGAATAGCTTTTCTGCATTATTGGTGATTGCGCAGTGATATCGACACCGCGCCAGCTCTGGAATGTTGGATCTGATTGGGAATGGTGTGCTTGTATATAGATTTTTTTATCTGACGTGTGGTTTTCATAAAAACGTAATTCAATTCCGATTTTTTTTTCCCCATTAAGAATGAATGGGCTGGAAAACTGCATATCCATCTACTACACTTCTGCTCAACCATAGGACACCGTTTCACATGTGGAGGGCAAAACCCCATGCACAAGTTCAATGATGGTCTGACCCACACTCGTCTGTTAGTCTTTTTTTCCATCCCCCATTTCTCCCATAGAGTCCCATTCATTTTCACCCCACTATTCAAACCCCATTGTTTCTGTTAACCTACAGCCATCAAACTGCATGTACTCACTCAGGACGGATTAGCAAACTCTAATCTACAGGCATTTCTCTATGTAGTTTATTCATCCCTCGTTCCTTCCATACACTCCCATTCATTTTTAGCAACAAATAGCAATATGCTAGCCGCAATCTTAAACTGCATAATCACTCTGCATTTTCTAGGTGTTCTAGGATTAAACAAAAAGACGCATTTGATGGTGACAACAAACCTGCATCTATTTTAGAACGGTAGGGTAGTTTAATAGCAGTCTCCATAGACAAACACTGACAGTAGAATAAATCTTACCGAAGAGCTCAGTGGCCGTAAACGTGGTGCTATCATAGGATGCCAACTTGCCACAAGTCCATTTCTGCAATGCTAGGTCTTCCCTTACCAATGGTAAGTGGCATGACTGTGAAATGGAAGTCTCAAGGAGCAGCAACAGCTCAGCAACAGAGCCTGGATTCAAGGTCCGGATGTTGCAACACACATGTTGCTGACGGGTGTATAAAGTCAAGTCAAGCAGTCTCCATAGACAAACACTGGCAGTAGAACTGATAGTAGAAGCTCAGTGACTCTAAACATGGCGCTAGGATACCAGTTTAGCCATGTTCTTCCCTGAGTTCCAAACTGACTCTGGAAGTAACATCAGCACAAGAACTGTGACTGCAAAACCCAGCACCAGAACCTGGATTCAAGGTCCGGATTTGAAGTCCTCAGGTGTACATCATTGCTAGAGGAATAAACCTCACAATATGGCCAAAAATATGTGGACACCATTACTAATTTGAGCAGGTGTTTCAGACACACATGTTGCTGAGAGGTGTATAAAGTCAAGCGCATAGTCATGCAGTCTCCATAGACAAACACTGGCAGTAGAACTGATAGTAGAAGGTCAGTGACTGGCACTAGGATACCAGTTTAGCCATGCTCTTCCCTGAGTTCCAAACTGACTCTGGAAGTAACATCAGCACAAGAACTGTGACTGCAAAACCCAGCACCAGAACCTGGATTCAAGGTCTGGATTTGAAGTCCTCAGGTGTACATCATTGCTATAGGAATAAACCTCACAATATGGCCAAAAATATGTGGACACCATTACTAATTTGAGCTTAAATTCAGATGTTTCAGACACACATGTTGCTGACATGTGTATAAAATCAGGCACATAGTCATGCAGTCTCCATAGACAAACACTGGCAGTAGAACTGACAGGTTGTACCGAAAACTCAGTGACTCTAAACATGGCACTAGGATGCCAGTTTAGCCATGTTCTTCACTGAGTTCCAAACTGACTCTCTAGAAGTAACATCAGCACAAGGACTGTGACTGCAAAACCCAGCAACAGAACCTGGATTCAAGGTCCGTATTTGAAGTCCCCAGGTGTACATCATTGCTAGAGGAATAAACCAATATGGCCAAAAATATGTGGACACCATTACTAATTTGAGCAGGTGTTTCAGACACACATGTTGCATAGTCATGCAGTCTCCATAGACAAAGACTTGGCAGTAGAACTGATAGTAGAAGGTCAGTGACTAGCACTAGGCTCCCAGTTTAGCCATGCTCTTCCCTGAGTTCCAAACTGACTCTAGAAGTACCATCAGCACAAGAACTGTGCATTGGGAACTTCATGATATGGGCTTCCAAATGGCTTAGCAGCTGCACACTAGCCTAAGGTCGCTATGCGTAATGTTAAGTCTTGGGTGGAGTGGTGTAAGTTACCCCATAATCTTGGTTCAACAGTGTTCATGACATTAACACAAGTATTAGCAAATGTAAATAAACGGACAGCCCAATTTATGCTGATCTGTTTTATTCATATGTACATGATGTCCACATTTAAATCAAGTCAATATAATGCATGGCTCATTTCCAGCGTCTTCTCTTTGTATTCATGAGAGGTGGAAGGTGTTGTCTCCCTGGAAGGGCCATTTGTAAGCACTTTAAATCATTAACGGTCTCTGTGGTAACTGCCGAGCGGATTCCACTCGACCCCGGAGACTCCTGGGCTGTTTTTAATTCAGGCTTTCCCTCCCTGGGGGGTCCGGAGACTTCTGTGACGTGCGTGGACGTGATGAACAATCAGACGGAAACTCCGAGAAGATGAAAGGAGGCGAGACAGGAAGGGAATATTTCACAGAGACAGAGAGAGAGCAGAAAACAGAGCGAACGAGGGAGAGAGAGAGAAAGACAGAGAGGGCAAGAAAGAGAGGGATGATGGTGACTGCAAATCAGCCTGCCGCTGGATGTAAGGCGATGCAAAGCGCACATTTCTTCGGAGCAGATGAGAGGGATCAGTCAGCCTACAGTGAGAGCGCCATCCATCTCCAACCTAATCCTCAGCCTTATTGGATTTTACCATGAGAGGGGGAACATGCGCCCCAAAGCTAGCGAACATAACTCAACCAGCATGCAGCATAACCCCACCATGCACCCACCAAAATCATCTTACTGTCACCCTGCTGAGATTATGGCGCAACTGGCGCTCACACAGGCTTAATAAACACTGAATAATCAGGTTTAAGCCTGAGGCCGGCTTTATGCAGCTAGCTCCATGTTGTAAATGGCCTGCAGCGAAATTTGGGTGCAGCTCAATGTCATTGATGCAAAGCTATCCAACTTGCACAATGGGCCACAATACACACGTAGAATCAATGTCTCATGAATATCTTGCCAAAGTCTAATAAACATGCCGCATTTCACCGTAATTCTTTCCTCTCCGTGTAAACCGGGCCCTCCCAATCTTGGGAAGCACCTCCATAAAAATTTCCTCACCAATCACAATGCTGAGGTCACTAGCCCCGCCCAAACAACCCAGTTTCAGAGTCAGATAAACTTAGCGATCTAACCAAAAGCTAGCACACTAGACCATCTGTCTGTTGCTCTGTCATGCATCCATCCATCCATCCATCAGCATTGTTCCTTCATTCTTGCTATACTTTGTCCATCTTTGCACAATGGCTCTAATGTCCACTTGTTCAGCCGTCCATTTGTGCATTTATTCATTCGTCCATCTGTCTGGCTATATGTCTTTTCATCCCTGACTATAGTCCCCTTAGTGTCACATAAAACTGGATATTGATGTAAGTCCTGTAGTAGGGATAGAGCTGGCTAGGAGTGTTAGAGCACTGTCAATTAAGCTACTCATTAGCCACGCCCAAACATTTTTCCAACCGATCTGATCAGCAGTTTTATTATAGTTTCACTCTCCACAGTAAAATAAGTATCTCCAAAATGGCAACTTCACAGGAGAGGCCAAAAACTTAATTCTAATGTAAGTCAATGGAACCAGACTTCTTTCCAAGTGATTTTGGGCCATTTCCATTGGCCCATTCATCAGGAAACCTTTGCATAATGTAAATGGCATCTACTGCATTCAAATGATGCATGAAAGTAAAAATCAAACAACATGTGGGCAGTGATTATGTTTATGTATTGTCTGTGTCCAAAGAAAAACATGTCTCTCCATTTTGTTGATTCTTACTTTTATGCCTCATTTGATCATATGATCTACTATCTACACTGTGTGGAGATTTCATGAAGAATGGACCAACAGAAACGGCCCAAAACGGCCCAAAACGGCTTGGAAAGACGTCTGGTTCCATTGACTTCCATTCAAATTAAATGAGGTTTTTGGACTCCCCTGTAAAGTTGCCATTGTGGAGATTTTTTTTGGACACCAATGATATGTGTTTCAGTCCAGCTTGACTGGATGTTTAATATAACACTCAAGGTGGTTTAATGTTATTCTTGTTAATGAATTCCATTCAAAATCTGCTAGCTGAGTACTCATTTAAAATCATATGAGCCAATGATACATCAAATTAATGAGAGAGGTGGAATTTTAATTAGCTGCTACATTAAAGAGATATGTTTTCAAATGCTTCTTAGAAAAGTGAGCCCTGAGTTTGACTGTCTAATAAAAGATGGAACTGAGTTCCACACACAGCATAATTGAAAGGCGCCGCTGCAGGTTTGCTGTATTATGCAGAAGATATTTCCAGAAGGCCAGTATCTACGGGTACAACACCAAGTGACCTAGGATTAGATCATGTAGAGCCTTAAAATCTAGTAGCAGAACTATTTTGGCATCTACACATCCTTGCATCCATCAAGTAGGCAGTGCGGTTCTTTCAGAAAAGGGATGATATGAGTCCCGTCTGTCCTTTACTGTGCTATTAAAATGTTATTTCATAATTATTAAGGCATGCCAAACACCATAGTGTGGAGGAAGCAGCTGAAACTGCATGTGTATGGAAGGGTCTACCAGCAGTGGCTAAAATCCCAGTCTACACAGAATTCTCCTCGGTACTGTGCCAGGGAAGGCATCCACCAAATCTGCTCCAACTGACCAACTCTTTGATGCATGAGTGTCTGAACATTGGTGTGGCCTATATCCAGAAACTTGAACTTCCTGTGAGCTTCTGATTTTCCTGTTTGGGAAACAACTTGGTAGCATAACCGTTCCAAAGAAAGTCGGTTGATCTGTAATGATTAACAAACTTACGTTTAGCGGACGCTCTTATCCAGAGCAACGCACAAGCTTAATCATATTACAGATGGGCCAGTGTAGTGTTAGTAGTCTTACCCAAGGACTTTTGGAGTAGCACAGCGTAGTCACCCAGACTGGGATTCAAACCCCAGTCTCCTACATGTGGTGTTGGCTCCCTAGCGGGTAGTGGTGTTATCTGCTGAGCTACACCAACCACAGTTTGAAGTGACGCGTGCTAAGCTAAAAGGAGAGCAAGGTTTTCTTAGCAAGTTAGCGGTTAAGCTAAACAACAGGATCCAGGCAAACATAACAAAGCGAGTAGACAGAGTCATCAACCAGAAGCACAAGCAAGAGTCGAAAACCAAACAGACAAGCCACGAGCAAAGAGAGAAAACCAGAAAGGAGTGAACCACATCAAGCAGAGTTAAAACCAGAATTACAAACAGGAATAACAAAGCTAGAGCGCTCGGTGTGCAACAGGAGGGGCAATACCTCACAATGTGTGCGTGCGGAGACCAGGGGTATATGAGTAAACATTCTAAATTACAAGCAGGTATGTGTGATCAGTATTCAGAGGATGACAAAAAAAACGGGACGTTATTGGATAATGGCGGACATGTGGCGGTGAAGTCATTGGGTGGCGGGTTCTGGGAGATGGGAGGCCGAGGGGAAACCCGAAAGTGAGGCACATGACAGCAGCCTAAAGTATGTGGAGACCCCCTTTTTCAGTAGGCTTGCCAATACAGGCCGAAACGTGGCCACATACATTCACATGCAGTTCCCAGACAGCACTGCCGTCTTCCACTACCACAGACTGTGACAGTGGCTGGAACTTGAGTATCTCCACACTCCTTGCTTGTTTCAGTGAGCAGTAATTAGCCAACATGCAGGGAGAGCCGTTATGTAGGCTTATATGCCAGGAGGCACCGAGGAGCCTTAAAGAGAAAGGGCTTTTATTTATGTGGAGCGAATGAGTTGTGTGAGCGCTCCTCGGTGTGTTTGTACACTCCACGAGCGGCATTATCTCCGATCTTATAAGTGTCGAGTGTGGAATCTCAATCTTTTATCTGTCTTCTTCCTCTTTCTCTCGCTCCTGTTTTCTTTTCCTGTTTGAGGGAACGTCCGAATCGATTTGGCTGCAGGCCCTCTCCTGGGCGTCGGAGCAGAAGCCATGCGGAGTGCGATCATTATCCATTCGGATCATCAGCCCAACAAAAGCAGCACAAACATCTATCACAGGCTGACATTCTGGGAGAGAGATGGACGGAGAGAGAGAGAGGGAAGGATGGAGAAAGACATAACGATAGAGAGGGGAATTTATATATATAGAATTATATAGGATATATATATATATATCGTCATAGAAAGAGAGCATGAGTGACACCATGAGAGAAAGGAAGGGAGGGATGGACAGACATATAATGAGAGAAAAAGAAGGAAAAGGACAGAATGTGAGTAGCGCTTGGGCTCTAAAGGCCAATAAGACTGTGGGAATGCGGCTACACGGATGACTATTTGTCCTGCTGCTAAAGAGCACAGCTCAATGACCTGCTCCCCTCCCAGCACTCACGGCTAAGTGACCCCAGCAGGAGCAATAGAAAAAGCAAAGCCACCTGTTTCAGCCCATTGGCTTCCATTCATCACCGCATATAGCTCTAGGATTACACCCAGTTGGACACTGACCAATCCAGCAACACTATATGTCCAGAAGTATCCAGACACCCCTTCTAATTAGGGGACTGGAGCCCAGACATTGTATAAGCTCCATGGTAAGGCTTTGCCAATAGAACAGGATGCCGTGGAGCAGCCTCATATGAGCCTGAGGTTGGTTAGAAGGGTTTACAGCCCCAAGTACTGGGATATGGAGCAGTGGAACTGTCTTTTCTGGAGCGATGGCACTCCATCAAATACCTTTGGGATGAACTGTGGTCCAGAACTGATCATCCAACATCAGTACCTGTCCTCACTAGTGCTCTTGTGCCATCAAAGCAATGTTCCAACATCTAGTCTCAAGCCTTCCCAGCAGGCTCCCTGCAGGCCAATGTAGTGTTAGGAGTCTTGCCCAAGGACTCTTATTGGTGTAGCACAGCATAGTCACCTAGACCGGGATTCGAACCCCAGTCTCCCACGTGTGGTGGTGGCTACTTGGCGGGTAGTGGTGTTATCCGCTGAGCTACACCAACCACTTAATTAATTCATATCCCAGATTTCCAACGAGCAAGTGTCCACAAACTTTTGACACATTGTGTATTTAGTGTTACTGTGTAGTATGGATAGATCAATTTAGCAGCACACCACTGGGTATATTATATAAGCCCCGGATAGGGTCGAAAGACGCCGCTGGGGCAACTGAAAGACGTCCAGTACCTGGACAGAGAAGAGCCCAGAGCAAATCAAACAAAGTTGTTGTGGTCAGTGTTTCTGCAAACTTACACTGTTCTTTGGCTTGAATAGCTTATTAAATAGGCTACCCAGAAATGTCACAGCAAAAGGTCTCCTCTCATGCACCGAATAATCAGGATAAGATAAATGGTCAGGCACAGCCCGTCCAGCCAAGTTGACCCTGCCCTGGGGCTGTTCCCATGTATCTGTTACAATGAATCATACTGACCACAAGCAAGAAGCAAAAATCTGTCCACCCTGGATCTCAGTCAGGCACACGCCAGCATTCAAGCCAAATGAGACAGAAGCACCGCTACTGACCGGTCTAGCATCCCTGACGAATAACAGCCCATATGAAAAATGCTGCCCAATTGACTGTTGGTGAGCAAAAGAAGCCCCGGAGCCAATGAGTCTCATGCATTTTTCAAGAGCCCTGCTGAAAACGGGACGAGAGGCCATTTTCCCGGCCGGTGAAAGTGCGGATCCGTATTAGCGCGAGCGTATTACACATAAGTGCACCATTTTCAACCTTTCAGCCCAACATGCCTGTACATCTCCGAGCATTTAAGACAGCAGCAATCAATTCCTTAATTAAGGCAGGCCATTCCGTACTCTTCTTCACAGTATAGTGCCTCTAGATTACCCAATAATCATTCTCAGTCAAATGGAATTCTGAATTTAAACATTGTATTGAATAAGGCTATACATTTTAAATGCACATCTCTCCCACTTTCTCTTTCACTCTGCCCCTCTAATCAATAACAAGTGCATTGCAATGTTGGAGTGACTATCCAAGCGCTCTCAGATCTAAAACAGTAACTGGTTGTATTTACAGAGTTGAGTGTAAACCAGGACACGGTAATCCAAGCAAGCAGAGCCGGTATGCGTATGAGAGGGCCCAAACCAAAAGATCAAGGAAGAGTCAAAACCAAGTTAACGCTCCAACCAGTGGCCAAGGGAAGACCCAAAAAACACGAGAACCGAAATACACTGGAAAAATCATGCTTGGTAAACAGACGGGGTAACAGGGAAGACATATCCCAGATTCCAATGAGCCAGTGTCCACAAACTTTTGACACATTGTGTATTTAGTGTTACTGTGTAGTATGGATAGATCAATTTAGCAGCACACCACTGGGTATATTGTATAAGCCCCGGATAGGGTCGAAATACGCCCCTGTGGCAATTGAAAGACGTCCAGTAACTGGACAGAGAAGGGCCCAGGGCAAATCAAGCAAATTTGTTGTGGTCAGTGTCGCTGCAAACTTAGACTGTTCTTTTAAGTCAGCAGCAATCCATTCCTTAATTAAGGCAGGCCATTCCGTACTCTTCTTCACAGTATAGTGCCTCTAGATTACCCAATAATCATTCTCAGTCAAATGGAATTCTGAATTTAAACATTGTATTGAATAAGGCTATACATTTTCAATTCACATCTCTCTCACCCTGTCCCTCTAATCAATAACAAGTGCACTGTAATGTTGGAGTGACTATCCAGGCGCTCTCAGATCTAAAACAGTAACTGGTTATATTTACAGAGTTGAGTGTAAACCAGGACACGGTAATCCAAGCAAGCAGAACCGGTATGGGTAAGAGAGGGCCCAAACCAAAAGATCAAGGAAGAGTCAAAACCGAGTAAACGGTCCAACCAGTGGCCAAGGGAAGACCCAAGAACGATTTGTTGGCACATGTGCAGTAGGTCCGGTGTCACTCCACCTCCACTCCTACCACACAATCTTCAGGAACTGATCTCTACATGAAGTCAATGGCTCATGTGAACCATAACCCCCAACTTATAGTCTCAATTATATTGTGTTCTTTAGTCAGATGGGTAAGCATGGTTTTAAAGAGGTGGCCAGGGTGATCGAGCACCCCAGATGACACTTGTACCAAGTTACCATTACCAAAAGTAGTGGGACATTCCCAGAATTTTGCAAACCATCTCTCTTGACCGTTGGAATTAAAAGGGTTAATGCAATTCCAAGTCATTTTGGACCAATTCCATTAATTCATATTTTAAAAAAAGACAGTTCAGGCAGTGTAGGAAGCATATGCCTTTCAAAGGAATGCACGTACAGCGTCTAGATATCACAACCACAATATGAACAACACATTCAGAGAAAGCAATGGAGGACAATAACAGATCCACTAATAGCCCATTCAGTGATAAGAATAGAATAAGGGTTGAATGGGAGCAATTCCGGCTCAATATTTACAATAAGAGACTCAGTAATTACAGTGTCTTCAGCGTTTAGAGCAGGAAGGAGGCTTGAATTGGAGAAATTCCCAAGTACTAAAGCAGAAACACGGTGAGAAAGAGACGGCCCTGTTTGCCAGGCATGTCTGGACCAACCGGCGTGCATTCAAGCATCGAAAACATCTTAGCTATTGACTGCACAACATGTGGATGCAAACCGCATGGCGGTTCAGTGCCTGACGGCGCCTCCTGTTGCTCTCCGCGGGTAGTGCGATCTCTCGGCACAGCAGTGGTGGTCTCACCTGCCAATACTCATCAGATCAGCGCAGAAAGGAGCTGATTGCTCCATCAGTGGGGGCTGAAGAGGCATGCGTGCACAAAAACAAAGAGTTGTCACTATCAGCCTAATGCACTCAAGAGACGACTATCAGCTATGGCCTTGTTCCAACAGAAAAGCTTTTGTCTCCAAAACAATTACTTAATGGGAGAAGACGAACAACATACTTACAATGCAAGAATTGAACTTGAAATTTGTAGTCACAATAAGCTCTATAAAAAACTGAGAAAAACTGCGTTATTAATTTACGTACATGTTTATAATTGTGACTTAGATAACAATCAGACCAGATTTCAGTTTTTAGCCTGCATGTACACTCATCATCGAAAGAATAGTTCCATCCAGAAGGAGGTGTGGGACTGCAGTGCTATTGGGAGGGAAGATAAAGGCTACCAGGGATGATACATTTAGACTGATATGATCAATATTTATTGAGCTACACATACAGAAGTCTGTCTCTCAGTATGGCGTTGGCCACCATGTTTGATAACCCAACATGCCAGACATCTCGGCATGGAGTTGTAGAGGTTCCTAATGGTGTCCTGTGATAATCCATCCCCTGCAGCTTGAATTTTCTTATGCAGGTTCTACAGATTTTGGGTAGAGGTGGAATAACAGCAGGTCTTCTGAGCATGTGACCTGTGACATCAAACATCTTGGTGCTGACCAAGGTGCCTCCACCAAGACAAAAGCAGGCCTAATTACTGAAGATGACCCGCTGCCATTCTGAGTCACTCCATGACAGTCTGGCATGACACCATTGTAGTCTTTGCCGATGTTGCAAAGGGTAGTCGTCGTAACAGTCCGCGTGCATGTAGTCCTGCATCGTCTGCCAATGATCCTTGCTGAAAGTCTGCAATCATGGCTGTTGGGTCTGCCAGGTACAGTGATAAGGCCCATCTTTGCTTATGTCCCATGCGCTGCCGAGAGTGAAACTTGAATCATTTGCATGTCTCGCAATATCAAACCTACCCACCAAGTTTCATTCCTGTTGGTTGATTCCTTCTGGGTGCGACTAAGATAAGATAAGACAAGATAAGATAATCCTTTATTGATCCCACAGTGGGGAAATTTGCAGTGTTACAGCAGCACAGAGGAAAAAACAGAAGTGTCAGGAATGCAAATAATAAAAAAGATCTATATACAAAAAGTACAGAAAAATATAAATAAAATACTAAAAATTGAAACCCAGAAGACAGGATTATGCTATGCAGTTTTATTTCACATAACAGAAATAGAAATAGACTACCGAGTTTTATTGCACATAGTAGAATAGACTAGTGTAGAAAAAGACTACTGTAGAAACAGACTACTGAGGCAAGCGGCTGTTATACAGTCTGGTGGCGGCCGGAAGGAAGGATCTGCGGTATCTCTCCTTCACACACCATGGGTGCAGCAGCCGGGCACTGACCATGAGTGTATATGTGGTATATGCAAGCTGTGTTTTGATTGTCTGTCCTATATTGTGCTTCATTCAAATGAAAAAGGAAAAAGTTGTGGATGTGTGGATCCTGTAGAAGCTGCAGTGATCTGTTTGCTAACTGACAGCCATGAACAGTACAACATTTAATCACTTCCCCACTTCCACTTCAATGACTCTGTTACAGACTGTCTGCAGGAATAACACTCCACATGACTTCGATGTGAATGGGCATGGCTTAGGGGTGCAAATTCTTCACACTGACAGATGCTGGGTTTTGCAGAGCTCTGTATGCGTGCAATCTGTTTTCGTGGCAGTTAATCTCAGTTTTAGCTTGTAATGATAACACAATATGACTAGTGTTGGTAGGTTGTTCTTTTTTTGGAAAATTTGATCAATAACAAGAGTCACACTGCAAAAAATATATATCTTGGCAGGTAAAATGACCTTCTGTGTAGTTGACAAATAATAAGAGATAGTTGTAGACTTATTTTGAGATTCTTTAACTTTCCAGACATGTTTAGTTGTTTTAATTGATTTTTGGAAGCCCAGTGTTCTTACTATACTACTATTGACGGACAGATTTGGTTATAGAAATTTGCCTGAAACAGGCCATATTTTTCAACAATATGGTGAGAAAAATTGATTTACTAATATCACCAGTGTCTGGAAATAAGTAAACTGAGCTTCCAACAATTTCAAAATTGAAATTTATAAGATATATCAACTAGATATAAGATCATTTTACTTACATGTACAGCCCAACAACCTCCCCCAAAAAATTAGGAGATGTCCCTCTGTCCCCATTCCACACCCAAAGCCTTGGATTTTCCCCAGTGGCATGGCTAAACCTCGGTATGCTGGATGAATGGACATGTGTGAATGGGCAGATAGCTAGATATGTTTTTATATCAGTACTGTTGACATGTTTCTTGCACCCTGAAAAAACAGAATGTTTAAGTGACACCTGGGGACCTGGCTAAAATGTCTGTATTTCAGTTTATGTTGCTGCACTTGTAGCCTTGTACAACTAAATGCTGTATTTCTTATAAACGCTAATCCAGAAAGTTGATCAATTCAAATTCTGCATCCAATAAGTATTCATACACCAGCATCAGCATAAATGTACATAGATAGATAGGAATTTGTCTCTCTAGCCCACAAATGTCAGTTGTGTCTAGTTAATATCTGTCGATTTACTTGTGGAAAAAATATAAAAAATTTGCTTTGTTAATGTTTGATTGGTTTAATCATCACTAAATGTTCACATTCAAAATAAATTAAAAGAATAAAGAAAGAAATATAGGTTTGCTTAAATCAGTGATGGCTTTGAGTATATTTATGAAATTATAATGTTATTACCTCATTTTCAAAAATACATTAATTTACATTTTTAAATTAGAAGTCCAGCATAGAGAATGTGGTCCTACACAAATGTTTGACCACCCTGGTCAGATTCCCTAAATAGAAACCAACTTGAAGGCATAGTAAGTGATGCTAATCCAATGCACTTTTGTCTAATTCAGTGAATGTGCCCTCACGTTCCTCTAGCTGTCCATTCTGAGTGCACGCTAAAAAGAAACCTGGTGTTTGCACACAGCTCTGACACTGTAAAACAAAAGTAAAAAAAAGTAAAAAAAAAGTCGCTTGGATCAAACCACATAACACATGTCCAGACAATCGGTAACAGGGGGCCAGTCCGGCACAGAACGGGGGAAGAGTAGGGGCTACGTAATGAACTTCAATGCTATGTCAAGAAGAAGAGATGGCTGAGAAACAGCCACAGATGAGATGATCTGTAGAGCAAAGACATTAGTTACGTTGCTTGCTGTGTCGTTTGTTCACTGATCTTCACTGTTAGGTTTCCAAACAATGAAGGGCTTTATAGGCACGAAGATCTAAATAAAACAGGTTTGCATTTATTGATAAGGCAGGTGTGCACTCGTTCTGACTGTGTAACTGCACACTGGGCAAGATTGGAAATGTTAAGTTCTCCACTTTTCTCTGTCATAACCACTGTAACTGAGTTTGCCGGTATTTGTTTATCTTCACTTGATGCCACCTGTCACCTGCCAATGTTAAACCCAGCTGTCACCCGTCAGAGCTGAAGCCAGCTGGCACCTGTTAGGCCACCTGTTGTGAAACAGGTTCAGGAAGACTTGCCGTGGCTGTATCAGCAAACACATAACATTGGCACAACAGTGACTGCTTTCTTACAATGCTGCTACAATGGCGTAATGAGGTGGGGCGGGTTACAGTTGTCACGATGTGACTTTTGTTGTTAAATGGTATTATGACTACTTGTTGGCAGTGTTGCAAAATAATGGAAGGATATTAGAAGGTTGTGACAATGCACTGACAGCGTTGAGGGCACCGAAACAATGGGGGTGTGAAGTTTGACATAAATATCCATCTCCAGTGCCACAGGTGCCCACAGACCCCCTAACCAAATAACAATCACAGCACTTGTACACCTTTCACAGTCACTTCCATGTTTATTCAGGCACCATTATGAGTTAAAAAGGGTCAAACCTAGCTAACTAGCTAACCTAGCTAATATTAACACCCACAGCCAAGCGGGCTATGTGTGGAACTTCTTAATACAGGCTGTAGGTTTTATAGTTTCATACTGTGAACCGACATCTTCAGGTTCTGATTGTCATCTGTTTTTATGTGCTTCTCAGCTTAAGCAAAGATAGCTAGCCTTAGCTACCTAGCTCTGACTTAGCTAGCTAGCTAGCTAGCTAAGACTTTGTCAGCTCGTCTGACTGACAAGTCTGACAACCGTAACACGTAGACGTGGGTCCATAGCATGAAAATTCTTTTAAAACCCAAAGACTAGATAAGGGTATGCACAAAAAGCCAGTTTGGCTTTTGTCAGTAGGTGCTAATGTTAGCTAGGTTTGCTAGCTAGCTATCTTTGGCAGCTCATTTGACTGTCAAGCCTGACAAATGAAAAACACGAAGTGGGTTCATAACAAGAAACACCCTGTAATATTCCTAGACTATATATCAGTGGTATCCACAAGAAGCACATTTGGCTTTTTCCAGTACGTGCTAACGTTAGCTGGGTTAACTAGCTAGTTAACATTAACTAGCTCCCTATTGGCATCAAACCTTGTTCCTTCCATATTCGTTTCAAAATTGTAATCAGCTGCACATCTGCTGTTCTCTTTCCCACCTAAAGGAAACGCTGATTCGTTTTTGGACTCTTTGGACTATTTAAACAATGAGAGACAGTACAGAAGAAGCTGGGACCTGGACATCAAGGTCGATGCATTGCAGCTTAACAAGCGGATAGGTTGTCAGGCTGTAACTGTGTTTGCAGGGCTGGCTTTTCACCTCTGACAGAGCTGAACGCTGAGCGGGATGACGTTCGGCCTGAGGTTAAACATCAGAGTCTGAACCCAGCAGCAATTAGCTCAGCAGGCCTGTGTGCATGTGTGTTTTGAAGCTGTGTAGATGTGGCTTCCACTGTCTGTGCCATCAATATCATTTCCCTGATGTATTTGCTTCGTTTTCATACAATCTTCTCGCGGTGTTGCTTTGCTTTTCTCTTCGGGCTCAGCCTTCATCTCGCTCACCTCACAGTGTCAGTTATCACCATGACGATGGGGAGATCAGAAGAGCTAGCTATGACTCAATGCCCCTCTGATGTGTGACATGAAAACTCCCCCAGTTTCTAGAAAGAAGTTACTTTAGCAGATCACTTTAGCCAAGTTTCACACAACTTGCACTACATTTAGGAGATGCAGGATTAAAGCCGTAATTTAAATTGTGCTTTTAATCCAGTTTGGATCTGCACAGTCTGCAGCTTTGCAGTCTGATATTAATAACTGTGTAAGGATATTAATCCAGTATGAATCTGCAGCGTGTGTGGTGTTTACAGTCTGACGGTAATAACTGTGGAGTGATTATAATCCAGTATGAATCTGCAGCGTGTGTAGTGTTTACAGTCTGACGGTAATAACTGTGGAGTGATTATAATCCAGTATGAATCTGCAGCGTGTGTAGTGTCTACACTCTGACAGTAATAACTGTGGAGTGATTATAATCCAGTATGAATCTGCAGGGTGTGTAGTTTTTGCAGTCTGACAGTAATAACTGTGGAGTGATTATAATCCAGTATGAATCTACAGCGTGTGTAGTGTTCACAGTCTGACGGTAATAACTGTGGAGTGATTATAATCCAGTATGAATCTGCAGCGTGTGTAGTGTTTACAGTCTGACAGTAATAACTGTGGAGGGATTATAATCCAGTATGAATCTGCAGTGTGTGTAGTGTCTACAGTCTGACGGTAATAACTGTGGAGTGATTATAATCCAGTATGAATCTGCAGCGTGTGTAGTGTTTACGGTCTGACAGTAATAACTGTGGAGTGATTATAATCCAGTATGAATCTGCAGCGTGTGTAGTGTTTACGGTCTGACAGTAATAACTGTGGAGAGATTATAATCCAGTATGAATCTACAGCGTGTGTAGTGTTTACAGTCTGACGGTAATAACTGTGGAGTGATTATAATCCAGTATGAATCTGCAGGGTGTGTAGTTTTTGCAGTCTGACAGTAATAACTGTGGAGTGATTATAATCCAGTATGAATCTGCAGCGTGTGTAGTGTCTACACTCTGACAGTAATAACTGTGGAGTGATTATAATCCAGTATGAATCTGCAGCGTGTGTAGTGTTCACAGTCTGACGGTAATAACTGTGTGGAGTGATTATAATCCAGTATGAAATCTGCAGCGTGTGTAGTGTTTTACAGTCTGACAGTAATAACTGTGGAGGGATTATAATCCAGTAAGGAATCTGCAGTGTGTGTAGTGTCTACAGTCTGACTGGTAATAACTGTGGGAGTGATTATAATCCAGTATGAATCTGCAGCGTTAGTGTAGTGTTTACGGTCTGACAGTAATAACTGTGGGTAGTGATTAATAATCCAGTATGAATCTGCAGCGTGTGTAGTGTTTACGGGGTCTGACAGTAATAACTGTGGAGAGATTATAAATCCAGTATGTAATCTACAGCGTGTGTAGTGTTCACAGTCTGACGGTAATAACTGTGGAGTGATTATAATCCAGTATGAATCTGCAGGGTGTGTAGTTTTTGCAGTCTGACAGTAATAACTGTGGAGTGATTATAATCCAGTATGAATCTGCAGCGTGTGTAGTGTCTACACTCTGACAGTAATAACTGTGGAGTGATTATAATCCAGTATGAATCTGCAGCGTGTGTAGTGTCTACAGTCTGACGGTAATAACTGTGGAGTGATTATAATCCAGTATGAATCTGCAGCGTGTGTAGTGTTTACAGTCTTGGAACGGTAATAACTGTGGAGTGATTATAATCCAGTATGAATCTGCAAACGTGTGTAGTGTTTTACAGTCTTGACAGTAATAACAGTGGAGTGATTATAATCCAGTATGAATCTGCAGCGTGTGTAGTGTTTACAGTCTGACAGTAATAACTGTGTAAGGATATTAATCCAGTATGAATCTGCAGCGTGTGTAGTGTTTACAGTCTGACAGTAATAACTGTGGAGGGATTATAAACAGTATGAATCTGCAGCGTTGTGTAGTGTTTACAGGTCTGGACGGTAATAACTGTGGAGTGATTATATAATCCAGTATGAATCTGCAGTTTCGCGTGTGTAGTGTTTACAGGGTCTGACGGTAATAAACTGTGGAGGATTATAATCCAGTATGAATCTGCAGCGTGTGTAGTGTTTACAGTCTGACGGTAATAACTGTGGAGGGATTATAATCCAGTATGAATCTGCAGCGTGTGTAGTGTTTACAGTCTGACGGTAATAACTGTGGAGTGATTATAATCCAGTATGAATCTGCAGCGTGTGTAGTGTTTACAGTCTGACGGTAATAACTGTGGAGTGATTATTATCCAGTATGAATCTGCAGCGTGTGTAGTGTTTATGTTCTGACAGTAATAACTGTGGAGTGATTATAATCCAGTATGAATCTGCAGCGTGTGTAGTGTTTACAGTCTGACAGTAATAACTGTGGAGGGATTATAATCCAGTATGAATCTGCAGTGTGTGTAGTGTTTACGGTCTGACAGAAAAACTGTGGAGTGATTATAATCCAGTATGAATCTGCAGTGTGTAGTGTTTACAGTCTGACGATAATAACTGTAGGGTGGTAATAATCCAGTATGAATCTTTACAGTCTGACAGTTAAATTTCCAGAGTTTATGTTTTTCTTTAATTGCCTGAATTCCTGTTTGAAATGTAAGAGACAGACCTGCTAAGAGACAGGCTTGCTATCAGCTCGATGTATTGTTGTTATTAAGTATTTCCTGGCCTTACTCATATTTCCATAATGCTAATGTTTTATGTTATGAGAACATAGATACAAAAGTACATGGGCTGTGCTTTGGTATAAACACAGCACTCTGAAGTCGGGGGTCTGTGCACCACAATGTAAACTAGCGTGCTCCTCTTTGTTCCTGGATGTATAGGTTGTAATTTCAGAGGCGTAGCTCGGCCGTGTTGCAGTTGTGTTTTTTCCCCCATTCACTGAAGCTCATCAGGTGAGAGAGTTCTGCATGTCACACTTCATTACCTGCCTGTAGAACACCAGAACACAGCATGCTTTTAATGGAAGCAATGAGAGAAAGGAAGTGATAGAGGGATAGAGAGAGAGAAAAGAAGATGGTGGAGAGAGAATAGGAAAAGATGGAAAAGGGGAGAAATGGAGAAGGACACCAGTGAGAGTAGGAGAGTAATGGTTGATAATGTGAACTGGTTTCTCATTAGAAGCCTCTCTCTCTCCCTCTCTTTCTCTTTCTAGCCCATGGTGAGCTCAACTGGAAGCCTGAGCTTTCTGTCTCTTTCAATTAGAATCCAAAACGAGGTCTGGCCATCACTACCATCCCTTTCCCTGTTTACCCCACAGTCCTGCTGACCACATGAAGCTGTGTTCTCTCTCTTTCAGTGCTTATCTCTCTCCTGCTCTCTGTCTGCCTCAAAGAAAAGAAAGTCTCACACTGGAAACAGGATGTCTGGGTGTGATTGGCGGGGCTGGAATGTGGAGTATTAATGGAAGTTGGTTTCGGGGACAGCATGGTGTAGAGGTGGCTATATGAGCTCAATCTTACATCACAGGAAACCTGGATAATTCACAATGTGAAGTGAAAAAAAAAAAAATAAAAAAATAAAAAAATAATAATAATAATAATAATAATGAAAAAAAAATTAATAATGCATACAAAACAACAATATTAATAATAAATATAAATTTAAAAAATCGAATAAATATTTAAACTATAGAACTATAGTTATATAATGTAGAACTATACATACATACATACATATATATATATATATATATATATATATATATATATATATATATATATATATATAGCTGATGTGTGTGTATATATATATATATATATATATATAGCTTATATATATATATATATATATATATATATATATATATTTATTTATTTATTTTTATTAATAATAATACTACTTATATTAATGCATGTAATGCATGGTTTTGAATTTGGTTTAGTAAATGGTTGCTGTTTTTAGTGTTTTATGATTTTTCTGAGCTCCTGTAGAAGCTGTTCAGGTTCTGGTTTAAATCATCTAATTTGTGGCTGAATATTTCTCAGCTTATCACAGAAAACCTCAATGTCACACCTTTATTCACCCCCTGGTATACCTCCCACCCCTGCACGCTTTCACATCAGCTGTCACTGTACGTGTGGGCCGCCGCCGCTGTCTAACTGACAGTGCTGGCAGAAAGACAGTCGAGTTGAAGCTAAGAGAGTTACTATCACCATCAGAACTAGCACCACATCACTGCCTTTATTATCACTGTGCCAAAACTGCATTCAGTTCATTAATGCTACTCTGATATTATTACCCTGTTGAGCGATGATCACAAACATCGGAACCGTCCAGCTTCGTTCTGCACCTACACTGTAGTGCTGAATCCCATGAAGATTTGTTTTGACAGGTTTACTTGTACTTAACAGAGAAGACAAAATTTCAGAACTTACCTACGGTAGCAGCCATTGGTCTATAGAGATTCTGAAATCTGAAACTACAGTCATTATGCCGTTAAATAAATGAATGAATGAATGAATGAATGAGTAAATAAATTCTAGTACCCATGGTGATCAGTAACATGTGGAATTTGGCCCATTGGCACCGTGGTTAGCACCAAGATGAACAAGTTGTTGTCACACACATGTCTAGAAGGCCTGGTGTCAGTCCACCTCCACCCCTACCACACCATCTGCAGGAACTGTCTGAGGACATTCTAGCTTCATGGGATGGATTATCACAGCCCACCATTAGGAAACTCTACCACTCCATGCCGAGACATCTGGCATGTTGGGTTAGCAAACATGGCGGCCTGAGGCCATACTGAGAGACAGACTTCTGTATGTGTAGCTCAGTAAATATTCCCCATATCAGTCTAAATGTATCAACATTTATTGTTCCTGGTGACCTTTATCTTCCATCCCAACAGCACTGCACTCCCACACCTCCTTCTGGGTGTAGCTATTCTTTTGATGATGGCAAATGCGTTAATGGTGAGCAGACACAAGATTAAGATTGTGAAGGAGCCCCAGTGCTGGTTACATCTAAATTGAACAAGAAGCCCACCCAAAATTCAAGCCCACCGCTGAAGATGTGCCCAAAACCATTTGTAGTCCTTCCCACCTTCCAGATATGTCATGAGCACTGGTGGAAGAAGTGAACAAACCATGTACCTGAGCTAAAGTAAAGCCTGCCCAGGTAAAACATTCCTCCAGTAGACATCACCTTAAAGACTTCCATTCTTCTCAGTGTGTCACGTTCTCACTGGACAGAGGTCAGCCAAAGTATGGACTATCACTGTTCTTCATTCACGTCTAAATAAAGAAAGACTTGCAGGAGATCTCTCAGGATCTCTTGGAAGCCCCCGAAGGCTTGCTCTGAGACGAGCTGGAAAGTTGCAGAGTGTTGCAGGTGCAGATCTGTAACCTCCACCAGGGCCTTCGAGTGTCAATGCCAAGGGCCCCGCTTGTGCCGGGGAGGTTGTTATAGAAGCAGTAGGCGACTGGTCAAGGGTTTGATTCATCTCTTTCACCGGAACGCTGAAAGACAGCGGCAGCCAGCGCTGCAAAGGATTAAAAGGAAAGACCGCGGGTCTTTACATGTCGGCACAAAGCGAGGTTGCACATACCAAATGAAAGGGGTTGAGTGAGATCTAAGCAGCGGAGTGAAAGAACAGGCCACCGCGCAGAGAGATGACAGACAGCAGCGGCATTTTACAGCAAACAGGAATGGCTTCTAATTAGCACTACAAATCGTCTGGACCAGAAGTATCCCTAAAGCATGTAAGCATGCTCAATGAGAATGTCTTCATAGATCTACCAATAGCATCTTCATAGACCAAGTTCCTCATGTCCTCCAGTAAGGTCTTCCTCTCAGGAATCTGAGAAAAATCTGATATCTTGCTCATCGGCAAAAATTAGGTGTGTTATTGGATTTGGCAAGGACTGGACAAGTTTCAGGACGTAGGCCGCATCAGTGTTTAGCCACTCTTGCAGCAAAGAGTTGCACCACTGCATGGCGTTTTCCTCGTTTGCCCATGTAGTCCCACAGATTCCAATCCCCAGATTTCAATCCTCTTGGAATCTGTGGGCCTACCTGGACAAATGAGAAAACGCCAGGGAAGGCATCCACCAAATCAGCAACAGGGCACATCTTAACTGCAACAGTGGCTGAACATTGATGTGTATATGAGTTGAAGTATACATCAGTCAGTCACAGATTCAGCCCTGTATCCTAATCCCTGAATCCCAATACCAATCCCAATCCCAACAAGGATAGGAATGGTATGTTTCCTCGTAAATTGCTAAGGCAAAACCTGATTGTTCCAGCAGCTCAGGGTAGACACTGTGGTTCAAATCTACTGTCACCTCAACCAATGAACCTACAGGGGTTGGACAATGAAACTGAAACACCTGTCATTTTAGTGTGGGAGGTCTCATGGCTAAATTGGACCAGCCTGGTGGCCAATCTTCATTAATTGCACATTGCACCAGTAAGAGCAGAGTGTGAAGGTTCAGTTAGCAGGTAAGAGCACAGTTCTGCTCAAAATACTGCAATGCACACAGCATTATTTGGGTGACATACCAGAGTTCAACAAGGAAAAGGACCAAACTGTTGGGCAACACGTCTTGCTGGGCGCGAATCTGTGACCCAGACAGCCAGTCTTTGTGGATTATCAAGAGCCACGGTATCCAGGGTAATGTCAGCATACCAACCAAGAAGGACGAACCTCCACCAGCATCACGTAGTGACCTGCCACTATCCTGCAAGAAGAATGGCTTAAAATCCCTCTGACCACTGTGCAGGACGCAGTATATGTCATTCCCAAGACCAACTGACGCTGTATTGGCCGCAAAAGGAGGCCCTACACCATACTAATAAATGACTGTGTTCTAAAACCAGGTGTTTCAGTTTCATTGTCCAGCCCCTGTATTTCCACATACAGTCCCAACAGCCCCAGAAACTAACAACTAAAGGACATGTTGTTTGTTCAGGAAGCTTATGTCACTGTTTTAAGGTTTGGAAACCGTGGCTAAAGGGTGGAGGGGTGCAGGAAGGTGGTCTTGGAAACAAGTCTCACTCCGTTCTACAAGTGTAGGCCAAAGTTTTCCATGCTAATAGCGAAGCTAACAGCGACGCTAAATGGGAACTGCAGTGCAGTGGTGCTGTTGTGGACTGCACGCAGTAGGCGACACACCGGTACATGATCAGAAAAGGAACTGGAGGTAGGATAGAGAGAGAGAGCGGAGTGGCTATGAGAAGTGACAGAGCGTAAACTAATGTTGCAGGGTTTACTGCTAGCATTGTCATTTCTCCTCACCCTGCACTATTGCATGCTGACAGGCGTTTTGCTTGCATATGCTAACTTCATGTTTCTTTCTGCCCCATTTCTCTCCGCATGGCCCTTTCCCTCTCTCTCTCTCTCCTCCTTATCTCAGAGAAGAAATATCACCTGTGTGTGCAGGAGAGAGTAAATCATCCTGTACTTGTACAAGGTCACTGAGCCTATCTGCCCGGCTGCAGCTGTGGATTAGCTTCAACGCTAAAGGGCTAGCCTAAAGAGCTAGACTGCATCAGAAAGCTGCAGTATTTGGCCTAGTGGTGCAGTCTGAGCGCTAATTACCAGCGGACTGGGAGCAGCTTTGGGGCAAGTGGGTTCTTTTAGAAGACGGGAGGTGGGTGTATAAAATGGCTTTGTAAGGACTGCACATCTGCTGGGAAAAGTTTTTCAGAAGTTTGGTCAATGTTTGATTTGGGACAGTGTAGTATCACATTAGTATCACCATGACTAACCGTGATGCATTTAATTTAATGTTAATGCGAATATTATGTGCATAAAGGCAAAAAATGTATCGTCGCTGTCCAGTTAAAAACATGTCTCCATTTTTGTTGGTTTTTACTTTAATGCCTCATTTGATCACATGATCTGCTGTTTACACTGTAAGGAAATTTCATGAAAAATGGACCAACAGAAATGGCCCAAAACTGCTTGGAAAGACGTCTGGTTCCATTGACTTCCATTCAAATGAAATGAGGTTTTTAGCCACTCCTGTAAAGTTGCCATTTTGGAGATACCTGTTTTTCTTTGGACAGCGGCGATATTTGACAGAGATTTGACACAGATTACATAGAGGCCTCAACAACTAAATCCACTCAACATCAAAAGAACAGTTGCACAAATAGCTGCACCCAAAAGGAATGAACCAACGGGAATGAAACTTGGTGGGTAGGTTTGACATCATGAGACATGCAAATGATTCAAGTTTTACGCTCATCTGCGAATGTGACATAAGCAAGGACCTATTACAACAACTGCACTTAACACCATGTCAATATCACCAAAGATGTGCCAGTTAGCAAAGATGGCGGCCTGATGCATGATATTACTTTTGTACGTGTAGCTTAATAAATATTATCAACCTATTTAAACTAAATCTAAATGTATCGTCATTTATTGTTCCTGGTCACCTTTATCCTCCTTCCCAAGAGCACTGCAATCCCACATTTCCTTCTGTGAGTGTCAGATTACAATGAGAAGCTACACATCCCTTCAGTCAATGGTCAACCATCTTAGTGACGTACTTGTGGGACTTTCTTGTAGACCTGCATTCTGTGTGAAGCTGCTTTGTGACAACCTCTGTTATAAAAGGCGCGAGACTGAGGGCTGCATCCTCTTAACCCGTACTGCAGAACGCGCTGCCTCATTTAAAGGCCAGCCGGTGGTTGCATGTGCCAACCCAGCTCCTGTAGCAGGAGGGCACTCCTGAATAAACGCTAGACAGGCCAGCCTGTTCATCAAACTTACTTCCACTGTCAGCTTCAAGTGTCACTGGAGGACCATGGCCAATGCCGCCAGGCTGCTTTGCTGCTATGCCAGCAGGTCCTCGGCAGCTGCTGTCGAAGCATCTAACCTCCTTCACTCTGGGCCTGGTGTTCTAGGTATCACATACGCGAACCCTTTTACTCTATACTTGTTAAATGGATTATTATCTATGAGTCCCGTATTATGTTTTCCTCTAACCGGAGTCCATTGTTCCAAACGTGTTCTAGTTTGTCATGTGCTTTGTGTGGGGTGTAGAAACGGAGATGATTGCAGTGCGGTTCATTGCTTATTGTTCTCAGTGCAACTGTTGTTCTTGCTGCTTTCAGCTCCAGTGAGTGGCTGCTGGTTTCCCTCATCCCTTCCTGATCCTCACTCTGAGAATGCGTTGTTATATCTTGGGTGTCACACTTGTCTGGGGTTAGTTATGGACTATGAAAGCTCATAGTCCATAGTCCAACTGCATCTTATCAAACCAATAGCACTGAAAGCGATGCTTAAGTTAGCTCTTTGCTTTGGCTCCAAAACAAGAGTGTTGCTTAACCCATAAGAGCCCTGACCCGTTTCCCCTTAAGGAAAAATAATGAAGGGTCAGTTATAAGATCATAAAAGATCAGAAATGGCGTTAGAATGGGTATATGTAATATAGAATATGGGTATATGTAATAGAGAATATGGGTGTGTGTAATATAGAATATGGGTATATGTAATATAGAATATGGGTGTGTGTAATATAGAATATGGGTATGTGTAATATAGAATATGGGTGTATGTAATATAGAATATGGGTATATGTAATATAGAATGTGGGTGTATGTTATATAGAATATGGGTATGTGTAATATAGAATATGGCTATGTGTAATATAGAATTGGTATATGTAATATAAAGAATATGGGGTATAGAATATGGGTATGTGTAATAAAAAAATATAGAATATGGGTATATGTTATATATAGAATATGGGTATGTGTAATATAGAATATGGGTATATGTTATATAGAATATGGGGTATATGTAATAGAGAATATGGTCTATAATTTAATATGGGAATATGGCTATAATGGTAAATATAGAATATTGGTATATGAATATAGAATACGGGGTATGTGAATAGTGTGTGTGATGGGTATGTAATGATATAGAATATGGCTTATGGGTGTAATATAGAATTTGGCTATGTGTAATATAGAATTGGTATGTGTAATATAGAATATGGGTATGTGTAATATAGAATATGGGTAATGTGTAATATAGAATTTGGCTTATATGTAATATAGAATTGGTATTGTTATGTAATATAGATAGAATATGGGTATATGTAATATAGAAATATGGGTATGGTGTAATATAGAATATGGTAATATGTGTAATAGAGAATATGGGTGTGTGTAATAGAATATTGGCTATGTGTAATATAAATGGGTATGTAATGTACAATATAGAATATGGCTTATGTGGGTATATGTATAGAGAATTGGTATGTTAATATAGCAATATGGGTATGTGTAATATATAGTATGTGTAATATAGAAAATGGGTATGTGTAATATAGAAATATGGGTATATGTAATATAAGAATATGGTATATGTAATATGAATATGGTTGGATATAGAAATGGGTATATGTCATATTATAGAATATGGGTATGTGTAATTTAGAATATGGGTATGTGTAATATAGAATACGGGCTTTATGTGTAATATAGAATATTGGTATGTTGTAATATAGAATATGGGTCTATAATATAGAATTGGTATATGTAATATGAGTATATAACATATGGCTATGTGTAATATAGAATACGGGTATGTGTAATATAGAATATGGGTATTGTATTATAAGAATATGGGTATATGTATATAGAATATGGGAATATGTGATATAGAATATGGGTATATGTAATATAGAATAGGGGTATGTGTAATATAGAATATGGGTATGTGTAATATGATATGGCTATGAGGTACAAATATAGAATATGGGTATGTGTAATATAGAATATGGGTATATGTAATATAGAATTGGTATGTGTAATATAGAATATGGGTATATGTAATAGAGAATATGGGTATATGTAATATAGAATATGGGTATGTATAATATAGAATATGGGTATGTGTAATGTAGAATATGGGTATGTGTAATATAGAATATGGGTATATGTAATATAGAATTGGTATGTGTAATATAGAATATGGGTATATGTAATAGAGAATATGGGTATATGTAATATAGAATATGGGTATGTATAATATAGAATATGGGTATGTGTAATATAGAATATGGGTGTGTGTAATATAGAATATGGGTATGTGTAATGTAGAATATGAGTATATGTAATATAGAATATGGGTATATGAACGTTAGAGCTGTTAAATGGGTCGGAACCTTAAAGGTACAAAACCCAGACTGTAAAATGAGCTGGTTTTGTCTCTAACTGCACTCACCAAGCTCATCACCATTTTCTAAATGAGGTCATATGTTCACCAACTGTCATGTGACTGCGTCCAGGTTGTTCGGTATAGGTCACTCAGGGACTCCATGTGTTCAGGTGAAGGATAAAGCTGTATAAAGAACTTTACATACTTTTAAAAGGCTTGTGACACATACCTCACTGTGGGCTTCTATGGGTTAATAATGCTGTCCCTGTGAGCTCCACGTTCCTTCGCCCTTACTATGATTGCTACAAGTCTTCCCACACTATTGCAGCGTATTTCAGACGGTACACCTTGAGCCTTATATACGAGTATATTGCATATTTTTCCATGTATGTTTTTTTTTTCAGTGTAGTACAAGTCAAAAGACATAATGGGTGCTAATATGAAGAGCATTCATACTCGGTGGGTGCAATATCCCACAATACTCATTTCCCTTCCCTGAATATGTATTCCATTATTACTGCTGGAAGCCGGCCGATTGCACTCCCACTCCTAGCACGTTGAAACTGTGGCTGTAAATTGTGATAATGAACTTGCTCCCAGCTTACAGGCAAGAAAGTACATGGAATTTTGACCGGAATTGACTGGAACGCGTGAAGCGAGACCTCTTGATTGGGGGGGGGGGCCTTT
>JAMWET010005469.1:0-22500 GCA_024036415.1 Prochilodus magdalenae
CTTTAAGTAACCTAAAGCAACAAATCTGCCTTATAGTGCCTTTAAGGAACCTAAAGCAACAAATCTGCCTTATAGTGCCTTTAAGTAACCTAAAGCAACAAAACTTCCTTATAGTGCCTTTAAGTAACCTAAAGCAACAAATCTGCCTTATAGTGCCTTTAAGGAACCTAAAGCAACACATCTACCTCATAGTGCCTTTAAGGAACCTGAAGCAACACATCTTCCTAATGGTGCCTTTAAAGAACCTAAAGCAACACATCTTCCTCATAGTGCCTTTAAGGAACCTAACGCAACAAATCTGCCTTATAGTGCCTTTAAGGAACCTGAAGCAACACATCTTCCTCATAGTGCCTTTAAGGAACCTGAAGCAACACATCTGCCTTATAGTGCCTTTAAAGAACCTAAAGCAACACATCTTCCTCATAATGCCTTTAAGGAACCTAACGCAACAAATCTCAGTCATTCTGCTTTTAAGGGACTACAGTTTTTCCCCCTTTTGCCTTTAAGGAACCCTCCTCATAACACATCCTCCTCATTCCCTATGATACCTAATGGAATGTTGTGGCATAAAAGCCCTTATCCAGAGCCTTTGTTCTAAAATCATTGACTTGTAGGAGTGAACTGTTAAGCATTCAGACCTTGTTATGAATTCACCTCTTTCTCTCCTCCCAAAGCTTGGTGCAGAATTTAGGAGGTTTTCTCTCGATCGCTATGAACCCGGCATGTTTAAAGACTTTCTCCAGCTTCTCCGGGGCTTGCACCACTTACAACACATGGACTTTTTCATCAGCTATGCAGACGTCCATGGAGAACTGCTGCCCATCAATAACGATGAAAACTTCTGCAAGGCTGTGTCCACCGCACAGCCGCTACTGCGCATCTTCATTCAGCAGAGAGGTAATCATCTTGCGCAATTCTAATGCATCTATGGCTGTGACTATTGATTACATCAATGGTCCAGTAATATTTTGACTGGAGTAATCAGTTTTTAATCAGAAGAATAGCTGCACCCAGAAGGAAGTGTGGAAGTGTGGAAGCTCTTGGGAAGGAAGATAAAGGGTACCAGGAACAATAAATGATGATACATTTAGACTGATATGGGCAATATTTATTGAGCTACACCTACAGAATAGTGTCTGTCAGTATGGCATTGGGCCACCATGTTTGCTAATGCAACATGCCAGACACCTCAGCATGGATTGTAGAGGATCCTAATGGTGCCCTGTGATAATCCATCCCATGCAACTTGAATATTCTCACACAGTTCCTGCAAATTTTGTGGTAAGAGTGGAGGTGAAGTGACACCAGGCCTTCTGGACACATGCCGTGTGACATTAACTATTCATGTTGCCTCCACACATCTATTTGTTAGTCGTCTCCATCAAGACAAAAGCAGGACTCATTGCTGAAGGTGAACCACTGACTTTCTAAGGCACTCCATGACAGTCTGGCATGACACCATTGCGGTCTTTGGCGATGTTGGCGTGGTGTTAAGGACAGTCGTTGTAACGGTCTGTGTGCATGTAGTCTTACACCGTGCAGCCGTCTGCCAATGCAGCTAATGGCACTAGCAGGATGACTCATATCCTTTATGAAAGTTGGATGGCCTAAACTTTCCACAGTATTCCGATTTTTCATTCAGTCACTTTTTAATTTACAGTAAAATTTGGCTGTTGGCTGTGTCTTATAATATCACCACAACTACAGTATTTTCCCTGTTTACTGCTGCGTGTTATCAGTGCGTCCATCAGGTTGTACATTTTTGCTCACGGCCCTCCCGTCCGGAATAGGAAGCAATTTATCTAGTCTCAAATTATGTGTACTTGAGACTAATTGCTTCATGGTCCCTTGTGTTGAGTTTGTTGCATGCTAAACTCTTCCGGCCATGTTCAGTTGGATGTCTGATGTTGTTTGGAGAGGTCAAATGGGACAAACAGGAGGCGTTCCCCAAGCAAATCACAAGAGTGATAATGACAGAAGTAAAAAATCAAACTGAAATATTTTTCTTATGGTACATATTCAGCCGCGTCATGTTTGGTGTCTGATGTTCACTTCTTTAGTTTCGTACTGGAACTACGAGGCTGATGGAGCTCACAAGTAAAGCAAGCTTACAGGGGTACAGTATATGTATTTCAAGCTATAAAAAATGTGAAACCAGGAATGGTTTGGAAAAAAGTCTTATTTTATAATTGTGTATATTTACATATATATATATATTTGTACATATTGACTTGATGGACCAACAGAAAGAGACGTCTGGAAAGGAAACATCTGGTTTCATTGACATACATAAGAATTGAATGGGGTTTTTGCCCTCTGCCATAAAGCTGCCATTTTGGAGATACTTGTTTTCCTTTGTTTTTCTTTTGAAAGGTTAACTTGAATTTACAGCCAATAGCTCAGCTGCAGCCATCAGCCAATGGGAAAGATGAAACCCTGCTGCTAGTATTTCACTGGGATTCTACAAGAAAATGTTGTTTTTTGATTGTATTAATTCAGGAACAACATCTGCAAAATAAAATAAGGATTAGGATAATTCACTTTCATTTTATTATTTTTGTTTGACTGTATATACTGTATATACTTTGACTATATATATATATATACAGTCAAAGTATATACAGTATATACAGTTTTTATATATATACAGTCAAATATATATGTATATATATATATATATATATATATATATATATATATATATATATATATATATATATATATATATATATATACATATATATATATATATATATATATATATATATTCACTTAATGAAAGTGAATTATCCTAATCCTTAGTTTATTTTTTTATTTTGCAGATGTTGCTCCTGAATTAATACAATCAAAAACCAACATTTTCTTGTAGAATCCCAGTAAAATACTAGCAGCAGGGTTTCATCTTTCCCATTGGCTGATGGCTGCAGCTGAGCTATTGGCCGTAAATTCAAGTTAACCTTTTAAAAGTAAATTTTAGGAGTTGCTAGGTTGTATTAAACCACCTACAAAAATACACGTCCAAAAAATACAGCCCAGTGTTTTACTGTATTTTTACAAGACTTCTTTTTTACATTAAAGAAGTTTAATCACAATAATATTATTATAATAATTCAGGAAAAATCTATAAAATAACAGTTTTATCTCCAGGAGGTTTAGTGCAATCATTTTTATTAACGCTGTAAAATAAAGTTTTTTTATCCAATTCAAATAATTTTTTTGTAAATTTATTGTTTTTGTACTTTTTCGTATTAGGATATTTCATTTTCATTTTAAGTTTTCAGTTTTCGTTTGGTGTAAAGTTCAAATTTCGGATCCCAAAGAAGATAAGCACACGCATAAAAGCAAAAGTTAGCCAGCTTCTTATTTGAAGTGCTCGTCCACCTTATATGGAGCAACAGCTGAATGCTGCTGGTGCTGAGTTTAAGGTGGAGTGGAACATTTGAACAAAAAGCTGGTGAATAAAAAGCAGCTTGCAGATGCTGAGTGGAATGTGATGATTGAAGTTCTGCATAAAACTGCCATTAAGATTGATGGGACATTTCTGAGAAGAAGAATAATTAGTACGTGCAATTTGCATAAGAACATAATAGTAAAAACAGACTAAAATGTTAAGATGCCTGAAGAACAGATCAAATACTGAGCCTGCTGGTGTTTGGATTGGACTGGCTTCCCCAGAGTCCACATTGTGAACGTGTTTTGTAGAACTGGGATTGTAAAAAGCAGAAAATGCAGCTTCAGACTTCAAAGATCAACTGCTGAACTGCTGGAAGTGTGGAAATATATCCCTGCAGATTTCTGTGAAAGCATGAAAGCAAGTCTGCCAACAGGAATGGAAGCTGTAATAAAGGCAAATGTGCATATACCCTACCGGTCCAATGCTTAGACACGGCTACTCATAGATGGTTTTCCTTATTAAGCTGGCTTGTAAAAGTAATAGTGTAATAGTGTGCTTGTGCTTTTCTAAGAATTCCGACGTACAGTTTTCGTACGGCAGCCGTTTTTCGGACGATTTTTTCCCATAGGAAATGAATGGCGGAATGTCGAGCGAATTCCAATTTCAACTGCCACAAGTGATGTCATCATAGGCCTCTCACACAAAGACGCACAGACACACAGCAGTGTCAGTTAAAACAATGGAGTTAATATGGAACAGTGAATTTAAGGTAGTATTGAATTTAAGGTGGTATGAGCGAATTTAAGGTGGTAAGAGTGATATTGGGGTGGCAGAGAGTTTAAGGTGGTATGATTAAATTAAAGGTGTCAGGGAATTTAATGTAGTAGGGAAATTATAAGAGTAGAAGTGATTTTAAGGTGGCATCAAAGTTAAGGTGGAAGGAATAAATTTAAGGTGGCAGGGACTTTAAGGTGGTAGGAGTGAATTTAATGTGGCAATGAATTTAAGGTGGCAGGACATTTAAGGTGGTAGGCGTGAATTTAAGGTGGCAGAGTGGCAGTTAATTTAAGGTAGTTCAACTTTTAAACGTTTTAACGTAATAATCAGCCTTTTACAAGCCAACTTAAAGTTCGTTCACAAACTTTCCCTTTCTAGTTTGTAGCTTAATGCTTCAATGTAGAATATAAACTAGCACTTATGGAATTGTTGGTGATCTTAAAGACCCTACAGGCTCACACTCAACTAATGCAACATGCCAGACGTCTCAGCAGAGTTGTAGAGGATCCTAATGGTGTCCTGTGGCAATCCATCCCATGCAGCTTGTATATTCTCACATAGTTCCTGCAGATTTTGTGGTAGAGGTGGAGATGGAGTGACCCCAGTTCTTCCACACGCGGATTCCTTGAATCGTCTCCACCAAGACCAAAGCGTGACGCGTCACTGAAGGTGATCCCTTGAGTCAGTCCTTGACAGTCTTGCATGACACCATTGCAGTCTTTGGCAACGTTGACATGATGTTAAGGGCAGTCGTGGTAAACAGCATGTGCAACAGGACGACCTTATATAGTCAGTCAGGTGTGGTGATAAGGTCCAAGGTTTCTGGGTGCAGCTGTTTTTTTGTTTTTTTGATGATGAATGTATAATATTGTGATCCATCTGGAGTACATGTGGTATATCAGGATATGTATTGTATCAGACATCTCATCAGTTGGAACTCTTGAGTGTGAGCCTGTAGGGTCTTTAAGATCACCACCAACATCCATTTAGATGGGTGTATCTAAACTTTTGACTGGTATTGTTTGTATTATTTGCTGATGACCATTTGGATTGAAACGTCTAACAAATGAAGAGTGGTCTCTGAATGTGCGCAGTACTGTATCACACAGTCGTGTCTACTGCACAGTGCTTCGTTTCCTTGATTCCTTGATACTTCCTCTGTAAGCTGCACATCCAGCCTTGGTGTTTTGCTGGTCTCCTGCCCTCTGTCAGCGCATTTGGGGAATGCACATTGGTGAGGGGGAAAGCCATTGTGTTCAGAGGCGGGACAAAGTCTGTGATGATGGTAGAGGGGAGGGAGGTAGAGGAGGAGCTACAGAGGTACAGCCATCCCAATAAACTATTGAGAGTAGCTCTACATGGAGAACCCAGATGAGGGGAAAGGGGAAAGAACTTGGCAGATAGATAGAGAGCTGGATAGAGAGCTTTGTTTATCTGCTTGATGCTGAGACTTGAGCACCAGCTACAACAGCTAGGGGGCTCAGCATTTGGCAAATTGCTGCCTAATTCTATATGGTGAAGTAATACAGAATTTCCAGCCCTCTTTAGAAGAACATAACCCATGTTTGGAATTGCAGATGGGTGGTTTATAGACATACTAAAGAGAACTAATGGATTTACATACTACCTGCTACATCAGTGGGTGTGTTTGGTTAACCCCAATTACTACGTTGGCCTTTTTATGGAATATTTCATAATCCATTCATATAGAAAGACATGATCGCATACCAGTGGAAAATAAGGCACCTGTGAAATGTACCTAATACCATGTAATTCCTACAACAGCATGGATAACAGCTGTGATTGGATTTGGTCTGGACTGGATACGTTTCCGGATGTAGGCCACATCAATGTTCAGCCACTCTTGCATTGGAGAATTGCTCAGTTGGGTCAGATTTGGTGGATGCCTTCCCTGACACAATTCTGAAGAGAGTTTCCTGTACCCTGGGATTTTAGCCACTGCTAACAGATCCGTATGACCATATGATAACGATCAGTTGCAACTTAAGAATACTAAACAGACAAATATATTATATATATATTTAGTTTTTAATAGACAATTTTGAAAATAGTCCACCAACCAAAACTACTCAGCCAACAGCATCCTGTGTGCAGTGTCCTATGGACAGCGTCCCGTGACCACTAAAGAACAGAGGCTATAGCCTCTGACTGTACATCTAGAAGCTGGACCGGCAAGATAGGAGTGTCTAATAGAGTGGACAGTGAGTGGACACAGTGTTCAAACTAGGGCTGTACCCGGCTCAGAATCCTGTCAGTCGAATCAGATTTGCCCGTCCTGGCCGACGATTTGACTATTCGTTAGTGTTTACATTATCTAGTAATCAGTAAATCAATTTGCATACGTTTCAGATCTGATGTCCTCCTTATTTAGAAAGTCAGCAGAGTCACAGGAACATATTTCTGAACTAAAAGAGGCGGGGCTTATTATAATCGCTCTGAACTGGAGCCTGATTTAATTACAGGATACAGCGCCGGGCAGCAGCTCATACTTATACTGAACATTAGCGCTTATAGCTTATAGTCTTTTTAATTTCACCTCTAACAGCTTCTTCAGTAGGAGACCCTTCGCCTTTCATCTCTCATAAATAATGAGCTGCTAACTAAAACCAAATTAGTCCATATTTACATTATTATTAGAGGAAAAAAGAATGGTGGACCGGAAACAGTTTAATTATTATATTACCAGCGCTGTAATAATTATCTCTTGTTTATCAGCAGGCGTATTAAGTGACTGTTCTTATCCTTAAATAAAGATAATCTTAGCTGTAGACGAATAAATAAACATATCGAATAATGGAATTATAATAAAGCAAACGTCTTCGGTCCGTTTTTCCTTCACCACAAACAACCGTTATGTCTAAAACAAAAATCAGCTCACTTGTTTGAAGCAGTGTTCGAGCTCTGACTAAATAAAAAGCAGAATTAGGTTTAATTTGTACAGAATGTCTTCTTCAAAAGCTCCTCTACACTTTTTCTGAGACATCGATTTAATTTTTTCAGCAAGCATGCGTCATAGCCCAGCTAGAACTTATGTATATATGTTATTCCGCCTTTAAATAATATTTAAAAAAAAAAAAAAAAAAAAAAAAAAATTTTAAAACATTTTTTTAATTCTTAACGTTCTTGTGCATTTTTGTAAGCTTTAGTCTAACCCTAGAAAAAAAGGTCACTGTTGTCAGTCGACTTGAAGGGTCTCAGTCGACTTGAAGGGTCTCAGTCGACTTGAAGGGTCTCAGTCGACTTGAAGGATCTCTGACTGACGATTCGACTCGTCGACTTCTAGAGGGCATCCCTAGTTTAAACACTCCAGCAGCACTGCTGTGTCTGATCCACTCACACTAGCACAACACACCACCACCACCACGTCAGTGTCACTGCAGTGCTGAGAATGATCCACCATTATTTTCCTATTGAGACAACACACACAACGAGAACACAGGTTAACATAGACCCAGCAAACACTGTTTTGATTTCATTATAATACATGTCTGCATTTTATTAATGTTGCTACATTTATAATCCTACAGATTATAAGTGGTATGTGTATCTATAATGACTAATCTCTGCTTCTTGCGGGTTTAGGAAAATACATATGTGAGTAAAAATATACATCGGCATCATCCCAGAATTCCCACATTGGTGAATTCCTAGCATACAGCTCTGGTCATAAATAAGAGAACACTCTAGTTTCTTCTTAAATCAGCATCTTCACATGCACAGCAGGTTCTTAGTGAGGAACAGAGGGTTGGGTTCTAGCTTTACTGGCTGATACAGTGAGTGTCTGGTTCATAAGAACAAGGTCAAGCAGCAAACACACAGGACAACACAGCTACAGACTGGCCGAGGGCCAAACCCACTCTCTACTGACTGCGATGAGCGCCACCTCATTCCAATGTCCCTTAACCATAGTAAGATGACCTCACATGACCTACAGAGAGACTGGCGAGCAGTGGCTGGGGTGAAACGCACAGCGAGCATGGTTCTAAAAACAGGCTTCTGGAGGTCATTAGTGATTTTCTAATAAACAGATCTAATACAATATCTGATCTGGAATTTGGGAGACATGTTTCCAGTAGTGTAGAGAATCAAACAGAACTGATCACTTTGGTCAAACCCAGAAACTGTACAACTAGAGACACTGATCATTTTGAGGTGATCTCTTCAATTTTCCCAAAGCTGTATCTCCATTTTTGTTGGTTTTTACTTGTATCCATCATTTGCTTGTTTGGTAAGACGTCTGGTTCCATTGACTTACATTAAAGTTAAAGTAGGTTTTTGCCCTCTCCTGTAAAGTCACCATTTTGGAGATACTTGTTTTTCTTTGGACGATATGTTATAAAGTAAGTTGTGCAGTGGTGGTTGCAGTAGGTAAAGGATTTGATGGCTCATTAATAATGTTCAAATGTTTTACAGAGGAAATGGACCAGGCTACCGCCAGCACAGATACCGTGATAAGGCGAAAGAAATCCACAGCAGCGGCACGTGGCGATGCCAGTCGGAGAAGACCACACCTTCAGATTGGCATGCCACAGAATTTCCGCCCGATTTCCTCGATAATCGACGTGGACATCTTACCAGAATGCCACCGAAGGGTTCGCCTCTACAGCCAGGGCTCAGATCGACCTCTGGGTTTATACATTCGTGACGGAACCACAGTCAGGGTCACTCCCCAGGGCCTGGAAAAGGTCCCAGGGATTTTCATCTCTAGGATGGTTCCTGGCGGGCTCGCAGACAGTACTGGACTGTTGGCAATTAACGACCAGGTCCTGGAGGTCAATGGCATCGATTTGATGGGCAAGTCTCTGGATCAAGTGACTGACATGATGGTTGCCAACAGTCACAACCTCATCATCACCGTGAAACCGGCAAACCAACGCAACAACATCAAGAGTTACAGCTTCATTGCCCCAAGCCCTAGGCGCGTCCTTGAAGGTGAAGGTTCAATAAGTTACCCAGGACTGCCTGTTATTATGGGAGCCCGTGTCTGGTCAACTAGAGGCTACGAAAGCGATGAAGATTCAGATATAGTAGTTGAGAGTCCTGCCAGGGACTCACCACGGCACTCCAATGCTTCAGCAGCAACCCCGTCTTATTTCCCCAATGCTCATGATGGCTACCGATGCCGGGGGCGCCATGGTGCTCCAGCCTATTGCCGCTCCCAGCCCTGCCTCAATCAAATGCCTTATCCTGAGCCCAGTGCCCCATTAAACAGAGAAATGACCCAACAGCACCACTATAGAAGCAGCCCAGCATTTAGACAGAGCACCTCCAGCACCCACGACATCCTGAGCATGTTTCGCTCAGACATAAGGCAACGCCTCATGGTGCCTCAGGCGGCGATGGAGGAGGATGGAATCGTTATTACTTTGTGATGTGTCAAAATGCCTTTTATATTGTGGAAGGTTCCGGGTTTTTGAGGTAGCAAACATTTCTGTCATGGTATAATTCAGATTTCAGAAAGTTTCTGTGTATAGCATGGTATTGTCTATATATCGTCGCTGTCCTAAGAAAAACACGTATCTCCATTTTTGTTGATTTTTACTTTTATGCCTCATTTGATCACATGAGTTGCTGTTTACACTGTGTGGAAATTTCATGAAGAACAGACCAACAGAAACGGCCCAAAACTGCTTGGAAAGACGTCCGGTTCCATTGACTTCCATTCAAATGAATGAGGTTTTTGGTCTCTCCTGTAAAGTTGCCATTTTGGAGATACATGTTTTTGTTTGGACAGCGACGATATGCATGTATATATGGGACTCACTCACTTCATCTACACCACTTACCCTCCTGGTTCGCATGGGGGTGCTGGAGCCTATCCCAGCACTCACTGGACGGAAGGCAGGAAGCACACTGGACAGGTCGCCAGCCCACAGTATTTTGCACTTCTGTTTTTGTAGCTAAGTTACATGTATATCTGTAGTGAAGTAAATCTATTTTTGCAAAAACCTTAATAATAAACTGAACAATGAACAGATTTTAATATTGCTTTCCATCCCCCATCATGCCTTGCTCTAACTCACATTCACAGCGCCTTGCCATGAGCACGCTGGCCAGTGTTCAACCTCACTCACAAGATAACACCTCACAACTTATACAGGTGTTCCCAGTCCGCCCCCTGAAGGAACGCCACTTCATAATCAATCTACATACTGCTATCCCATGACTTTTGGTATGTCCGTGTAGAAGCAAAACAAGGTTTAAGATGTGGTGTTGCTTTTGGAGTAAAGGGATGAAGACTAATGCTGAAGACGCCATGTTTGTAGACTAATAAGGACTAAAACATTGTGTATTTTCTGGGGATATATCGCCCCCTATGGTTTGGAGTATGAATTTGAGACGTCACCATGTAAGAAACAGCCCATACTTTCATCTACAAGTATCAGACACTGCTGGAATTCTCAATTATGTTTTCAGTTTTGGTTGAGATGCTGCCAACTACCAGGAGACCTAATAGATGTATCTATTGTCCATTCTAGCTAGCTGCACTGGCCCTTGTTGGGGCAGTATCTGATCTCTAGGCGAGTTTTAGACTCTAACCTTCTTGTACTAGCTTGGAAACATTCTCTGATGGAACACTAAGGACAGTTAGTTGCTGTAGATATGAGCATCTGCTAAATGACTTAAATGTAAATGTAATACGACCCGAGGCAGTTGGCTGTGTGAGGGACACTGTATGGTGATGCCACAGTCTCTAGCAAAGTCTGTACACTCAATGGCCATCTTGGTAACACCGCAGGTCAAACAAGATGGGGCTCCGATTTCTTTTAGTGGGTAGACATCTAAAAACTGAATTGCCATTTCGTAAAGTATGAAACTGCTGGTAAAGTCAAACCTGATAAATATCTTGTAAGTCGTTTTTAGCGTAACTCATTAAATAAGTGCTTTGAATTAACTCTAATTAAAGCTGGCTAATTTTTTTAATATTTACATATACAGGGGTTGGACAATGAAACTGAAACACCTGTCATTTTAGTGTGGGAGGTCTCATGGCTAAATTGGACCAGCCTGGTGGCCAATCTTCATTAATTGCACAGTAAGAGCAGAGTGTGAAGGTTCAGTTAGCAGGTAAGAGCACAGTTCTGCTCAAAATACTGCAATGCACACAGCATTATGGGTAACATACCAGAGTTCAGAAGAGGACAGATTGTTGGTGTACGTCTTGCTGGCACATCTGTGACCAAGACAGCAAGTCTTTGTGATGTATCAAGAGCCACGGTATCCAGGGTAATGTCAGCATACCACCAAGAAGGACGAACCTCCACCAGCATCACGTAGTAACCTGGCCACTATCCTGCAAGAAGAATGGCTTAAAATCCCTCTGACCACTGTGCAGGACGCAGTATATGTCATTCCCAAGACGAACTGACACTGTATTGGCCGCAAAAGGAGGCCCTACACCATACTAATAAATGATTGTGGTCTAAAACCAGGTGTTTCAGTTTCGTTGTCCAACCCCTGTATGTTCTGATATCTGCTCCATAACACTAAGCTGTACTAACCTACCTCAGTCTGCAGCTGACTATGGGTGTGCATGATGCTTTGTGATGTCTGGGCTTATTTATACCAGTGTAAATGCCATTAGAGGAATTTACCAGATGAACAGCTGTATCCCACCCACTAATAACACAGAGCGCCCACTGTCCTTCAGCATGAAAGACTTTCCAAGTGGTGGCAGGATGTAATAACATGACTGGATGCTGTTGGTTGATTTCTTCTGGGTGCAACCCAGATAATGATAATGAACATGAGTACATGGCGGTTTTCTGGCACATAGAAGTGGTCCAATTCTTACTCAGGTATTACTTTCAGTGGTGATCACCTTTTCCTGCATAGTCCACTGCATCTGAAGTCATTTACATGATGCATATGAATTTATGCTCTTTGGGGATACTGTGGACATCAAACCATTGAGGGCTACATCAGGGTTGAGGTCTCCTGGCCATGTTTGCACTATACACTGTGGACAAGCTGCAACACCCTTAATATCCAAATTCCAGCAGTGTCTGACCGTTGGAGACATGAGGATACATGACACATGCAATACCTGAGAAAATCAGTGAAATCAAAGATGGTTTATTCAGATTTCCGTTCCACCTTAAATCATGCACTTTGCTTTCAAGGCCACACATGGATGCTAAAATGTGACACTGCTCCATGGAAGGGGAGCCGATAGTTCTAAGAAAAAGCTGGAGATATAAACCCGACTTTGACTTTTTAGAGGTTCACAAGTGATGCACTTTCCAAGTGATCTTTCCATCTCTGATACTGTGTGTATGTTCCGCCCACAAATGGGTTGTTTGGCAGCAGTTGTCCTGGGCTCGGGCAAAATAGTTATTCAATGACAATGCTGTTAAATGTATACAGCTCTGGAAATAAATAAAAGACCACCCCAGTTTCTTCTGAAATCAGCATCTCCACATGTACAGCAGGTGCTTAGTGGAACAGAAGGTTGGGTTCTAGCTTTACTGGCAGATACAGTGAGCGCCTGGTTCTTAGGAACAAGGTCAAGCAGCCAACACACAGGACAACACAGCTACAGACTGGCAGAGTGCCACACCCACTCTCTACTGACCGTGATGAGCGCCACCTCATTCCAATGTCACCTTACCACCGTAAGATGACCTCACGTGACCTACAGACTACAGAGAGACTACAAAGCTCCAGCTGTTTTAGCATTGCTAGCTAGCTAGGTTAACATTGTAGCCTACAATATTATAGATACAGCAGGAAAGCTATATCACAATAATAATTGCCTATGTCCAGGTTACTCAGTTAATCAGTTACTCAGGGACTAAATTCAATGATAGAGCTCAGTCTGAGTCCCTAGAAATTACCATGAGGTGTCAAACACTGGTAGCTAGGGTGCACACATTTCTGATATTTTATTAGCCGCTTTCATTCTATTTCATAAAGGTACTTCTTTTGTATTTTACCAAGCAGATGTTCAAACCCTCACATAAACATTTCACAAACATGGTAATGTTCCCCTCCTCATCTAATCCTCTCTATCTTCCTGAAGGCTAAGTTCTTTAAGTACAATGTAAATACCAAAAAGTCTTTTGAGATGTTTATTAACCTATTTAAAGTTTTTGGAAACATCAAAAGCTTATAAAATCATAAATAATAACATGTAATTACATAGTAATTCCTTGAATTAACTATCTGCCTCGGGATTTGAATAATTCCAGACACATCTACCACAGTGGTTTCCAATCCGGTCCTCAGGGCTGCTTGGGGAGTCCACCAACCTAACTCACAACACATAGGATTAAGGGACCATCTAGGGTCCAGCTTTGGAACCAATGAGCTATACCTTTATTCATTATTACAATGAATCCAAATCATTATTCGTTTTTACAGAATTGTATGAGTTATGAAACTATAGGGCTGAAGCTTCATAATAGAATCATTTATACATGTATCTTTAACAAAATGGTGAAACCTGTCATGTCGGAATACTTGAGCTGTTGGCCTAAAATATTTTCAATTCCATTCGTGACGCAGGCAGGATTTTATAAGGCAAATATTATAGATGACCAGGCTTTTCAGATTTACACCATTTAGCATTGTCAACATGGCATATACGGGTGGATTCATTACTTGGTTTGGATGGCAAATAAAATGGCTATGTCTGTGTTGTAGATATCACAACCCCTGGTTCTATAAACCACCACTGTAAAGAACTCAGCAGCAATGTACCATTTCACATCAAACCATGTAAATTGTTTTTAATGACTGAACTATACAGCAACATTGAAAAATCAACGGAATGCCCATTTAAAGAAAAGTAGCTCCACAACAAGGCTATTATTATGGTCATAGTGTCGAATCAGTGAGCCTGCTGTTGTTACCACATACAGTGAGGAAAATAAGGAAAATTTGAACCCCCTGCGACTTTGCAAGTTCTCCCACTTAGAAATCATAGAGGGGTCTGAAATTTTCATCCTAGGTGTCTGTCCACTGTGAGAGACATAATCTAAAAAAAAGCCTGGAAATCACTATGTATGATTTTTTAATAATTTATTTGTGTGTTGTAGCTGCAAATAGGTATTTGAACACCTGCCAATCAGCAAAAATTCTGGCGCTCTAAGACCTGTTAGTCCGCCTCTAAAAACTCCACCTCCCCTCCAGTTATTATTCTAAATTAGAAGCACCTGTTTGAGGTCGTTAGCTGCATAAAGACACCTGTCCACCCCACACAATCAGTAAGACTCCAACTACTAACATGGCTAAGACCAAAGAGCTGTTCAAAGACACCAGAGACAAAACTGTTGACCTCCACAAGGCTGGAAAGCGCTATGGGGCAATTGCCAAGCAGCTTGGTGAAAAAAGATCAACTGTTGGAGCAATTATTAGAAAATGGAAGAAGCTAAACATGACTGTCAATCTCCCTCAGACTGGGGCTCCACGCAAGATCTCACCTCGTGCCGTATCAATGATCCTAAGAAAGGTGAGGAATCAGCCCAGAACTACACGGGAGGAGCTGGTCAATGACCTGAAGAGAGCTGGCACCACTGTTTCCAAGGTTACTGTGGGTAATACACTAAGACGTCATAGTTTAAAGTCATGCATGGCAGGTTCCCCTGCTTAAATCAGCACACATCCAGGCCCGTCTTAAGTTTGCCCATGACCATTTGGATGATCCAGAGGAGTTATGGGAGAACGTTCTGTGGTCAGATGATCTTAATTCCACTCGCCGTGTTTGGAGGACGAAGAATGATGAGTACCATCCCAAAAACACCATCCCTACTGTGAAGCATGGGGGTGGAGGCATCATGCTTTGGGGGTGTTTTTCTGCACATGGGACAGGACGACTGCACTGTATTAAGGAGAGGATGACCGGGGCCATGTATTGCGAGATTTTGGGGAAAAACCTCCTTCCCTCAGTTAGAGCATTGAAGGTCGTGGCTGGGTCTTCCAACATGACAATGACCCAAAGCACACAGCCAGGATAACCAAGGAGTGGCTCCGTAAGAAGCATATCAAGGTTCTGGAGTGGCCTAGCCAGTCTCCAGACCTAAATCCTATAGAAAATCTTTGGAGGGAGCTCAAACTCCGTGTTTCTCAGCGACAGCCCAGAAACCTGGCTGATCTGGAGGAGATCTGTGCGGAGGAATGGGCCAAAATCCCTGCTGCAGTGTGTGCAGACCTGGTGAAAAACTACGGGACCTCTGTAATTGCAAACAAAGGCCACTGTACCAAATATTAACACTGATTTTCACAGGTGTTCAAATACTTATTTGCAGCAGTAACACACAAATAAATTATTAAAAAATCATACATTGGGATTTCCAGATTAGATTATGTCTCTCACAGTGGACATGCACCTAAGATGAAAATGTAGACCCCTCCATGATTTCTAAGTGGGAGAACTTGCAAAGTCGCAGGGTGTTCAAATACTTATTTTCCTCACTGTACATGAAACTCAAATTTGAGCTAAAGCGCCCAAAGCTCATTCAATCGTTCGGTCTAGCAAAATCTGAAGCTTTTGCTGTTTTAAAAAAAAAGATGCTTTACATTAGAGCAGTGGCTTCCAGCTGTGGTTTTGGAGTGCATAGCATTTGCCCCTCTCTGACAGCCAGTCATTAGTGGATGAGTCGAATCAGGTTTGTTGGGCGAAGGAAAACACTTAAAGGCACAGTGCAGGCATTAACCAGGATCAGGACTTAGAGCCACCACATGACGTCAACCAAAACATATCTAGAGCTTCACTGCATAAGAACAGTGTGTAGGTTGTAAGCATGGGTCAAACTGGGTCGGAGTAGAGTTGCAACACCTGGGGTTGGGTAGAATTAAACAGATGGGCTTATATAAACAAACACACACAACCAGCCTTGACTATCTTAGACCAGTATGTAATTCATACTCGTCTGGTCTGTTTTTCCAGCATGTAATTGGCTAGTTACCAAATGGTGTTTGCTGAACAGGTTAGGACTGACTTAATTATCCCAGTATTTCTCAACCCTGGTCCTAAAGGCACCCTGCCTTCTATGCTCACAACACACCTGATTCATCTTATTAGCTCATTAAATGGCCCATTCAGAGTTATAGGGCGTGTATAACTCTAAGTATGTCTGGGGCGGGGTGCCTCCAGGACCAGAACCAGGAAATCAAAACCCTCATTAGGCTTCCACTATATCAGCCCCACTGACCCTAGTGGCCAGTATCATCAAGACAAGGTTGGTAGACTTATTGATCAGTTTAAAGTGTAGTCTAGATATGCGCTGGTAATTATCATGTTAAATATGGAGTAATTCCAAACCATTCTGTCGGATTGTCATCTAGCCAGGTTTGTGTAGCTGTTGACACCCTTGATCAGTGCCTAGCCTATCATTTCTCCAACTGGCTGGCACTGAATGTTCTTCAGTTTGCACTAACAGTATTGCTACTGAATTGCTATTGAGTTAGGAAGTGAAATTTAATGGTAATGAAATCTTGGCAGTAAAGCTTTGTAGAAGAACTCTATGTTCTTTGCATTTAAACCGGTCTGGAGGAAGCTGCTCTGAGCAAGGACAGGAAGTGTTATTGATGTCGGATGGGTGGCATCATTGTTCAGCACAGTCTCAAGGCTTTAGGGTGACTTTCATCTTGGTCTTAAAGACAAATCAAAAGATACTGCAGCCTTCCGCTACTGGCTTGTGTGACTGTGGGCGTGCAGTGGCTCATGGAAAGGGCAGCTTGAAGAGAAACCTCAAACCTGTAAGTAGTTGGTGTCAGCATGAACCTGTATGTGTTTACTGGGCTTTATTGTGCCGGGCTGCAGAGCTAGACAGCGGGTCTGCGTGTTTGCCATGTACTGGAGGTTTGTGGCTGTTGTTGACCTGCCTGCTATCTCGACCATTCAGTCAAGGCTAGCAACGGGTTCTTCACTGTTGCTCTGGTCAATAAAAAGCATTTACTGAAAGCACTGTTTCCCGTGTTTTCTTCCTTGCCAGGATGCCACTGAACTTACATGCAAAACCTGACAATGTTGACTAAAAGCAGCCACAATCTGCAGCTGACCTGAGGGAATGTATTCTATATACACTATATACACGATAGCCAGGTTTCTCAACCTGTATTGACTACCATTGTGCCTGTACTCAGGTGTAGTAGGGTCATCTATAACCACATTAGCGTTATATTAAGTATATTAATACAAGTACAAATATATTAATGTACAGATGTACAAATTACAAAATCAGTAGCAGTGTAACTAAACACCTTCAGGTTGAGACATATATGTATATATATATATTGCTTGGAAGCATTGTTGAACGTTTTAGTTGCCAGTTTGTGGTTTGCATGTGTCTGTATAAGTCAGAAATCTGTGGTAATGTAACAGAATACCTCTAGATTCCGTGGAATACCTGGAATAGTGCCAGTGGTCTGAACATTATGCAGATTATGATGTACTTACTTCAGCTCTGTTAGTGCTGTTTTCGTATACCATTTTCCTGTGTTCATGGCTGAGGTTTTGGTGACTATTTACTACCACTGTTCATTCGCACCGTTAGCCTCACAGCTCCAGTTCCAAACTAAAAAAATATTCAGTTTTGACACCAAATCTGCCTTGGCTGATCTGCTCCATTTAGGGAGAGTAAAGAATTATGTACATACGATTTTTCATCAAACTATCACATTTATTTAACTCATGAGGACAGAAACAGATGTCAAAGGGGTTAATCACATGTTCCCAAGGGGGTCAACCATCCCTACCCCCCACCTCCTATTGGGGGAGGGGCTCCTCACCCATCTGGCCTCTACTATTTCACCCCAACTGTAACTACAACTATGGGTCATCTTATCAGTGCAGATTTCTCACAACAATTAATTCAATTATCTGTTGAGGTGACCCCAACTGTTCTGGCCACAGGTGAGGCCTTGTGGGTCACAGGGCCTCACATCCACCAGCTCATGGCCAACACCTAAGCATCGACGATACTCGAAATTTCCAACATCCCTAAGCCCCGCCCACCGGCCTCTCATTGGCGGATTTTCGCAGTGAAACATGCAAATCACATACGTCACTTCCCTTCTTCCTGTCCGCCATGTTTTCCAGTAGGAGTATGGCGATGTTTCGTTGAGGGGCAGACAAAAGAGGGCGAAATATTTCACTTCCTAGGACTGTCGGGCATCCTTCACGGAGGTCGAGTGAGGAGGGGGAGCAGCGGAGCGCCAAGGCGAGGCTGTGTGCTGGTGATGCGGCTTCACTCCCCCACACTGCGCGCCTTCCAGTGACGCCGGAAGAAAACAGAGGAGGGAGCCGCTTCTGACCGCCTTCTGTCCGGGACCGCTGAAGGTAGCGCTAGCATGCCCTTTCCAAATCTCCAGCGAGCAAAAATAAATGGCTAAGTTTGGCGGGCTGTCGCTCCTGAACCCGGATACCCGCCTCCACAACTTGAAAAATCTCGAATTTGCGGCGCTGTCGGCTCTTGGCTCCCGTTTTAGACAGTTGTGGAAGCAGCCAAGGAGTTCAGATTGGCGCCCACCGGGCTCGTCCCTATTATAACGATGTTATAGCTGCTGTACGAGCAGACGTAACGCTGACATGTATGAACTTTTAACAGGCTGTACCATAAACTGTAGAGTGTGCGAGCAGAACCAGGTCAGTGTGCGGAAACAAGCGTTTGAGAGAGGATGGCAAACGACGGGGGCTTGTATTGTATAGGCGTTATGTCTGTGTAACGTAGGCTAATGAAGGCTGGTAATAGTTTCAGTGCAGTATGTAACTACAGTATTCAGGTGTAATGTAATTTTGGGTTCTGGACTTTGAGGCCTTTTTAAAACGGGTTCTGATTCAGAACCACACACATTGGGCTGATAGAACGTTAGGTCCCTTATAGAACCTTTTCTATTGATCCATGAAAATATGTAATTATATATATAAAGCAACTGAGACCCCAGCCATTTGAACGAGACTGGCTGGCCTGGCGTACGCCCCTCCCCCAGTCCTTCCCACTGTTCTCTGATAGGTTGCCGAGCTTTGTTCATTGACAGTCGTTTCTATTAGAGATGGAAAATGAGAGATTGGCAGGCGTCCAAGGGGCGTATTCCGTGCTAGTGCTATGCACATTTGTGCCCAGATTGGAAATGAGGAAATCTGTGTAGGGAATATTAATTAAACATATCACATTTCTATTTCTATGATTATTGATGTTATGGTGTCTATGTTGGGGCCTGACCTGCATGAGTTGGTCTGCCCAGATATCCTTCTTTTTAGGTCATTCCGTTATGTATTGTTCAGCTGCTGCAGTGGTAGCGTCTCGGTGTAACACCAGGTTCAGTAACAGCTTGTTCTACTTGGGCCTTATTTCATAGTCATAATAGCAGATTTTAGCCAGTGGAAAAGCACCTGTGGCTCCAGGCAGACCAGCTCAGCGAAGGGCCCACGATCATGGTAGTTACAATTTCATGAATGCAACAAATAGTTCTGTGACTGACCAAAAATGGATGCCCTTGTTTAAAACATTTGTTGTTCCCGTCATTGGGTCATGTTTTTATAATTTATAATGGTTGGTTGTTTTTGTTTTGTGCTTTGCAGGACTAAGAAGATGTATCAAGTGCCTGTAAAAGATGTGGCAAAACTGAGGAGATCGAGAAAAAGAGTCAAAAGTATTCTGTGTGACATTGCACTAGAGGACTGTCAAGACCTAGTAGAGGTAGGCACTTGTGCACATATTCCACTGGAGCTTTGTGCTTATTATTCCACTGGAGCTTTGTGCTTATTATTCCACTGGAGCTTTGTGCTAATTTTTTATTTTTATTAACAGAAATACAAACCTTTCGATGCTGGTGAGGCAAGTTTCAACAACACAGAATGGGTTGACTTTATAGATGGTAGTCTTGGAAAAAGGAGAAAAAAGGTGAGATCATTTTATTCTGTCAGTGGTGTTATTTCTATATTGTCGCAGACTACAGTGCAGTCAAAATTTAGAAGATCAATGACATTAGGTTTACTTTATTAGGTTTAATAAATATAAGCTGATTTATGAAGTTTATGGCCTACTTACTTTAAAGGATTAGAATTAGGTTTGGTGCATCTTTGGGTTACCTAATGTTTAATTTAAATTATTGAATTGAATGCACTTGAGAAGTTTAAGCAAACAAACAAAAAAAAAAAAAACGAATCAGCCTAACAGTGCATCATTGCAATGTGAACTGGTGGAAAACCGGCATCATTCTAACTCTTTTTCCTCATGTTTTGTTTCTGGTTTCTTCTTTTAGTGGCGTTATCGCACCGAGGCTCTGTGCTGCAGCTTGTGTTGGTTTTCTACACGGTCCTTTTACACCTTCAGAAGCCATGTACAGCGCTGTCATGGAGAGGAGATGGATCTCGCATGCCTCTCTGCCTGTCCCAAATGCACTTTTATCAGCCACCCTGAAGTCACAGAGCAGCACATTAGGTTTTTCCACACCATGCCACCAAAAATCATATCGCCGCCACCCAACCCATTTGTCCCGTTTGGCCAAACGTTAACCCCCAACCAGCCCAGCCAGTCTGTTAGTCACCAGTTACAGACTGTCACCATTGCAGCCTCAGTCACAGCATCTGACAAAGATGACGATAGGTATACATGTCTGAACTGTGGCTACCATGACTCTTTACTTTATGTGATGAAGAAACACGTATTGGTCAACCACTCTGCCACGTTGCTGAACCGTTACTTTGGCCACAAGATAGAAAATGCAAAGAGGGCTCTTGGCTCAAACAAGAAAGCCTTCATTACGGCTCCTAAGTATTATTGCAAGGAGTGTAAATTGCCTGCAGAGACCATAGAGCATCTACTGTATCATATTTTGAGCTCGGAAAAGCATATTGATCTACTTTGGCATATTATGCCATTCATCCGGGAAAAAGTGCCGACACAAAAATTTGGTGACCAGCAGAAGTTCCAGAGCCTGGCTCCAAAAGCGATGCAGCACCCTCTTATGGTTACAAGGCCCAATTTCGTACAGCAGACCCAGACAATGAAGGGAAATTTGGGGCCTAAATCTAATGGCACCATGCTCCTTGCAGGACCAGCCAACACGACTGCTGTTTTGTGCCCTTCAGCAAGACCAATATTCCTGTCTCCACCAAATCCAGCTTTAGTACCAGGCGCAAGTACCATTCAGAGCACACAGCAGCAGTCCTCTTCTGGGATCAGTCAAATCTTGACAACTTTAGCTACCTCCCCAGTCGTTAACTCTCTGAATATGGTGGTTCCGAGTGCGTCACAGGACGCCCGAAATCGGGTACCCATGACCATGACAGTACCCAGCCTCTCGCAAGCTCAAGCAGCACAGCAAATGCTTTTGCCACCAGGGGTTCAAGTCAACCTCCCAGGGAAAATTGGCGTGCGTCCTCCTATGCTGGTGACCCCGAGACTACAACTTAATCAGCCCACTCCCAGATCATCTGTCATGGCTTCTCAGTCGGTCAGGCTCATTCCCACAGGCAACAAAGTGAACGGAGTCCCAACTTACACTCTGGCACCTGTTCAAGTTGCACCAGTCCAGCAAAATCCTGGTCGAGTCGTCAACAGCACGCCAGTGGTGTTGCGTCGAAATGGGTCTCCGGCGGGCAAAACCTCAGAGAGCATTCCGCTAAGTACATCGGCTAAGGCAGCATCTTCAAGCCAAAAGCAGCCCTTGCGTAAAACAACTAAACCAAACGAGTTGGCTGTCCTTGCTCCGTTTCTCAAGATCCAGAGCAACCACACTGTCAAATGCCTACGGTGCAATGTATTGCTGACAGAGCAATGGATTTTTCAACATTTGTTGCATGGTTTAAAGTGTCTGTTCTGTCCTTTGATGTTCTACTCCTTCAAGCAGATTATGGAACACACCAGCAAAGAACACAGCTTGAAAGTAAAGAAGAACCGAGATTTAATCAAGGAGCAGTTCAAACTCAACTGTGACGATGAAGGCAATCTTGTGTTTGCCACTTTCAACTTGAACACAGATGTACCCAAAGACCTGCTGGATAACCGGGAGCTCAACCTCGTGCTCATCACCAGCACTCAAGAAAAGATCTACGTAAAGATGTATCCACACTCTGCAAAGGCAGTTTACCCGCCCACGCAGAAAAACACACCTACCGACTGTCCATTTTGCCAGATGAAGCTCCGCGGCGCTGAGGACTACGAGACGCATCTGAAGACAAAGCACCATATTGTGCCCACCATCCACGCCATACTGAAATCTCCTGCCTTCAAGTGCATCTACTGCTTTGGGGTGTATTCCGAAAAGTCAACCCCCAAGACCATTTCCATTCATGTACAGCGGTGCCGGTGTGCTCCCAAGAACGTCAAGGAAGCTGAGAGGCAGCTGAATCCAGATCC
>JAMWET010005469.1:27500-131974 GCA_024036415.1 Prochilodus magdalenae
AGCATGTATGTCCCTGAAAAAGACGTCATGTAGAAAATGGAATGTGGTCCTGTGTGCAGCGCCAAGAATGATCCACCACACACATAATACCTGTTTTGTGGGGGTCCTGACCATTGAAGAACAGAGGGTTTAAGGGGGGAAACAAACTATGCAGAGACTCAGATGGACTACAGTCTACAACTGTAGAACTACAGAGTGTTCCTATATGGTAAGCTGATTAAAATGGTCAATGAGTGCAGAAGCGAGGTGTACCTATTAAAGTGGCTGGTTGGTGTATATACACTCATTATCAAAATATAAATATAAACTATTATCAAAATAATAGTTGCAGCCAGAAGGAAGTGTGGGGTTGCAGTGCTGTTGGGAAAATAAAGTTTACCAGGAACAATAAATGATGATACATTTAGACTGATATGGGCAGTGTTTATTGAGCTACACATACAGAAGTAGTGTCTCTCAGTATGATGTTGGGCTGCCATGTTTGCTAACACAACATGCCAGATGTCTCAGCATGGAGCTGTAGATGTTCCTAATAGTGTCCTGTGATAATCCATGCCATGCATCTTGAATATGCTCACACAGTTCCTGCAGATTGTGCAGTAGGTTTGGAGTCACACCAGGCCTTTTGGACATGTGACTACAAACTTCATCATGGTGCTGACCACGGTGCCTCCACACAGGGATTCATTGGTTGTCTCCATCAAGACATAAGCAGGACTCGTGACTGAAGATGGTCTGAGTCACTCCATGACAGTCTGGCCTGACACCACTGCAGTCTTTGGGAATGTTGATGCACTGTTAAGGTCATCATGTCATCGTACTAACAGCTCTGCGTCTCGCAGCCGTCTGCCAATGGAACAGAATGACTCATGGAGGGCATCACTGCTTGCTGAGTCATAGCTATTGCCTGGTACAGCAATAAGACCATTCCTTGTTTAAATCACATGCGCACCAGAGCATGAAATTTGATTCATTTGCATGTCTCACATGTCAAACCTACCCAACGAGTTTAATTCCTGTCGGTTGATTCCTTCTGGGTGCAACTCTTCTTTTGATAATGAGTGTAAATATATTTTTCAAAATAGCACCAGAAAAGTTATTTTATAATTTCAATATATAGTATAGTATATATAGTATACTATATATAGTAAACCCATTTTCAGAAACACATACAAAACACATATTCCATTCTCCAATAACCTTTTCTGTTTTGCTAAGCAATATTATTAAACATATTTAGATGTATATATTTAATTATAAAATGTTTATTATTTGTATTAAAAATACTGCTAAAGTAAAAGTCTCTTCTAAATTCTCTTCTAAAAATGGTAAATATCTTAATAATAAAATAGAGGTGTGGGCGTAACACGCCATCGATCGATGCGATCTGGTATTGCTTAGTGCGGCCTTTCTGCTCCGAGTAAGCGACAGCTCTGCTTGTCCTGTCTGTTAGCAAGCGGAGGCTAACGTGGTCTGGTCCGCTACAGCCATGCTAGCTCTAAACACTTATTTCTGGATTCATAAGTCTCCGTTTCCTCGACATGTCAGCGGTATAGTCGCAATGACGTGTAAAGTAAAGCCGGTGTCACCACACCGAGATGAAAACCCGGGAAGGTGTACGGAAAGGCCGGTTGAACGTCTTGCAGTAGCGAACTTCCACACATCTGCGCTTCAGAGTCGGAACCTCCTGATGAAGATGCTCTCCAAAAAGAAGTGAGGGATAACGTCGTTAGTGGAATATTCAGTGTGCTGGGCAGTAGCTGCCATTCAGGGAGCTCCACAGATGGATTTATAAAGAGTGTGCAGATTTTAACTCCCTGTTTTCTCCTCACAGGAAGAAAAGGTGGTATGAAGCTCCTCCTCAGGTAAGGTGACCCACCTGGAGAGAATAATAACCTGACATGCAGGTGTAGCGCTCTCCTTTCCAGTTTAAATAAGATTTCCACCGATATTTAAGACCTTTGGCATAATTAGGCTATTAAGATGTATCTCATTTAATTAAGAGTGTTATTGTGAAATACTCTGTTATTAAGAAACCCAGTCAGAGTAATTTACAGTGGTGGTGATGGGAACCAGACGTCCAAAGAGTTTAATGCCTCTGAATTTTCCTTAACAGAAAGCTGTTACATCTAGTAGTTATTAATTTGTTACCTAAAGCGTTTTTATGGTAGTTTTGAGAAATCTGGGCCTGAAACGTTTTGTTTTAACATTAGCCAGGTGCACAAAAACCCTGACAAGTCCCAAAGGGACATCATTTGTCTTATTTGGTTTTACTATTATAGTTGTTACATATAGAAACTCAGTTACAGCTTCATTGGTCACTTTGGGAAGTAAAGAAAAGGGCTGTGTTTTCATTAAGGCTTTTTTAGACATCACTATCTCTGGTTCCTATCACCACCAATGACACCTGAGTTGCAGTAGTTTCTTTACTGTACGTCATTCATCACCACCAAACCGTCTGAATGACTTTGCTTTAGGATCAGTTGTTGCAATTCTATAAGGTAAGTGATATGAGTTATTGTGAACGTTGTTTTGGTTGGTGTGTCAAAGAGGTCTGTGTACCGTCTTGCAGATATCCGCTGGTGTTAGCATGCTAACCAGCTAGCACTGGCCTGTCATGTCTCATAATACCAATTTGTGTCGCTGTAGCGTTGAGACAAATCACTTAAGCGTGAGAGATTGAAGAAGTAGCACTGCTGCTCCAACACCAGCTCAAGGTTCTGCTACTGGTTAGACCTTTAAAGGACACGTAGCTGATGAAAGGAGGAGTAACCATAGCAATAACCGAAACTGTTGGCATGTGACCATTAAAACAATCACCTGCTGGAGAGTCTTGGTGAGTGCAGGGGTGAAGTCTGATCCTGAACTCTCCATCCATACGGAGAAGGAACTGTGCATTTACCTGTCTCACGGTAGGGGTGACCTGTTGCCCCCTATTGTTAAGAGTGTAAATTCGACATCCTACAGACTGCTCCTTTAAGCCCCACTCCCAGTGAACCCATCGTGCTCTGAGTAGTCAACCGCCAGAGCTTCATCCCGCTACAGGTCCTGCCCCACCACCACACTGAGGATGTTTTTACGATGGCGTTAGAGGGGCCGGAGTCCATTCCGGCAAAACAAGTGGGTGAATTTGATCCAGTTTTGCAAACTAGACTGGAGCAGGATATTTCAGAGTCTGAGGAGTGGTTTCTATGGAAGAGAGTTTTAGCCTCTGGTGTGTAATTTAGGCTTTGTAGCTTTGCAAACTTTCCTAACAAAAAGTCTACATAACATTACTTTTGTCAATAATTCTTTCAGCCATCACCAGTTGGCCAGTCTGGCTTTCTGACCCCGGCCAAGAAGAAAACCCAGGAAGACAGTCAGCGAGTGCGGACACTCAACATCATCATCTATAAGGCTGTTTCAGATTTGCTGGCCTCTCATGAGGTCAATGCTGAAATCCCCAGTTACAGTGTGGAAATTACTAAAGTAAGACGCGTCACTGTTTCACATAAGGTGGTATTTATTTCTGAGCAGCATCTCTAACCCAGTTCTTCTGCTTCTCCTTGCAAGGTTTCCTTTCCAGTAGATTTCTCGTCTTGCCGGATCTACTGGAAGACGAGTTGCTCTGCTGACAGAGACAGCAAGGTCCAACAAGTTCTGGACAGAAGTGCCCCTCGTATACGGTGTGTGATTTTTACATAATGTAACACCAAACATTATGACCACCTGTCTAGTAAGTTGTACCATCAAAGCAGCTCCAACAGACTGAGGCCTCACTTCAGGACCTCTGAAGGTGCTCTGTGGTATCTGGCATTAAGATGTTAGAAGCAGATCCAAGGGGAAACTGATGTGGACCAGACTTCTTGTTCCATCACATCCCACAGATTGGTTTGAGATCTGGGGAATCTGTAGGCCAGGGTGACATCCTGAACTATGTATGTTCCTCAAGTCATTCCTTATCATGTTGTCTTGCTGATCGAGGCCAGTGTCATTGGCTAAAACCATGTTCTTGAAGGGGTGTGCCTGGTCCTCAGCAACGTTTAAGTAAGTGGGACGTTTCAAATTGACATCCACATGAATGCCCGGACACAGGGTTTCCCAGCAGAGCATTGTTTAGAGCATCACTGGTGCCGTCACTGCCCCAGGTAAACGATACACATACACCCAGCTGTCACTTGGGGTAAAAGAAAACCAGACTCCTCAGACCAGGCTACTCCAAGGACTGTTTCCAATGCTAACATGTGCATGGACCGGAGCATGGGCCCTCTGAGCGGTCTGCATCCACATACTAAACATGATTAAAGAAAGACTGTGCCACAGGAGACTCTCTGCTGGTTGGCACCATTATTTACCGAGTAAACCTTTGGGTACCCAACACCTAGTCACCAGTCTGTGGTTTGTCCCTCCTCAGACCATGGGAGGTGGTAGCTGGTAGCGCTGCTGACTGGAAGCATCCCAAAACCTTTGCTGTTGGGAAGATCCTCCACCCCAGTCATCTGGCCATAGAAACTGAACTCTTGTAAAAGAGGTTTTGGGTCTTTACGGATGCACAGTGTTCTCGCATGGAGCATGTTGGCTATGAGAGACGACTGTTTGCTTACCACCTGATATATCCCAGACTTTGACATGTGCCATTATTCCAGGATAATCAGTGTTATTTTCCTTATCTGTGAGTGGTCATAAGGTTTTGGCTCTTTGGTTTATTTACATTAAGTCCTGTAAAAAAATTCTGAGGAGATTAATTTGCTTCAAATTGCTTTATTTGCAGATACCTTCTCATGTCCCTGCAAATTCTGAGCAACGTTCCTCCTGTAGTATTTGTCCGTGATAAAAAATATGCTGCTCTGCAAGAGGTAACCTACTCTATTCTGTTTCTATGTTGGTTGCTGGCAAATATAGATCATATATAGTTCATATAATGTTGTTTTCATGTTATGTCTTCCTGGTTTTAGGTCGAAAGACTTCTAGAGGTGGCAGACTATGGCCCAAGGGAAGACTCGGAAAATCTGTCTATTGGTGGGCAAGATGCTGAGTAAGAATTCAGATTTTATAATCATTATTTATTGACCTGCATAAATAACACACCCAACAGTACTGGTTATATAGTTTATACAGGTGGAACTTCAAACTGGGCTGATTGAATTGTTTGTTTATTATGATAATAATAATAATTTAAAAATGCAGTCAAGACATACTGGAGGGGGGTGTTTGAGGCTCATTAGCTGAAGTTAAATCTGTTGGTTTTACAATAGCAGGCTACAGTTGGAGTAGCTGGTGTTCTAACAATGCTGAAGTTTAATAGTACTTACTGACTTCATTTCATGCTACATCATTAAATCTGTATTTTGATTGCCAAACATAATCAAGAGGATCCAGTGACACTCAGGGGGCGGGGAGTTGGGGGGCGGATGCCCACAGACGAAGCCTTAGGTTCAGCGACTGTGCTGATTTAAAAAAAAAATAAATATCACTTAATTTTCTTCAGCTTTAGCTTAGACCTGTTCCTAATGTGGGCATGATGTCACCTCCAGAATAATGCGTAACTTTAGAGGCCAGAGAATGTTGGGGCATGCACTAAAGTCAGCAGCAACAGTCTTTAAGCCAGGTACTAGCCAGCAAAGCTCTCATTTGTTCTTGGGGACCAGCTAGCTTGCATTTGTCACGTATCTGTCATTAAAATTAAACATAATTATACAATCATACAGTATTCAAGCTGCTTAGATAGATAGATACTTTATTGATCCCAGAGGGAAACTCAAGACATCCAGTCCCCACAAAATATTAGAAGTCAAGACAGGAGCTACTTTGTTCAGTATGTCCATAGTGTGGTAGAGTCCTTAGTGTCTGTGTGGGTTCCTTCAGTGTCTGTGTAATGGAGGTAGTGGTACACCATTTGCTGTGCAAATTAAGATGACGACTGATGTCAGCCATATAGACAGTGCAATAGAGAAGACGGCTGGTGTCAGCCATACAGACAGTGCAAGTACGCAGTAATATAAATAATTTGGCAGTGCAAAATGTGTAAACAGTACAGAATGGAGTAGAATAATAAAATAGAAATAGGGCCTTTAGGAGGGAGTGTGTGCAGAGACGGGGGTGTGTCCGTTGGAGTGACCAAAATGAAGAGTGTCACAGAGTTTTTCATTTGCTGTGCTGAGAGGAGCTTACACAGTCTTTGCTCCTCCCTAAAATATTAGGTCTAAGGAGCTCCTTTGTTCTGCTGTCCATAGTGTGGTTGGATCTGAACTGGGACATTGTTGAGGAACTTGCCCAACTCTAATGTTTTTTTTACAGAGGTCTTTATGGAAACCAGGTGGTGGCAATGTCTATCCTGTATCAACCATGTAGCCTTACTATCCAAAACAACCAGTACACCTACTCATGCTGGTTGAATAGTAGGAATCTGAAAATACAAAGATTTCTTCGTCCCCTGTTTTACTCTACAATGGCTTACGTGTCTTTTCACCATAAATGGATTTTTAAACCGTATTTTATAACAGCGGAAAACATGGTCTCAGGGTATCATATTAGTGGCTATAGTTGGAGGTTTCTTAGAGGCATCCATCAGATGTCTGGTTCCTATCACCAAAACTGTGAACAATTCTGAATGGAGCATTTCACATCAAACTCTCAGTGACTTTGTTTACGTCTTTCTTACTAAATTACTGTGCAGAGGTTTTGGAAAATCTGCAGAATTCCCTACTTTGGATCGTAAGCGTAAGCTTTTTGACGGGTTTATGAAATGCACAAAAACTACCTAGATTAAAGTTACTGTGGCTACTGTGGCTCATTACCAGGCTAATGCAAACCGCCACTTCCCACCTAGTGTGCCCAGTTTCTGCTCATACGCAGACTGCGAAGAATTCTGGATAAGAGTACTGAGAAATCCCATTTCTGAGCTAAATCCAGCTCGCTTATCAGAATTCTTAATTGGATTTCTAGACCTTAATCCTGTCTAAGAAATGGGAGTATGCTGTTTACATGGCCACTTGAGTAAACACATTGCTGCAGAAATCCAATTATGATCGGATTATTGAGTGCGTTTAAATGGATATGGAAGAAATTGTGACTACAATCTGATCATACAAATCAGATCTGGTCTCTTGAAGAAAGCGTTTGACTGAATGTGTTGCCATGTATTCTGGTTTATCACTCTGGGAGTTGTTGATGTACATAAGGCTGAAGTTGAGATGGGGTTGTGATGTGCAACAAATCTTTGAATTTGACTGGAAATCAAATAATTCATTTCATTTTGACATTTAAATTCAAACATCTCTATACACTGTGATTTTACATATTGCAAGATGATGTTAATTCTGCTATGGATATAATTACGGTGTTTAGTCTCGGCCCAGACAGTGCATTGCTTATGTGGCAGCTCCAGTGAATACTACAAAAGCAACCCATCTGACCTTCATTTGCCCTCATCGTGCTCTAACGATAAACACCTGAGATCTGTTCAGGGCTTATTATCTTTGAAGTAGATACGTGTTTTGCTAATTAGCCTGTTGCTCCTGATGTGCTTGGTTCATTTACATCACAGTAAGTTGGACGCGCATGTGCGGGTTGTGCAGGTCTCTTGGGCTACGTTCAAGCTTCATTCTTTCGTTTTCTGGCTCAGATTTTATCTGAGGTACACGAACTGTGAGAGACAGAATAAAAAATCCAGAAAATCACACTGTATGATTTTTAAATATATAATTTGCATTTTAATGCATGAAATAAGTTCTTAATAAAATGGAAAAACAGAACTTAAAATTTGGTACAGAAACCTTTGTTGTACTTCTGGGCTTATTCCTGACCTTTATCAGATTCATCCTTACACCACGAGGTGAGATCCAGACTGAGGAAGATTCATTTTGAAGAGTCATTTTGTATTTCCTCAATTTTCTCATAATTGCGCCAACAGTTGTTGCCTTCTCACAAAGCTGATTACCTATTGTCCTGTAGCCCATCCCAGCCTTGTGCAGGTCTACAGTTTTGTCCCAGGTGTCCTTAGACAGCTCTTTGGTCTTGGCCATGCTGGAGAGGTTGCAGTGTGATTGATTGAGTGTGTGGACAGGTGTCTTTTATACAGGTAACAAGTTCAAACAGGTGCAGTTAATACAGGTAATGAGTGCAGAATAGGAGGGCTGTGAGAGCCAGAATTCATGCTGGTTGCTAGGTGATCAAATCCTTCTTTCATGCAATGAAAGGCAAATTAATTATTTAAAAACCATGTGATTTTCTAGATTCTGTCTCTCACGGTACGGTTAGACCTGAACTAATAATATCAGGATTACATGTCCACACAGCTCTGCACTCATCACATTAAGGCAAACGATTTGATTTGGGCTACTGCAGCCAGTGTTGTGAACGTCACCTTTCCCACACTAATGGAAGCCTTCAAACTGGATTTGTGCAGACAGCCAGGATTGAGCAATGAGGCCTGCAAGTGGCTAAAATACAATCTCATTCTCGGTCAAATTAAAATGTGCTTCCTGTTTCTCATGGTGAGGGAGCGAGACTAGAAAGGCTAATGTAAATTAATAGGCATGGAATTTATTTCCCAAGCAGACACTAATACTAATAATGAAGTTTTACTTCCAGGACATAAAAGAGAAACACTAAAGGGGTCGAAGGAGCCTCACCCACCTCGTGACTCTCGTTAGGGTCTGGTCACGGTTTAGAGAACTAAGTTTGCATCCCTTTGCCAGCATTCCTTTTTTACACCAGGTAAACGAAAAGACTATGCTGCTCAAACAGCTTCTGCAGTTAACACAAGCGCAGATATCACAGACATCGTCACCACTCTTATCTCTGGTTTGTTTTGTGTGCCAGGTTTAAAGAAGCAGTTCATACGTGTTCAATGTCACATGAGTTTGTCTGTCTGTCTGTCTTAGAGAAAGACAACTGTGTTGGGTGGATCAGTGTTCTTTTGTGCATGCTGGTCAGTTCAGGTGCATGACCTGATTGATGTCGGATATATGCCACATTAAAAATGCAGCGACCAAACAACAAAATCAGACTTGGCGTGCTTGCTAGTCAGTGCTGTGTTTTATCTTTCTGTTCTCACTGGTACAGAAAACAACAACAACAACAAAAAACACAGATCAGATTTGGGACACTTTGACTGTCTTCTGAGTGCAGACAAATCCGATTTGTTTTTGAAGTCAGACCTTATTATTTGCAGGTGACCAGTTTGGATTTGTGAGTGGGTTGCTGTGTTAACAATGAAGGTGTCAGGAGCTATGTTGCGAAAATGTGCACTTGAGTAAATCAGATCGTTGGAAACTCCCAGTCTACAGGGAGTAATTGGATTTCTGCTTTACATCCAACCAATAAACTCACAGAATATGGTGTGACGTAAACATAGCAGAAACTCCAATTTTGTGCGACTGTAAAAACCTATGATTGAGTTTACTTAAAAATATGAGCATATTTCATCAAGAGAATTAAGCATCCTAAAGTTTTTAGGTATTTTGTCAAGCATGTTGTTGGTTTCAGCATTGCTCTCAGTGTTTTGTGGCCATCTTGTGGTTGCTGTGTTGAACGCTGCATGCTTCTTTCTGGTACCACAGTCAGTTTTTGCACATATGCAGACCGAATGAATTCTGAATAATAGTACACATGCACTTAGACATCCAGTTTCTGGGATACAATCCAGCTCTCTATCAGACTTCTTAATTGGATTTCTTAATCCAGTCTAATAATGGGAGTATGCTGTTTACATAATCAGCCACTTAAATAATCAGATTGCTGCAGAAACCCAATTATAACTGGAATATTGAGTTCATTTAAATGCTGTCAGCGTGGCTATGCAAGAAATTGTGATCATACAAATCCGATTTGGTCACTTGTAACTTGCAATGTGAACAGTGTCAGTTTAAAAGGTCCGATAGAAGAAACCTTTTTAGTCTTGCATTGTGAATGAAGCCTGGACGAAGCCTAAAACAACAGACATGGTGTGGGCTTTTGGTGTGTGTGTTTTTTTTTATTTTTTTTTTTATTTAAATTGATTTATTTTTTTGCTGTTCACACTGCCACATCAAAACAAATGTGCCATGATGAAATAAGATCCACTTACAGCCACTTACAGTGGGAACATAACCACAAGTGGTGCGATACTGTGTGCGTATCTACCTACGCTGTCACAAAAAACTCAAAGCTGCGGCACATATTAAAAAACGGATCCGATTTGGGCCATAGTTTGCTTGCAGTGTGAACACACAGTCTTCAAGTGCATTCTTTTGTTTTTATCTTCCACAGGGCAAGACTGCGTCCTGTAGAACCTGTGGACAAGAAGAGACCTTTGTGGTTTGATATTGATCACGAGGCCCTCCATAAACAGATTGAAGACTATAAACAGCGGTCAGGAGACACTTTTTCAGAAAGCACCAGCTCTGGAGGACTAACTCAGGAACAGTTGGACACGTTAGCAGAGATCCGGAAACAGAAGCTTATTGAGAAAAAGAAACGCAAATCGAAGAAGATGAAGGATGACGACATTACCCCTAAAGCGTTTCTACTCACTAGGCAACTTCAGGAGGAGGAGCAGGAGGAGGAAGAGTGTAGCGGTGAACACGGCTCAGAGGACAGGCAGGTTTCTGAACTGATGGTGGATTACAGCAGGAAGAGCTGAACAGAAAGGTATAGCTAGCATAGGCTGAATGCGTATTTCCGTGTGTGTGCTGCCCAGTTAGCCAGCTACTACACAGTTTCAGGTGTGTTATTAATTGAGAGCTGTTTCTGAGAGAGAACAAGCGTTCTACCTGCCTTGTAGAGATCTCGGTGTATTTCAACCCCATTAAAACCTGTTTCTCATCTGATTCTTTTTGTGATGAGAAAATGGTTTATTAAAAAAAAAGGAAAAGAATACAGACTTGTTAGTCACATAAACCAAGCAAGACAGTGTAAAGAAGCTGCCAGATTACACTGCAGAGACTTTCTGCACTTTAAAGATTAAAGATCCAGTGTACATACACACTTATCAGTCTACAGGCTAGAGCAAGGCTAAAGGTTTTTGTTTTTTTGCTGTATAACTGTACAAATACTTACGCATACTTCATTTAATTATTTCGTTTTATACAAGCAACTTCTCTCCTACTGATGAAAACCCCAGCTTCTAGCATATGGAACCGAGTGTCTATCAACCATGCAGAAGAAAGAGCAACAATAGCAAATAACCCTTACCCCATTAGAGGGGTTAGCTTTAACAGGCAGGCCTGGTTGTAATAGTGGGTAAAATGTCTGGTCTGATGAATTGCTTCGTAGTACAAAACCTCTGGGTGGAAATCGGAGGAAATATCTGACAGCTGCCAAATTCATAGATGCTGAGAGTGAACTACATAAACCTGAACTACATAAAATAGGCGGGAAAATAGAATACCCACACAGGCTGCCTGGTAAAGCATGTGTGTTGATGGGAGATTTGCACAAGAGATTGCAGTTTTTCAATCGCTATTAAATAAATTATCTGTAAAATAGCAATTCATTAATAATTGGTTTTATTTAGATTTCTGCACTTGAGTATTAATAAAGTGTGGGCAGGTTGTGTTTGTCAAGAACTGTGATTTGAATCACCAGAATCCAACTATGCTAGTAACACAAACGGCTCTTTTCAGTTGTGTTTTATGGAGCATGTTGAGTAACATCCCCAGTGCACGCTAGGAAAACAGCGACTGGAGTTCGGTATTAATGACTTCTCCAAGAGCTAATTGTTTCAGTGGAGCTGAGGGGAAATGTGGGTTAAAAGCAGCACAGAAAGACCTTAAAAGATGCGTTATAGAGACGCGTGAGGCTGGAAAACTCTACAAAAGCATTGCTAAGGTCCTGGATGTCCAGCAATCCATGAATCCATCAATCATTATTAGTCAGTATTTATTTGTGTAGTGCTTTTTACCACTAACATTGTCCTAAAGCAGCTTCACAGAGAAGCAGTTTATATAAAGAAAAAGAAAACAGTATAGTACATGTGCAGACGTAGGAGGGGAAACAGAGTCCGAGCCCCCCTGTGTGCAAGTTAGAGGCAACTTACTCCCTTAGATATATCGTCTACAAATAGAGAAAATTCAGAACTGTTGCTTTTGCTGTAGCATTAGGCATCCTGTTAAGAACATGGCACAACAGAGGATCCTGATAAAGGGGGCAAAGAACTCAGTTAACAGTTAAAGGCCTACAGAAGACTCTACAAACAGCCAAAACCTTTGTTCATGTGCTGTCTATTAGGAAGCTGTCAAAAAAAAGCCCATCTCATGTTCTGTGTCCAGATGAGACAAAAGTGGAACTTCAACACCCAAACCTTATCCCAGCTGTGAAGCATGGTGGAGGGAGCATCTCGATTTAGGGCTTCGTTCCCGAGGGAGCAATGAGTTCATATTTATGTCAAAACATTTTACAGTTTCCAAATAATAGAAAGAAAAAAGTTTATTAGTAATAACTTAAAAAATCCTCCACAATATTTTGTAAAAGTTTGTTTAATATTTTTGGTATCCATAACATTTACAATCTTATAAAAACTACAAAAGAATGAAAATAGCAAAGTGTGGCACTGGCTATCTTCAGCTGTATACTGGGAAGGCTATATGTATAAAGGGAAGTGTTTGAGATTACTGTGAAAGTACATTCAGTATTCATTACATTAAAACTGTAAAGCAAAATGTGCTGTTCTCTGTTAGCAGTTACATAATTAGTCTTTCATTCCGCTATGTACAGTGTGTGACCACCGAGTCATCAATTCTCAACACATTACTGCCTTTAGATGAACGAGCAACTTTTATAAGGCATATGGCAGTTTGTCCAGTAGTTAAAGGGGGCAGTATGGCAGGACAATCTGACTATCCAGGCGGATAAAGAAAGGTAGCAGCTGTTGTGAAGCATGGATTTTGTACGGTGTTTATACACCAACCATCAGCCATAAAAATAAAACCACCTACTTTTATCTGCACTCTCTATTTGATCAGATCCATTTAGCGTACAGACACTCTTTGTAGTTCTACAGTTATTGTAGGCCATCTGTTTCTCAAACAGATGAGTCTGTAAGTGTAGAACCTCAGAGTGCTCCTATAGGGTAAATGAAACTGATAACATGGGCAATGTGTGTGGATGAGGTGGTGTTTTAATGTTATGGCTGATCTGTCATTTAGTGTCAGAAACCATGTGTGCAAGTCTGAGGTTATTTAGCTCTGTGTAGCTTGAGGGACGTTTGATCGAGACATGTAGTTTGCACAGTGCTAATTAGGCTTTCATTACTCGTTAGCTACATTAGCACTGTAGCTCCAGTGTAAAACGAAAGAAGCAAACTTCTGCTATATTTGGGGTATGGAAGAAATCCGTGTGAAATTACATTTGTCGCCAAACTGTTACTTTGTCGGCTTTTCTGTGCCATGGACTTTTAGCCCACCTCTGTGGTGGTCTCCTCAGTTTGTACAGCCTCCTGAACGTAGACTATGAACTGAGAAGCATCATCGCCCTGTGTGTACACTGTGACTGTCTTTATGCCCTCCACATCGTCTGAAGACACCACCAGGTGGTGCTCCTCTCCAAGACCCACGGAGGCCTGCTGCAGGGCATCCTGGATCATCATGGCATGACCAGTCGGCTGCTCCTCCTCGGTCACCTAGGTACGTACACAGAGCATAGTGTGCACTTTATTGTGATGAATCCTATATAATTACTTACACGTTACCGCAGTAAAGGATTCTTACATCTCATAGGCCCCATTCACAACCTGGCTTTAACATGTCCTATATAGCACAGGTTACATGGACACACCCCCTGTTAACAGGTATACACAATCAAGCATGTAGCCATGCAGTCTCTATCGACAAACACTGGCCGTAGAATGGGACACCATCAGTTAGTGAAATCAGTGCATGAACTTAAAGCCCTGCTAGATCTGCCCCAGTCATCTGTAAGTGTTATTACTGTGATATAGAACAAAAGATCAGCCACAGAGCAGTACTCCATGCAAACTCGCAGAGTTTGCCAAATACTAAAGGACGTAGTGCATCAAATCTCCTGTCCTCTGTGGCATTGCTCACTACAGAGTTCCATATTAAAGGCACCGCCATATTAATGCACATGTTTTTGGAATGGGACATCCAACAAGCTCATATAGGTGCGATAGTCAGGTGTCCACATACTTTTGTCCATATTGTGTACATCTTTCATGGGCAGCGACAAGCTAATAGTGAACTGAAGAAGACCCAAACCCCCTTCCAGAGGTGACATACATGCATAGCATTTCTAAAGCTCCTCAAACTTATTTTATATTTCCATTTATTTCATGTGTGGAGATGGCAAAGTAATGCAGATCAGTGTGATATAAAGTGGCTCGTTGTAGAGAAACTTGAACGTTGAACTTCTTTACAGTGATGGGGTTAGGTGCTAATCTAAATGACCAGTGAACCTACATGTGTTTTGAGTTTTAATATATAAATATAGGAGTAAATATAAAACAATACTTTTTAACACCCACATATATACATTTAAGGCAAAAATCTTATCCCAAAGCAACTGTAAAGAATGCTTCAGGCATCTGTTATGATATTCCTATGGATTTTGTGTTATTCCGTCCTGTGATGGAGCTTTTAGAGGCATTAAACTCTGACGTCCGGTTCCAATCACCACCACTCTGAACAGTTCTGACTCAGCGTCTCTAAAACACAACACTTCATATAGTTTAGTTTATAAATAAAATTTATAATTTATAAATGTATATAATAATAAAATTGACTTGGAGAATTAAATCTCAGTGCTTTCAGCCTGTAATGGATGTTTAAGCGGTATGAATGAGGAAACCTTTGAGGCAACTTCAGGAGGAATTAATGCACTGCTGCGTTTAAGGTACTGGAGACTTGCCTGTTCCACTACAGTGACTGTGCCGGGCGCCATGGCAACCACAGAGGCCACAGTAGTGTCGGGGTTCTCGGTGCCGAGCTCGATTATTTGCTGAAGTATATTAACTGATGCGGGATCCAGTCTGTCCGCTGCTGTGGCTGACACGACACCTGAACGACAAAGTAAGAATGTGAAAATTCTAGCCAGTATTCAGCTGCCCCTTCTGGAGGGGACTTCCTAAAGGGACCCTGAAACATGCCAGTTATTATATACCAGACACTTAAATAATTATGTTGTTTGTAAGTTTTTCTGAGGGATCTAAAGATTTCAAGCAGCATCCCGAGACTGACCGTTCTGTGTGTTAAAACGAAGGTTCTGCAGCGCTGACACGGCGGCCTCCGTTCCCTGCGCGTCCTCAGTCTCAGCAATTTGAAGATATTGCGTGTTGGCTTCCTCCACTGATTCTACCACCTGAACAAGCATTACAGATACAATCACTGCGTGACTCCTTCACAGTCCCTTTATGACACGTGTATAAACAGTAATACTTTTAATAGTAAAGCTAATTCCAATACTTGGGAACAATGCTTCATAACTTTGTTGCAAATTGGGAAAAAATGTCAATGCATTATCATTTAATATATCTGTAGATGCTGACATAAGCTGCTCATAAGTTCTCAAATATTAGATTTTAATGTTATTCAATGCTTATGGACATATTGTGTATCTTACAAAATATTGTTGAGCCAGGGTACATTGAGTACAGGGTACAAGGGAACTCACCTCCCACTGATTTAGCCCAAGACTGTCGTTCTCAACTACTTTGAGGCCGTGTTTGCTCTTCAGGTGTCTGTTCATTTCCCATTTAGTACCGTAAACATAGTTACAGACCGGACACTTCACTCCTCCTGCAGGCCAACAGAACAACAAAGCAAAATCATTGCAAACATTTCAACAGGAAAACTCTATTAACAAGTTATTCAACTAACTTCAAAGGTTTTAATGCACTAAATTAAATCTTTAATTTCTCACATATTTCATGTTCTCCCCAATTAAACCCCATCTACCCTCACCCTCTAGCTTGTTCTCCCACTGTCATACAATGCTATCAAGCTGGGAGGGTCAAGACTAGCATGTGTGTGCTTGCTATAAGACACGTGAAAGCTATCTATCGGTCTTTCATGCTAGCCTGCATTAGCTAGCATCACACTGAGTGATGGGCGGGTGTGGTGGTTGGAGATGGGGGATAGAAGACTATCATCCCACAAAGAGAGAGCATGGCCATTTATGCTTTCTTGAACTGCCAGATGAGTGGATGACTCTGTCACCACCATGTACCACACATAAAGACAGGGTCAGTGTGCTTAGATACCCATACTGTACCGTGTTTTTTGTTCTCCCACCCTAGTATGTACGAAATATGTACTGATCATACAACTGATCATTTGCCTAGGTATTATTAACCACCATAGTGCAAAGAAACAGCTCAATAATTGGAGATAAATATAGAATATAGTTAATCAGGAAACCACTTGTATTTTGCCGCATATGATTTCTGCGGAGAGCTTTGTACAGAGGTGGGAGCCTACCTTGTTCTATCACGTTCTCTGAAGAGGCTGCTCCAGGACCTGCGTTGTGGTATTGCTCACCGGGATGCTTTTTGTTATAATGTCTTTTAAGGGAACCTGAGATGTTGCAGGAGTAGTGGCAGTGTGCGCAGCGGAAAGGCTGGAAAACATTTTTCTGTTAAGCTTAAATACACGGACGAGCGGTTATATGAATACTGCAGCATCAGAACAACTCTAGATCACAAAACTGTGGTGGGGGACCAACTTCAGACCAAGTTCAGGGCACCAGTGGCAATGAAACACTGCAAGCTTTTATTTATTAAGAGCAATGTTAGCACTGCTAAACACTAGAAGCCACTGAGCACTTGCTGAATTCTTTGAAAAAGCATTTTGAAATACACACATTACCCAATTACATCCATTCAAAACCATCATTAATTGTTGGTCATGAGTGACACCGGCATGAAGATGTAAACCAGCTTTGTTGACATAGGGTTTATGAAAGTGATCTACAAGAGTGCTTCAAGATGGAATGCCCAAGTGGCCAGTGGTATCTATTATCAGTGTGCTTTCAGCCAAGTGCTTTCTGTCTATATATTTAACATGCAAGCTCTAAAAAGCTTTATTTACCTTAAAAGAGGCGTGCTGTTCCATGTGGCGGAGAAGGTGTGGCTTCTGTGCCGCAGTGAAATCACACTCTGTACATTTGAACTGCTTACCTGCAGGACAGCAAAATGAGCTGATGTTCCAATAATACACAAGGTACTGTCTGTCCTTATCCTTAATAATCCATGTCAATAAAATGACACGTGACGTGTCTACTTTCCAAGAACTTGTTTGAGAAAAAAACATAAGCCAGGCTGCCATATGACTGCCCATATTAAAGCAATATCTACACTACTGTTTTCTGCTAGTCACTAATACAGTCAAGGGCTCAGCTTGTTTAGTGGTCTTTGTTCCCTCTTTAGTTTTGCACTGGAGCCAAGAGGCTAAGGGCATAGAACAAAGCAGACATGGGCCTACATATATAACACTTCCCACTGAGGAGATGTGAACAATACACACTGTACTCTTGATGTATCACAATGTCATATTTTGGACATATCAGCACCTCTAATATACTGCGTTTTTAAGGAGGACTATAATTCCATCAGTGCATTTTTTTACTACAAATAAGGAAAGTAACTGTCTCTGTATTTCTAAACATTTGTCACAAGAGTTTCTCTTTAGGTAGAAACCCATGTTTCTATTTTCTACAGAAATCGTTACTGCTATTGAGAACCAACTAGTTAATGAGCTGATCAGACCACTGGCCGAGTAAAACATTTTTTTTTCTGTTCTGCATTCAAAATAACAACGTAATATATGAAAATTGTTTAAACATTCACAAAATGATTTTGCACAAAAGCTCTAAAAGATCCCATTCATTCTGGACTCTTTTACTAGCATCCAGCAAACCCAGAAACCCAAACCCAGTGGTTTTCCTCACTACACTACACCCTGACTATAAGAAACTTAATACAAGCCGACCAAGGTACCACTTCTACTGTCTAATGGTACAGGGACAGAGGCTCTGATGGCCACCTCAGCTTCGTATCCAGTGTAAAACTACAGAAGGAACTGCGTACATGTAACTTTCTACTCAATGAGGCAAAAAGTGCTCACCATCTGCAGAGTGCATAAGCTTATGGCTCTTCAGAGTACACTTAGACTTGAACTTTTTCCCACATAAATCACACAGGTGGGTCTTCTCCGTGTTGTGCCTGTTCAAGTGTGCCTTCAGGTTGCTTTTGCTGCGAGAGGCGTAGTCACAGAGCGAACACTTGAAGGGCTTGACTCCTGTATGTATGATTTAGCAAGAGAAAAAGTCATGAGATACATATACATACATACATATACATACATATAATATATATACAGACATGTATAAAGTACTAAAGACCCAGACTTGAGTAAAAGTACAAGTGCTCTATCAAAAAAGTGACTTGGAGTAGGAAGTAGAAAAGTCTTTAAGCACTCATACTTTAAGTGGAAGTACTACAAGTATTCAACAATTTTTATACTTAAGTATTGCAAGTAGTTTATTCTAAAATTTACTACTTAAGTACTGAAAGTAAAAGTAAAGTATTGTGTTGTGTAGTTTTATTTCAGAAAGGGGGGCGGCAGTCAAACGTTTGAATTCCATTGTTTATATTATTTCAAAATGCTTAAGGACTGTCACCAATAACTTTTGGCTGCACTACAATGACAGAAAATGCACAAGACAGGAGTACAGTACATGGAGTCATCAGCTTAACTCTCTAAACAAAACCAAAAGAAAGGCTAAACGCAACAAACTGACAGCAACATGTCTAAAAAAAAAAAATACAAGTGTTGTGTATGTAAAAGCAAGTGAGGAGAGCACCTTAAAACACTTAGCTCCACTCTTTGTAAACAAAACTACAATTAAGAGCCACTTACAAGTATTGCTTATGTGAAAATAAAAGTGATTAGTGCACCTTAAAACACTGAGCTTAACTCACTGTAAACAAAAACCGATCAAGTATGTCCCTTCCCCTTTAAATCATCCCTCCTCTTTCTTCCTTGCTTGTGCTTTTTTTCTCCATACTTACTCCCTTCTTAAACTAGTGTGCATAAAGCAGTCATTTTTTTGGACGTTAGACATTTTCTTTTCTTTTATAAGATAATGTGGGTTTGAAATAATTCGTACCCATTTTTATAATTGTAACGAGTAACGATGCAGCACATAAAAAATGTAACGGAGTAAAAGTATTAAACTCATCCAAAATATGTAGTGAAGTAAAAGTGGAAGTAGGAGAAAAAAATAACACTCCAGTAGAGTACAGATACAGCATTTTAGTACTTAAGTACAGTAGTTAAGTAGTTCTACTTCGTTACTATACATCTCTGTATATATATATATATATATTTACACACACACACACACACACACACACACACACACACACACACACACACACACACACTGCCTATTATATAAACATTGGATAATTACTGCATGGATGATTCTTTTTCATCTGGCAACAAGTTATTTAACCCTAACTCATGCAGTGTGTAGTTTCTCATCATCGAAAGATCCTGTGGTCGTGGTTAAGAACTATCCAGCGCTTTATTAAAATGTGGAAGGGTGGTGGGAAAACATCATCTTGTCTAAATGCCGCTCACCTTCATGTGCCCATATGTGCTGTTGCATGTCAGCTCCATTTCTTGTGAAGAAGCAGTGGCAGTATGGGCATTTGGAAGCTCGTTTTCCTATGACTCCTTTTACATGTACACGTATTCCCAGTGCATCTGAGATGGAACTCCATGATGCATCTACACAGTAAAGGAACACACACATTACTCTCCTATAACCTAATAACAGACTGGAGGAAAAGGTGTTTACGTTTCTGTATTGACATACACAAAAGTACTTGGACATCTGACTATCACTCCTATATGAGGTACTGGAGATCTCATTCATGCTGGTGCAGAGAAATGCTTCCCCAACATTAGACGGATATGTCTAAAATGTTCATGTATGCTGCAGCAATAACCTCCTTCACTGCAACTTAAGAGGTCCAAACCCTGAAAAACAGCCCTAGACCCATTATCCCTCCTCCACCAAACTTTACTGTTGGCTCTTTGCACCTTGTGAGAGGGGGTCCACATGTTAACCAACTGCCTGGCTGTTAGCTCTCTCACCATAACTTGTTTGGGTTAACATTTGTTCTCAAAGCGTTCTTTTCTTGTGTAGTGATGTTGTCTTTCAGGGACCCCCAGAATTTTGATTCTGAGACATACAGAATAAAAGTGCAGCTACTAAAAGGTCTGGGGTGAGGGGTCCGGAACTCCCTAATTAAACTTGAATTAATTAATGCCAGATCGGCAAGTGTGATTCATTCCACTAGAGAACACGTTTCCACTTCAGCCAACAATTGTTATTGCACATAGTGATCTCAGGCTTTGTGCGGATGTTGCTTCTAGGGCTGTGTAATAGCAAAAACCTGGCAAAATGATCTGTATTAAGATTTAGGGGTTATGATTCAATATAGTGTGCTATTTAGTGATACTGTAATAGTAAAGCTATATACTATACTATAAACTATCATTTTAGGAAAACTAAAAATATAACATAAAAAACAAAACCACACACAGAGGCATGCACCTTACACTACTTGTCCTAGAATGGAAGAGTTTAATGGCTGAAGATGACAACACTGCTATTAGAAGACCATGTCTTTGTGTGTAAACCTTGTTTTTGAGAATCAATACAGCATAACAGAAAACATAATACTGTGATACTCTAAGGTATTGATGTTTTCTTATACAAGTAGCTTCCAGGGGCAGTTTGGGACTCTGTAGTAGTTACTGTTGCAATGGGGATAGGCGGTATGTATGCACTTGAGCCCTCTGTGGCCCCGTGCTGAGAGTTTATGTGATCCACTGCTTTGTCTCTAAGTTTAACGTCACTGAGCTCTTTAATACCACCTATTATTCCACCTACTGTCAATGTTTGGCTATGAAGGCTGCATCTATATGCTTTTGGGCATTGGAAGTAGGAGGAGAGTATTATTACAAGGGGTGTCAACATACTTTTGGCCACAGAGTGTGTGTGTGTGTGTGTGTGTATGTATGTTTTGCATATCATGGTACTGTAAATGAAAATCATAAATGTAAATGTTCTTTACCTGGATGAGTCGTTTTGACATGATACCTAAGTTTGTCTTCTGGAAATGACTCCTTACAGATAGGACAGATAAACAGCTTTTTAATCTGGACACAAAACAGCAAAAGAGCACAAGTTGGCAAAAGACAACAAATTCACTAAAAAGATAAAGTTCTCAGATAAAGATCTCGGATACTCACTATTTCTGAATGGGTTTTAAGATGGGCTTGTAGCTTGTACTTGTCAGGCGTGCAGTACTGGCACCCTTCTGAAGGACACTTGATGAGAATGTTACTGTGTTTCTGGATGACATGCCGCTTCAGGCAGTTTTTGGTGATGGAAGAGTAGCTGCACTGGGAACAGTAATGCAGGTGCTCGCGCGTATGCGTTCGCACGTGCATGTTGTAGTGGACCTGGTACCAGAAAAGTTTACCTGTCATGAAAAAATCATAAACATGTTTACAGCGTTTCATAGCAAAGGATAATTAACACTGCAGAAGTATAAGCTGGTACAGAATGAGGCTGGGACGACAAGAACTCAGGAAAATCAGTGATGAAATGTAACAAGCTGGGAGGGAATCTGTAAATAATGATGAGTATCAATGTCTGAATACGCCTCATGTTCATATGTCAATGTTAATATGTTCATTCAATAGATTTCAACACACATGCACACTGGATACATATATATATAAACTGTACTCTGTAGGTTTAACAAAATTAATGGTCTTAGAAAGTGTATAGTGGGACTAATATATATGTGGCTCAAAAGTAGTATAACACTGCTGATCTTAAAAGTGTCTTACAGATTTACATACAGTCTCCTCCAGAATTATTCTCATCATGAAAATGATCTAAGATTTACATGGTAAATAAACCACACACAGTATGTGGTTATGCGTTATGGGAGTTTAGGCTAAAATAAATTGGGCAGCTGCAATTTTTTGGATCATAAAATGTTTTTTTAGCAGGTTTTAAAAATATTGTACTGCTTAACAAGGTTGGAGTACACATGGGGAGGAAACTTTACTGCTCCAGACCATTTCCAATTCCATGATATTGTTGGGTATTTGCTTTTGGACTCTGCCAAGTCCACAACTTCCTGTCTCATACGGACATGGGTGCAAACAAAAATAAATAAATAACAGGAAATGATGAAAAACAACAATGAGATCCATGAAACTACAAGCAATACAAAGAACATTATCTGATCTAATACTATAACGATAAAAATAAAATGTTTTCATTTTAGACCATTATATGTGTTGTTTATTTTATATCTCTGTTTTTTCCCGGTTTCATGAGGGGTACCAATACCTTTGGAAGTGAAGTGGTTTGACGGAGACAAAAGTTCCCAATTCAAACTGTTTTAACAACCTTTTACCACAATAAACCTCTAAAATCACAAAATGAATTTTGGGGAAAGGAGTATAAATTAAGAACATCCCTACTTCTAACTGATACAATGCACAGACATGCCTAGTTCTGACTAATGACAGTGCTTTCCTAAAAGATGATAAATGAAAGTCCCTAAGAAGAGACTGAGTGGCCTATCAGCATCAGCTTTAGGTCCTGACACACTGTTTCTAGATGGATTTCGTGATGCACACTAAAATCGTTTACCCCATTATTTAACTCTTCAAATACTCAAAGCCTCTCAGTATGAAGAGTTTGAGAGACATCAGTACGGCCTGGCATGTAAAATATTGTTCCTGTGTTTCTCACAGAGACACTCAAACACACTCAATTCTATTTAAGTCAAATCAATTCTACCATTTCATGGTTGTTACATACACTATATTGCCAGAAGTACTCACTCGTCTACCCTTGCATGCATCTGAACTTGAGTCACATTACATTATTAATCCATAGGGTTTAATATGATGTCAGGGTCGGCCCACCCTTTGCAGCTAGAACAGCTTCAACTCTTTTGGGAAGGCTTTCCATAAAAGTTTAGGAATGTGTTTATGTGAATTTTGGACCATTCTTCCAGAACACCATTTGTGCTTTTTGCAATGGTGAGCAGTTATGTTGGAATAGGAAGGGGCCGTCCCCAAACTGTTGGGAGCATGAAATTCTCAAAAATCTCCTGGTCTGCTGAAGCATTAAGAGATCCTTTCACTGGAACTAAGGGGCCGAGCCCAACTCCTGAAAAACAACCCCACACCATAATCCCCCTCCACCAAACTTTACACTTGGCACAGTGCAATCAGACAAGTACTGCTCTCCTGGCAACCGTCAAACCCAGACTCGCCCATCAAATTGTCAGGCGAAGAAACGTGACTCGTCCAGAGAACAAGTCTCCACTGCTCTAGAGTCCAGTGGCGGCGCTTTACACCACTGCATTCAACGCTTTGCATTGCGCTTGGTGATGTTAAGCTTGCTCGGCCATGGAAACCCAGTTCATTAAGCTCTGCAGTCTGCATGTCTAGATGCTTGGTTTTATACACCAGTGGCCATGGAAGTGACTGGAAGACCTAAGGTCAATAATTTGGATGGGTGAGTGAATATTTTTGGCAATACAGTGTATAAGTAGTGATAAACTGATAAGTGGCCCCAGCCCCAGAAATGATTAATGAAAACAGCCTTGTGTGTACAATTACCACAGTATTCACATTCCAGGTCTCCATAAACTTTGCGTATCCTCTCAAAAATTTCCATGTTTAGTTGCCTCTTTTGCATTTGATCTAAAATCTGCAAGAAAGCCGATTTCTCCTCTTGGTCAGTCCTGGCTAAATCCTCCCCACCACTAGGGGCAGGGTTACTTTGAGTAACAGATTCGCCTTGAGCTACTGATATGTCGCTTGCGTCTCCAGTCTGTATCCGCTGGTTTAACGACACATCAGCTACTTCAGCCGATGGATTTTCTTTGTCAGGATTCTCAAATTCTGTTACACCGCAGTCCTGGGGTCCTTTTTCCAGAATAGTGCCACAAACTGTTCCGTGTGTGCGAGTTTCCACAGTTTCCCCTGTCTCAATGACTGGGCAATTGCTAATGCTATCTGTTGGGGGTAAACCCTCTTGGGAGTCCTGGTTCAATGAGTCTGTCTCTGTACCTAAACCTACAAGACACTGAGCTTGTTCCTCACATTCCTCTATTGTGCCTACTTCGGTAACAAGCACTTCTTCCGAATTGAGGAGGGCCAACTCCTTTGTAATTTCCAGCTCCTCCTGTTTCAACATGTCATGCTGAATATCATCTCCGGGTTTCAGCAGGCAAAAGCTGCTTTGGATAGATTCAGAGAAAGCCGTGGACTTGTCCACCTCAGGGTGGGACTGTTGGAAGTGGGACTTGAGGCGCACCGAACTGACAAACTTCTCCAGGCAAATGGCGCACACGTACACAAAGGGATGCTTCCTGATATGAGCCTGGAGTGCCTGGAACTTGGTCGAGCCGTGATCACACAGCTCGCAGCCAAAGGGCCTCTTGCTGCCGTGTACCATCAGGTGGCGATCGCGGTCCAGTTCGTTCTTGAATTTGCGGTCACATATCTGACAGTCATAGAGAAGCTGCCGCTTGCCTTCTCTGGTCTGGAGTCTACACTCATCATAGCATTCTTTTACCTTATGGTCTTCCAAGTCGTGACTCTCCCGGATATGCTTGAGCAAGTTCTTAACGTCAGAGTACTTCTTCTTGCAGAAACGGCAGTGCTGTTTGACTTTCTGGTGCACCCTCTCCACATGTACCTTGAGGTGGCCCTTGCTGAGGCAGCTGAACGAACAGTGGTCACAGCTGAATTTCTCTCCTGTGTGCTTCCGCATGTGAACGCTGAGATTAGCTTTGATGGTGCTGGCGTAGTCGCACTGGGGGCACTTGAATGGCTTCTCGTTGGTGTGAATTCGTAAGTGGGCTTGAAGTGAGTGCTTGAACTTGAAGACCTTGTTGCAGTATTCACATGTGAAGATTTTCAGCTGTGTCCGCCCTAACCTGTGGGAATAGATACCACTAGTTACAGCCAGAAACACAATCAAATTAATAATTAATAGGGAAATATTCTTTGGGAAAGTAGGAACATTGTACACAAATTTGTGGAATATGGTAGAGAAGAAGAAAAGGGTCTCCATTGATTTATGCCTAAGGTACTGTATTGCATTTCCTCTTTTTTGATGAACCCATACATATGTAATGCCAATTAAAACAAAATGAAACAGTATGTTTTTGGAAAAACCATAAAAAAACTTTTCAAATGTTTGTCTGAATGTGACTGTCACGCTTCCGGCTTCCCCCTTTGCCTCTGAACTCCAACTCCCAAAACCCACTACCTGATGTCATAGGCACATGTACATCACCCAATCACACCCCATTTCCTCACCAGAGTATTGATTATTTTCAGCTGTATTTCATTTAGTCTGTTCGCTTATAAGCTCCTGGTTTACATCCACCCAATGCAAAGTGTTGCCAACTCCCGTTGCCATGCCGAGCGTGCTAGTGTAGTGATACTGATTGTGGTTTCTGACTCTGTTTGATCTGTGGTTCGCCCCTGCTCTTCTTCTACCCTCTGTTACTGGTTGCCCTGTGCTGCTTGCTTATTTGGTTTTGACTTTGCCTGTCACTTCGTATCTGACTTTGCCTGCCCCTTGTACTATGTTTGCTTGGATTCTGTTTTTGAGCCTTGATTTTGGCTCAGCGTGCGTCAATCAGATCTTGTCCGGCGTGAGACTAACATTCTCCTACAGAGAAATGAAAGTAGATAATAGTGTCACTTGAACAGCTACCTAAAAAAACTGCAGTTATTATGAATGAGGGCTATCTTTGCTTTGAGAAATATTTGTTTATATACTTTTACACCCAAAATCTATAATGCTGAGTGTCTTTTAACAGTCAGAGTGGTCAGTTTTGCCAGTTTTAGCCGATCTGTTGTGCAGAAAATGAACCCCAATGCTGATTACATAAGAATAACTTGATTCTAGTCATGTTATAGCTTTTTTTTTAAAGATTCAAGAAGTGTTTTAAAGAATGCAAAACGTCAAAGAGCATATTGTGGTGTCACTGAAAATCTCATGAAATAAAATTACTTACATTTTTTATAGTATTTAAAGATCAACTCACAATGTTTTATTTTTTTTGGCCCTCATGATGCAATCATGGTTGGGATGTAACAAAATGCAAGTATTGGAAATACATATTCAGAACACAGAAGTATCTATATTCAGTCCAAGTACTCTTTTACGAGGAATATTGTTTATAATACTTGACCACTAAATAAAAAAAATAAAAATCACCATCAGTGCTTATTAAGCTATTAACTACGACATGAAACAAGCATGCTCTTAGAGGAATTCTACGAACAGCCTTACATAATGACTTCTTTACAAACAGTACTAAAACCAGAGTTGACTGATAAATCAATGTTCATTTATTTCCATGTTAATGAGATGAGTACTCAACCATCTCTCCTTATCTACACAAGCTTTTCCCAACCATGCATGCAATAGAGGCTTAGGGTACGTGTCATTAAAATAACCGTGTCAAGTCAGAATCTTGAAGCACCTGTTAGATTTGAGAGGCACCTCGTAAGCAGCTTGCTGTATGGCGTATTCTTGATAGCCCTTCTTTAGCGCGGATTCTTCTGCAGTAGCATCTGCTGGGATAACTGCCTCGGCTGGGGCAGCCTCAATTGGAACTATTTTGGTTGCACCTATAGCAAAGCAGCATCTTCAGTTTAATCATTCGTTTGTACAGGAACACTCATTATATTACTGATATTAATGCATTTATTAATGCAGTGTTGTGCTGATATCTCACCAGGGATGGCTTCATGAGCTGCAAGGACCACACTGACGATGGGGTTTTTGGTGCAGCTTGTTGACTCTGGGTCCTTTACACTTAAGGCCTTATCTGTCCTTGTTGTTCGTGCCTTCTTTGGTGTGCGTTCAACACTTTCTTCTCCATCTACTGCCTTAACAGTATCTGGATTGTTACCTGGAAAGCGAAGCGCTGATGGTTACAACAGCCTGATGGTCTAATTGTTGATAAACAGACATTTCAAAAGACCCAGTAAACAAGATGTTTAAAAATAACAGCTGATGTACAACGCACTTTGTCAAACAATATAGACCTGACCTCTTGTACAGGAAGGGGAAACAAGTATGCAGATACTTTCATTTTTGATATTTTATATATTTCCAGTGCTTATATAAACTGCAAATGTACACACAATGTCTCACGTCCCTCTAATGAACCTGCAATTTCAACATCCTCCTTTCAGTATGATGGCCATCGAAGGGCTTTCACGTTTTTAGTTTGTGGTGAGTTCAATAGAGTTAAAAGATTGTAATTTTTGTAAAAATAAGTATTATTATTGATTTTATTATTTTTTATTATTATTATCATATGTATACTATCATAATTATATATATACTTTTCTTTTTTTCTTTCTTGTTGGCAGCTCACAGTGCTTTACAGATAGTTGTTAGGCATAAACGAGCCAAAGAAACAGAACAGATTTATAAGTATCAAGACAATAAAGAGTTTTAATTAAATGCTGAGTAAAAGAGAAACGTTTTTTAGATGTCTCTTAAACTTGTAAAACTGTGCACTGAGCTTGATAGTCTAATTCAGAAGCAAAGTAACTGGAAGAGGTCTCTCCATGTTTTCTGTATTTTACAGAAAGTACGTAGAGCATTGCGACATAGGGACAATCTGTGATGTAAGCAAGTGCTGTTAAAAGACCAGCGGCAAAACTTTAAAATCTACTCTGAAAGACTCTAAGAGTTTAAAAGGAACTGCACTGGCCTCTAAAATCACCCGACCCATCACTCCATTCATGTTTTTGTTTAAAGACTTGCCCCAGTTGCTCCGTCTGCGGAGAAGCAGCCTTGTTATCATAATGTTCTCACCTCCGGAATTCACTGTGGGTGTGGTGTTCTCGGGCTCATGCGTGCAACATTTCTTTCCCTCAACATGCAAAGCTGGATTAGTGCCAGAGTTCTGTTATTGTTTTCATCTGACCCGAGCAGCGCAGATGGAAGACCTATCTCTTTGTAACGCACTTACGTGAATGAGCTCTAGTAGATGTGTAAGTTGTGTAAGTTACATGTGTGTGGAAATACTTGTTTTACACTTATATGCATAATGACCTTTCTTCTCTCTAGGTATGAGTGCTGGCTGTGGTTGCCAGGTAGTGCACTTTTGCTTTATATATGTCTGTGTATTGATCTCTCTAGGTTTCAGCACTGGCCCTTGTTCGGGCAGTGTCTGAGTTCATGGTGAGTGTTAGGCTCTAACCTTCCTGTACTAGCTGGAATATTATCTAATGGAACACTAAGCATGGCTGTAAGTCGCTGTGGATAACAGAGTCTGCTAATTGCCTTAAATGTAAATGTAAATGAGTACACTGTTCCAAAGGAGTTCTGATTTAGACATGCATCCTTGTCCCATAGCCCACAGGACTGTATGCCCTTGCACCTTAACTAGACCAATGCTTGAATGTGTGAGCTGTATACTCTAGATAGATCTGGAACTCCTCAACATACTATCTGAATACTTTCCAATATGTACACCTACAGTCAGCTGTCAGTCTTATTTTTGTAGCACTGATTTAGAAATTGTAGTTGTCGAATTTGATTTGTATCTTTACATGTATGCATCTTTCAAACCAGTGTCTGAATACTTTCCCCAATCAGTTATATTTGGCTAATTAAACATATCTATGAATATGCTTATGAACCCACACGTTTTCCTGATATTTAAAACCCCAAAGACATAATGCCTATAAACATAAAGTGGACTCCAGAAATGTTGGGACAGTAGGTTCAATATTCAATGTCAAATAAAAACAGAAAGCAGTGATTTATGAATCTACTCAGACTAAAATATTACAAAAACCATATATATAAAGTTTTATCTTATTAACTTATTAATGCTGATTCAAAAATTGATGGCTACAGCACATTTTAACAAGCCCGACACAGGGGCTAGGCACACTGTGCAATGGTCAAAAACATTTTAAACAGTGATGCATTGAGGTTTGGGAATAAAAGAAGCACCCAGAAACGCTTTCGCCTTCATAAGCAAGGATGGCTGAGGCTCAGCAAAACTGCATTATCCCACAGCTTAAAAGTAAAGAGTTTAGGTAAGTCTCCCTGTACAGTGCATAATATCATCAGAAGGTTTCAGTAATCTGGAGAAAGGTTTGTGTATGAAGAAAAGCCTAAAAAGCACAGGTTAATATCTGTGACCTTTGACCCCTCAGTCACTCTGCATGTGATAGCTTTAGGGTTGGAGATGATCACCCCAACTGTTTTGGAACATGTTGCAGGCATCAAATGTGGTATAAGTGCCTATTTACAAAAAGCAATGAGGTGTATGATGTCACACATAAAACACTGTGTTGCTGTACAGGGTTAACTAATCACCGCTTTCAGATTTTAGCAGCATTTGGCATACTGTGTTGGAACTGGGCTTGTATTTTAAATAACAAACAACCCTGTCTGATTACATGTTTTCCCTCCCTGTAAGTGTAAAGTCCACTCAACAATGTACATCATTCCATCCGCTGCAAACTCAGCTGTTAGTCTTTCTCCGATAGATCAACTCTGATTATAAAGACTCCTACCATGGCTCCAGTCCTCATCAGTGACTTCTCGCAGTCCTGCAAAACAGATGTGTTTGGAAATTTGTCGTTTGTTGCTGAACTTGCGCTGGCATTTCCTGCACTCCAAACCTGTGTCATCTTCACTTTGTTGTTCAGCCACAGATTCCGGCTGCTCATTCTGGCTGGATGTCTCTTTCTTTGGCTGAACAGATGCTTTGCTCGACCTTGCTTTGTCTGCCTGGACCTTCTTTGTGGAGCCCTTTGGCCTGCCGCGTTTTCTCTTGACAACACTCTCTACAAGAACAAAAAAAAGAAATTTGTATTAAAATCCTTTGCAAATTAATTGCGAGTAAGACTTTATTCTTGCTGATGTTTTTGCTTTATAAGAGCCTACCTGTAGATGGAGCCTCCGAAGACTGTAAAGGCTTGAGCGGGACAATGACATCGTCAGCATCACTCCCCTCCTTGGTATGTGTCTCGAGGACATGGGACAGGAGCAGTGATTTATTAGGAGAGAACAGGTTGCAGATTTTGCACATGAAGACCGAAGAACCCTCTGTAAACACAACAGCAGCAGATTTCACAATATTAGTATAAAAGGGGCCTGCTTTTATTTTTTAGGTTTTAAGATTAGTGAAGTATGAATGTCTTATTTTTCAGTATTCTAGCGAAAATTCTCTTCAGCAGCAGCATTACCCCCTCACGCTATTCCAACCACAAGGTAGAACTGCAACATTCCTGGGTGGCGATAAGCCTTCTATAGTTTTGTTGTACTATAAAATAAGAAATTACAGATTTCAAGGAACTACAGACGCTGAAGAACTGAAGATGTAAAATAATGGACCCATTATTCATTGTAGGCAAGACCACTGGAGGTGCATCCGAGTCAAGAGAGAGATCTGGAACCATCAAGTCCGAGACTGAGACTTTGCAACAGTTAAGACTGAGACTTTGCAACAGTCAAGTCCGAGCTGAGACTTAGACCTTGCAACAGTCGAGTCCGAGTCGAGAATGAGACTTTGCAACAGTCGAGTCCGAGTCGAGAATGAGACTTTGCAACAGTCGAGTCCGAGTCGAGAATGAGACTTTGCAACAGTCGAGTCCGAGTCGAGACTGAGATTTTGCAACAGTCGAGTCCGAGCCGAGACTGAGATTTTGCAACAGTCGAGTCGAGACTAAGACTTTATAACAGTCGAGACTGAAACTTTGCCATAGTCGAGACTGAGACTTTGTAACAGTCGAGTCCGAGTCAAGAATGAGACTTTGCAACAGTCGAGTCCGAGTCGAGACTGAGATTTTGCAACAGTCGAGTCCGAGTCGAGACTGAGACTTCGTAACGGTCGAGACTGAGACTTTGTAACGGTCGAGACTGAGACTTTGTAACGGTCGAGACTGAGACTTTTTAACGAACGAGACTAAGACTTTGTAACGGTCGAGACTGAGACTTCGTAACAGTCGAGACTGAGACTTTGCAACAGTCGAGTCCGAGTCGAGAATGAGACTTTGCAACAGTCGAGTCCGAGTCGAGACTGAGATTTTGCAACAGTCGAGTCCGAGTCGAGACTGAGACTTCGTAACAGTCGAGACTGAGACTTTGTAACGGTCGAGACTGAGACTTTGTAACGGTCGAGACTGAGACTTTTTAACGAACGAGACTAAGACTTTGTAACGGTCGAGACTGAGACTTTGTAACGGTCGAGACTGAGACTTTGTAACGGTCGAGACTGAGACTTTTTAACGGTCGAGACTGAGACTTTGTAACGGTCGAGACTGAGACTTTTTAACGGTCGAGACTGAGACTTTTTAACGGACGAGACTGAGACTTTGTAACGGTCGAGACTGAGACTTTGTAACGGTCGAGACTGAGACTTTGTAACGGTCGAGACTAAGACTTTTTAACGGACGAGACTAAGACTTTGTAACGGTCGAGACCGAGACTTTGTAACGGTTCAGAAATAACTGGGATTAACAGAATAGACTGGACCTGGACTGAAACATTTGCTTTGTTTCACATAACTAAATTTGATTGACATTTCTGAAATGCCTTTGTAGACCACCTTAGAACCACCACTAATCAGACAGACCATTTTTGGCAGACTATTCTCAGTATTATACAGACACCAACACAGTGGGTGGTGCACTGATCCAAGGGTACCAAAATGGAAATTGGCCAAATTGGTATTCGCCATTCCTGTTTAGTGCTATAATCAGGCTGTTTAGCACCACCACTAACTTTTTACACACTTTGCTCATATCTAAACACATAATCTGTCTTTTTTTTAATTAGTGGTGGATAAATTTACTGATTTCACTGAATTCACACATTGCACTTTGGATTGTGGGTCCTTGTCCTAAAAAATAAACTCCACAGATTGTTTTAATTTCAGTATAATATAAAATATACATAAATAATATATACATCATTTAGAGTGGTTTGATGTAAAATGGCTCATTTGCAGAGAAACTTACAGACCCAGATGTCTTATATATAGCCATTTCTATTCACTATCAGATGCACGGTTATGGTCAGATAGTGGAAAACTTTTTGAAGACTTCTTTGCCTTAGAATACCCTGCAGGTTTGCCTCACTATGAATGGATTAAAACAGACTGATTAAAATACCTTTAGACAAAAACCGTATCAGAAGGTTATGGTAAAAACAATATCTCAGACATCAGACAGTGTATTCATAAAAGTTTCATGTTTTCAAAGTTTTCATGTTCCTGTTACCATCGCTATTCAGACTGTGTACATTTCTCTGCACACCAATACAATAATTAATGTTAAATGATTAATTATGCAGACAATCTGAACGATCGGTGGCGTTTAAACTTTAATGCTGCTTGTTTCACATACTATGATGGCAATGTCTTTGCAGAAAACCTTGTTTAAAGGCATTTATGTATTTTTCAGATTTCTGCATTATTAAATTGTTAGGAAAGATAAACAAAGTCATTCAAAGTGCTTTACTGTGAAATGTTGAGAATGGTTAACTTTTTTTTTTATTCTGGCAGTGATGATTGAAACTAGACATATTTTCACTTCCAGTGTCTGTCAAAGGTACCGCAGAAAAAAAGCTACTACCTGAAATGTTTTCTGGAAATTACCGGCTGTAAAGTCTTTTAATAGCAAGGTTGTTTCAGATTTCCCTTTATTACCCTGTTATTATTGTCATTATTTAAATGAGTGTATCTCATTCATTTGGAATCCCAAGTCATTATTTAAAGACACTATTTAATATGATTTTATTTTATGATGTTATTTTTTAGGTACTTTTTATTTTAAATGAGTTAATATGGCAAAATACTGACTTATCGTCTCAAATGATCAAGACAGCATTTTAAAATAACAAGTTTTATCTGAAAATAATGTACTTAGCATCCCAACATAAGTAAATTGTAAATATGATACAATAATGACCCAGGATATTACATGAATGAGTTAGGCTTGCACAATTATGACTCAATAATGCCAATGAATAAGGTAGTATCTCAAAATGGTGGCTTAGCACAATGAATTAATTAGCAAGTCTCACATTATTGATTTAGCATCACAAGAGAATAATAGCTTATAATAATGCCTTAACATAACGAATGAGTTCATCTTAATGATCAGGATTAATTAAAATTGGTCAATAATGAATTAGCAACTCAAAAAACAACTTCTCAGTATCTCAAAAAATGAATGACCAAAATAATAATGAATATTTCTCAAAAAATGTGATAAAATAATGAATTGGCAAGCCCTGTAATAATGAGAAGATATATGTTTGGTGGTGTTTTAAGTGACAGTGGGCTATAAATGATCCATCACCACTACTGTAAAACAAAGTTTGTCTGCAGTGAACCATTTCACATCCGAGCACTCAGAGTTCCTATCTACTTCTCAGTGAATTAGTTATGCAGTTTTTTTTTTAATCCACAGAATTTATTTATAATTCATGTCGCTCTAAAGTTGGGTGTACAGTGTCTTTGTAGTGGTCCCCGGTTTCTAAGTTATTGTTGTTGGTGTTGTTGTTGCTGCTGGTCAGAATACAGTATGGAGAGAAAGACGTCCTATAACAGTGTTTTCAGACTGAAACTCCCGCAGCTGCTCCGATAACACTGAAGTCTCCCATGCCCGCTTTCGAAACGAACACTTCGCGCCGAGGACTAGATTAATTACAGCAGGGTGAAGAGCACACCTAAACTAGACTCCACACCGAGTACAAACTACCACACAAACGTGAGAAAGTCGCGGTGCTTCGGTAACTCGAGTCTACTTGTCATGCAGGGAAGTTTAGCTGGCGGCTGCTCCTCAGCACAGCCCGTTCGCCCCTCATCAAATCATCGGAATTGGCTGTTTCTTTGCGTTCCTCTGAACGGGATGTTGTTTTTTTTCTGTTCCCTACCTGCTTGCGTAGGGTCCATCGTTCCCAAATAAATCCGTGGTCCAAAGGCCTCGCGAAATGTTCCTAATGTTCATTTGTGCTTCTAAAGATCATTTTGAGGGAATTTTATTATATTAAAATTACTTTAACGGACGTTTCTGGCGAATCTGCGACATCACATATGGCGGGTTGAATCTCCTTCTTGGAGCTGCTCAGGAATGGGTCCCGGGGTGGAAGTGCGACGCCTGCGGCTCGGAGGGGTTAGTGCAGGGTTATTATTAGACTGCACTTAGGCCTGCACTTACAGGACACTATTAATAGTAGTAAAAGATAACAACCGCAGTTACATCTCTGGTTAACCCGCCTGCCTGCCTGCCTGCCTGCTACAGCCACAGCTGTGTTGAGAGTGAGGTTTAGCAGACCGTGACAGCCCCCTTCTCAGGATGTTTCCTGAAGGTCAAAGGAACTGTTTTGGGGTTGATTACTTGGGGGTGGGGTGTTTTTCTACATGCCTGTATTTGGTAGCCTCTACATTAATGGTACATCAGTGGATTTCCTCCTCACAGTGAGGGGATTCCCAGATTTGCCAAGGGCATGCTGGGTTGTGTAGTGCGTATTAACACAATGCTTTATTAATAAACTAAATTCCTTGGTCATATTTAGTCACTTCTTTTCATTCTGTTCTTTAGGGACAGGGGTTTGCTTGGCTTTGCTGGGGCTCATGCCTGCCTCTTTCAGGTTTTAGAATTTTCTTCTCATCTAATAAAAGTAGGACTCCTGATTAACGTAAATACCTAAAGCTCCACTGCCGGGATCTAAGTAGGTTTTTTGACCTGATAGTTTGTAGTACTACCTGAGAAATTCTGACATAAAACTGGCATAATATGTGTTTGTGTTGTAACTCATGGCTGATTCATCTCCCAGTTTCAGTTATGTGTAATTTTGTTTTAGTATTCACTCCTCACAATAAAGGAAGCTGGAATATAAAAATATAAATTGTCTATAGATATATAGGTAATATTTCATGTCCTCCCCCCACCATTATATTCAGTTTGGTAAATAAACAGAATATAAATGCCTTGAATATGAACTGACCTGTGTTCTATGTACAGGAAACATTTACTCATTTTCACTTAGAAAATCAACAAAATGTATTTCAATCAAATACGAATTATTTCTAATTACTTCACTGACTGGAGAAACCAGCAGACTGGAAGTGTTCACAAAACACTAGACAAAACTTTTGAGGTTTTATTATTTATTCAAATATGCTACATTTTCTACATGTAAATATATATGGTACAACATCTGATTGTAAAGTACTGTAGCAAAACAGTCATTACTACATCACACAAATTATAAAATCAAGCATGAGTCATGATTTGAATCAGTTTCCACGCTGTGTAGCACATTGAGATCTTTAAAAAAATAAAAAATACAAAAACAAAGAAGAATTTTCTACATATTTGTGTCCTGCGTCTTTGTGGTTCTCCAACCAGTCAAAGCAAACACCCTCCTCTCAGCCTTTCTGACTGACCAAAGCTGAGTGTAGGATGTTTACAGGGACTGCAACTGGAATAGGTCCAACCGTGCAAACTGTAGTTGAAAGTTTTAGAAGGTGTGGGCTGCTTGGTGTGACCGTCCCGTCTCCATCACTATTTTCAACGTATATGACATTCTATTTTTAACATATGACAAGTAACAATATTTCAATTTTACATACATACATGCATACATAGACAGAAAAGTATAATTAAAGTTGTTTTTTTTTTTAGAGGAAAATGTTAAATAATTGGTAAATGTAAACTAATAAGTCCTGCCCAAGCTATATGAAAGATAATATCAGGCAATGTTGGTGACTTCAGTATCAGCGGCAAGAGAGAAAAAAAAAAAAAAAATCATCATCAACAACAACATTGTAATATAAAATTATCTGGGAATTAGGTAATGTTTCTGCCTTCCGAGTTTAGCAACTGAGAAATGACAATGTCATAAAAGCACAATTTGACAATACTGAAGTAACATGTAAATACATGCCATTATATTAACTAACAACATCACCTGATATTAATATGAGATTGATTTTTGAAATCGGTACAATAAATGTACATTACTGTGAGGTGGTCGGGTCCTCTAAAATATATAAATACTCTCACTCACTGAACACTTCCTATAGACTGGATGCTCTGTTTACAGACTTTCTAATATGTGCAGTTATTCAATGGCCTTGAAGTACTGTTCTATGACACACACGGAAAAGAACGACTGGGCCATCATCTCTCACAGCAAAGTTAACAGTGGGGCAAACTGCGCCCCCCCAGACCATGAGGTAGTGCGTCAACGTACTTGATCCCAGATCAAGAAGAAGTCAGAAGTGGTCAGCGGCAGCAAACATCCAACTGAAAGCTCGCCAGTTCTCACACAGCTTCCAGTCGGGGATGTTTACAGTCACAAACAACCATTTCAGTTCACACAGACCAACAAAAAGAAGGAGCTCGGGCCGGAGGAGGAGGAGGGCTGAGGGGGGATAACATGACGGTGTGTTGGCTGCCCTCTACAGTTCATATTACACAACCAAAACACAGCACAGAGAGCTCAAAGTTAAACACCTTTCTCCCCTAAGGTCACTGACACGCGAGGGACGGGATGCTAACGTAAACTCTGAAAACTTAACCGTCTTCATTAACGTCGCCGAGGCCTTTTCTAGAGGAAATGGAGTCGCTTTTAAATGTAGCTTCAAATTAGAGCTTCGTTTTTAACGTTAGGCTGAGAAAACGAGTTGCTGTGTCTTCCTCGACAAGGTCTAAATCACCGCTGTGGAAACTGTGCGCTTGCAAAACCTTCTTCTTGCTTAAGAGAGCGGCCTCAACTGCATGTCGGGTCAAGATCACCGTGTTAAAAGGCAAACGCTGGTGAAGGGCTGAGATAGAGGAGTTGGTGGGAGCTACTGTGTCTGCAGACAAGTATGAAAAGCACTTTTAAACGAGAGGTCAAGTTATAAACAGCGGCGTGCCTGAAACGGTCGACAAAGGACGTGAAAAAGGGACCAACTTTGTTGGTTTTTGCTGCCGTTAGCCGAGCGCGCGCGCGCACGAGAGATAGAGAGAGACTGACTGTTCTAGCAGTCACAAAGTTGGTCAAAGAGGGCAGCGGACCCGTTTTAACAGTCTGACCTCGAAAATGTACATTTTGAGTAGATTTTTTTGCTTGAAACGAATCAACTGAAGTAATAGTAAGAGTCTGGGGACTGGCTGAGGGGTCAAAGTCGTCCTGCTGGTGACCCAAACAGATGATAGCCCGCTGTGTGGCTACGGCTAACGGTAGCTCCGCTCCTGCTGACCGAAGCGACGCGGACTGTGTCCTTTCGGTCACCGGTACCTCGGCATATGCGAGCGTCCCCCGTTCATTCCTGCTGAAACCACTTCACGGCGAGGCGGTCACGCTATAGTTTTATCGCTGTCATCTCCTCCGGCTCTCCCTGCCAAACGCCGCCGAGCTCTCCGCCATTCTGAGCGCCGCCTCCTTCCGTCTCTCTCCGTCTTTTAGTTTGACCTTTAGTTACCCGCCCGCACTCGACGCCAACGCTGACGTAATCGTCATAGCAACGCGAGCCCGCCTCGTGCGCGTTCACGAGAAAGGGGTCTAGTGCTTAAGGTGTCATCTGGATACCTTTTAAAGTTTGAAAATCGTTGTTGTTGTTGTTTTTGAGCTCGCAAGAAACAATAAACGTTAATAAGACTGACCATCACAAATATATATATTTTTACACGTGTACAGAAAAGGTCTGGGTCTGTAGGACTATTAAAGGAGCAGTGTGTAAGATTTAGAGGGTTTCTCAAACTGTGAGCCACGACAACCAGAAGCGTTCTCTAGTGGTCGGCAGGCTCATCCTCAGGGGGAGTCAGTTATCCGAAGTGGGCCAGTAAAGACAGTTTAAGTTAAAAAGGTATAAATGGGGAAGAACAAAATTATTATAATAACTAAAAATAGATCGAGAGATTGATCATAATGTGCATGTAATGTTACTATAAATATGAATAAAAAAGCAGAAATAAAAACATAATAGAAAAAGACACTCAGGGCAAATTAAAGGTCCCCAGTTTTTCAGACTATTACTTAACCAAAGATGGAGAAGTTTCTTTAATGAAGAAACAATGTTGACACAGTCCCTCAGATAAAGCAGTTTATCCCTCATATATAATATATAAAGCACACTCCTTAACCTGCAAATACAACCCAGACTACTTCAAATATAGATTTTACGATGGCTGAGAAATCAATGCTGCCGACTGCCGATGTGCCGCAAGGTTCAACAATTGTAGCAGTTAAGTAATAAAAGACTAAAGTAGATACTGAACATAACATACAGTACTATATTTTCACTGGTGCATAATTAATTACCTGTAACTACAAATTGCAGTGTTTTCGTTAGCACAGGATGAGCCCTTCAAATCTATCGTAGCAGGTCGTCTTCCAACTAGCTGTGGAGAGTGCCTTTCACATTTAAATGTTAAACCAGTGGTCTGAATTTGGTGGCGCTCTTGCACCTGGCAGGAAGATGTAGAAAGAAGGCTAGCTAAGGTTAAGGTTAGGTGGGGTCAATCATTCCCTGAGTGGAGAGTTTAGGGCCATTTTTTTGCCACATGTGATTTGCACACAGAGGAATTTGTGTTCCGCATTTTACTCATCCGTGAAGTGAAACAGCCACATACACACACACTAGTGAACACACACACTAGGTGGCAGTGAGCACACTTGCCCCGAGTGGTGGGCAGCCCTACCCACAGCGCCCGGGGAGCAAGAAGAGGAATCCTTCTCAAAGTGTTCTACCATAGTGTGTTTATTGGTAGCTGTGCTGTGGACATCATTCAGGAGGATAATTATTCCTTATAAAAATACTACCAGCATTAAACTATAAGGTTAAGCCTCTTATTCGTCAGCTTCTTGTTCTTCTTGCTGGTGTGCCCTTATTGGAAAATGTTTCCAGCATTAAAAGAATAATTAGGATGTTGTGATAGCAAGAACCATCTTAGCAGGGGCTAAGCAGTGATGTTAAGATGAGCTCGTACTAAATTAAGACTGTAACACAATAAAACGTTTGAAACACTGAGTTACTCAGTACTAATTACCACTGGATGGGTAGAATACATTGCTAGAACACCACAGCTAGTGGTTTTGGTGCTGCTCATTTTGTGTTAAGAACCCACATTTTGAGTAATAGAGGATTATCCAGATAGTAATCTTACTGCTAGAGGTTACATACTGCTCCTTTAAAATGAATATTCAGAATTAATTCTATTTAAAAATATTTCGTTTTCATTAAATCTCAAAACAAACTAAAATTATACTGTCTATAATTTAATTTCTTGTTTTTTCCCCCCAAAAAACAAGAAATGCATTCTGTTGTGTTGTTTATAACATTTAAAGACACAAATAAAATTCTGTAACTATCAGTACAGCTAGGATCCACATACTCGTATCCTACATCACTGTGGCAGTAGACTCTAGAGATTCTCCAGTGTATAGACCAGGAAAACCCCCTTCTGATGATGTATCGTAATGGTGGGAGGAGCATTTAAAAACTACTTGTACTAAAAACTACTTGTCATTATAATGGGTCACACAAACAACATACATGACTCATCAGCTAAGGAGAACAAGAAGCTAGGAAATGAAATTGTCTGTCAGCTGGCTGATACCTAACCTAAGCATTTGGTGTTTTCTCTGGATAAGGGGGTAAAGACTTGTCTCTGGCCTGCATGTTCCTTAAAATAAAGGTGGAAGCACACGACTCTGAGGTAAGAGTGACACTAGTGTTGGTTGGGTTGTATTTATTAGCTTATAGATAAGAAGCTAAACTGGCTGTCACAATCGGGTGACACCACAGAGATTTGCAGTCATTGTATGATATAAAGGGGTTGGACAATGAAACTGAAACACCTGGTTTTAGACCACAATCATTTATTAGTAGGGTGTATGGCCTCCTTTGCGGCCAATACAGCGTCAGTTCGTCTTGGGAATGACATATACTGCGTCCTGCACAGTGGTCAAAAGGATTTTAAGCCTTCTTCTTGCAGGATAGTGGCCAGGTCACTACGTGATGCTGGTGGAGGTTCGTCCTTCTTGGTGGTATGCTGACATTACCCTGGATACCGTGGCTCTTGATACATCACAAAGACTTGCTGTCTTGGTCACAGATGCGCCAGCAAGACGTGCACCAACAGTTTGTCCTCTTTTGAACTCTGGTATGTCACCCATAATGTTGTGTGCATTGCAGTATTTTGAGCAGAACTGTGCTCTTACCTGCTAACTGAACCTTCACACTCTGCTCTTACTGGTGCAATGTGCAATTAATGAAGATTGGCCACCAGGCTGGTCCAATTTAGCCATGAGACCTCCCACACTAAAATGACAGGTGTTTCAGTTTCATTGTCCAACCCCTGTATATGTGTGACACATGCTGGTTGTCATAGTGAATGAAAACATGAAACTGACCTAAAACTGAATTCTGTGAAACTGATCAGGCTAGGGGATAATAACATGACATATAGCAACTGTAGACTGAATAAACTATTCCTGGTAATATGGTAATATGATATGTGAGTTCAAACTTTGGCCTATGTATATCGTGGCTGTCCAAAGAAAAACATTATTTTTATATACTGAATTAGATATTAATATTAATATTAATATTAATGAGGTGAAGAGGTTTGGTTCCAAGAGACTTTGTTTCTATAGGCCCATCTATAGTAACAAGTTTCACACGGCATAAAGGAGAAATGCTGTGTTAATTTGAAATATGACAAAATGGAACTTTTTGATTATTTTTGGACATTTACAGTATTAAAGAATCAAAACATATTAACTTTATGTATATATTTAGCAATTTCCCACCTTTGTATGAATAACCACAGTCACTACATGTACATGTGTGTCTATAACTGGTTGTTGCTTCATGTTTTTGCTTTGCATGAGACAAATTTCGTTCAATAATAAGCAAAACCAGCACAATACGTCTTACAGCTTGTTTATTGAGTTTGTTAAAGACTAAACTATAATGCTAAACGGTAATTTGAAAATATGCCTATATATATAAAACCAGGGAAACCAACAAAGTATGAATTCATACTCCACATGCACTTCCAATAGGTATAAATTAAACCCTAATAATAATAATAATAAATAAACAAATCACACAACAGTATGCTACATTCACATTTATGTACCATAGCAAAATGAAAACACTGCCCGTTACACCCTAAATCACCCCTGCACGGTTGCAGTCTCTGCCCTGCTTTGATATTTGCCAACGCCCTCAAAGCCCATTTATCTCTTCTCCAGTGTGCATGTGTTCTGTAATGAAATCTCACAGCCCCTGCTAATCAACACTCACGTTATAAATAGGCCGGTCGAGGCTGAAGCACAATGAAGTGTGATCACAGCATAGGATGGATACGTGATCCTGCTATATTCAGCAGGGGTGGGGTCAGCACATGAATCCGCTCAACAGTTGACATCGTATGAACAGCTCTGATTAGGACATTCTCATGTCCGTCTCATCCTAAGGCCTTTACTGTTAGTGTAGCGGCTCCAGTCTCAAATTCACTTTACATCATCGCATGTTTCAAACATTTGTTCACAGAATGTAGAAACTGTGAGCTCCAAGTCAACAGGTTTCCAAAAGTCAGGGATCATCCTTCATTCATATCATTTACAGTCAAAATGGCCAACAAATATTAACCTCATTAAACTATTCATGAAAAATCCATTTAACAAAAAATCACAACATCTAAAAATATAATATGCATCTGTTCAGTATTTACTCTGTCTGCTCTTGCCTTGGCACAGCTTGTATACAATCTTCTCAAGGTCGTTTCTGCAAAGAAATCTGCAGAGATGTTTCCTCACACCTCTAAAGTTCAGTCCAAGAAGTTGGTTGCCTTTCCTAGTTCTTACAACACCAGTAATCCCAAACACATTAAATGATGTTGAGTTCTGGACTCTGGCATGGTCAGTCTATTGCTCTGAGCTCGTATGCTTGATTCGCTAGCACCGAGTGATCTTCTCCCAGTGAAAAGACGGATAGCAACACATGTTTTTTTATTTTATTTTTATTCTCCCCAAGATGAAAGCTTTAAGTGCCGTTTATATGATGGGGACAGGTTTGGTCTACCAGGAGTCCCGTTTTTTCCGTATCTGTTAATACTTTTTTAGAATTCCAGTTCTGAATGGACATTAAACTCATACTTAATGGCTGTTTTGAGTGGAAATTAAATCAATGAAGGGTGGGCTCTCACTTGTGGATGGCAATGTACTGTCTGTGGTAATCAATGGCATGACACATAGTTAGAAGTTAATAATCCGGCAGATAGAAATGAGGTTAAACCACCCTGTGAAGGACTGCTCCAGTACATATATCTGTACCAGCTCTACTCATCTACACTACTCTTAAGGTGCGGGATATCATCATCCTAAATAAACAACCCCCTTTATTTCAAGGTCAATTGAATGTAACTGGTAATGAACTATTAATTGATACCAATATAGTTGTATGAGATATATCAGTGCATCATCACAAGTCATCCTTGTAGTTACACATCTGTCCAAATACATGAAACTGGAATCGCTCAAATTGAACTAACTTTCTAGCAATGTTAAGAAATGGCATTCACAGCACTGCTTTTGGATAGCATTTTGTAGCCACACCTGTTTACCAAGTGCTCTGTTTACAATTTTTAATGACAGCTATTTTCTTTTCAGTGAGTTTTAATTTATGTCTAATATTCCTAACATGTAAAGGAAAATACATTGACGTAAAGCCTTGCTTTATTGGTTTGCAGTGCAGTTCAGACACACTGGACGGCTCTGGTGGCTTGGTTGTACAGAATGTAAATTCATACACTGGTGTATTGTCTTCAGCCAGTCATTTCTAAGACACCTTCCTCTTCTCCATCTGCGTTTGCTCGGATCTCCATGAGAACACGCGCCAAACGGCTCCAGTCTTCTGAATGGGGCATGGCCAGCTGCTGTAACACAGGAACATGAGCACATTGAACCTCTGCATAATACAGTCTGCTAGATGTGTGCTATTGCTGATCTATGACTAAAATAAAAAAGTGACAGCGTAGTACCTCTCCAACGTCGTAGATCCACACTCGTCCTTCTGAATCCCCTGCTGCCACCTCCCGGCCTCCTGAGGCCCACCTGACCCGGTTCAGGGCGCATGACCCCTCCACTGTCACACTTGCTGAGGGAACCTGGTAAAATCAACAAAAGACGTTGGATGTTGGATGGTCAATAATCCAGTACTTTAAAGTTCATTTTGAGCTGTTTTCCAAACGGATGACTCATGAGGTCAGGTGTAGGGTCTGGAATGTACAGTGTAAAACAACGCATGTCAAACTAAATGTGTTAAATGTTTTGTTCATTTTCTGAGCAAAAATATATTCAAGTATCCTCAGCTTTTGTCTGCAAAGTGTGGTGGCAAACATCTATTCACCTGCGTGTAACAACGTAGTGGAAAAAATAGAAATTATACATATATATATATATATATATACACATATCCTAGAAAGCTTTTTCTTAGAGAATGTAGGCTCTCACTTCAATTTTCTTAGTCTGGGTATCTACAAAAACAGAGAGCGGTACTGAAAATAATAAGAAAGCACCATGTCACACAATAATCGCGAGATGGCAATAAAACATTTTTGTGTGACACTGACTGACCGACTATGTGCTGCCTGATTCATCTAGGCCTGGAGTTTTCCCATTATCTGATTTCCCAACTTGATGCAAACAAATTTTTGCAGTAGACACTCACTGTTTGTTAGCTAGCTTGAATGTAGTGCTATTTAACAAATCTCAATGAGGCTGTGTTTTCCCTAAAAAGCATTTAATTATACGTTTAATTATACAAGCCTGCAGTACATAAACAATGCTCCATTATTTCTATCTACATGGAAAAGCTGGAGAGGGAGAAGGCTTAATGTAATCTGCCACTTTTAGCTTCTAGCTTTATGCCATTGGTGCTATTACGTGACTGATAGATCACAATGTATGTAGCCTTTTTCTGCCGTCTTTCTGAAATGTTGGTGAGGAGTGGTTCCTTTACTCTTAAGCCCCTCTTACTCTACCAGCCCCTCTTATTTAGAACCCTTAAAGTGTTGTTAAGCCAAATTTCAAGGCTACAATGACTCTTGCGGGGAAGGGGCATTGGTTAGCACAAAATAACACTATTTATATGTGCCTCATATGTTGGGCATACATAACCAAATAGTTACATAATAATAAGCAGTCATTCAGAACCGTCCTCCAGGTTTCTCAGACCCTAGAAAACATTTATATATTTTAAACAATTAAATTTAGATACAATTATTAGATGCAGTCATTGTATGCACAGAAAAGAGCATTAAAATAATTTAACACTTTTGAATTCAGTTGCAGTTAATCAGCACCAAATAGCCATAATGATACCTGTCTGCTGATATATGCAAGCAAAATACATATTTCTACTTTCCACCATTTACTTTCTTTACTGCAAGTCAATGAGTAAAATGTTGCATTTTGGTGTTAAGCTCCATTCACTTCCATTTACTGACGACTTGCTTGCAGGAGCCCTCTATACCCTCATGTTTTTGATGTAATGGGAAAAATAGGACGTAATCAGGCCCCCCATAAACCAGCACTGGAAGCACTGGCACACCATAAACTGTATGTTTAAATAAACTGAGGAAAGGCTTTGAAGCGGTTGGCCTTGTAACACCAAAGAGAGTTTAGACTGGTATGTTGAGTTAAACCTGTTGTTTAGTTTATTATGTCTTGTAGATCTGGGCCTGCTCACCTCTGTGTCATTATTGAGGTTCCACAGATCTAAGTGTCCCATTCCATCTACCGTGGCAAACAGAGCCGGATGCACAGGAGACCACATAACATCGTAGACATAGTCAGCATTGTCTTCAAAGGAGTACAGTGGTTTGTTATGCTGTGAGCAAAGGACAGAGAAACAGAGTCACTTAATAAGACAACAGTAGATGCAAACAATCGTAACACGCTTAGCATAATTACAGTTACAGATGCTCAAGGAGGAGGATGAAGTACAGGCTCATAATGGAAAGCCAAAGCATTAGCCTTTATATGAACATATTAGTGATGATAGGTTTACACATTTACTGTCACGTCCCGTTTTCTGTCTTTCTTTTGTCATTTCCATGTTGTTCCATGTGCTTCTGTATGTTTTGGTTATTGCTCCTCCTGTCTCCGCCCCCTTGTCAGGCCCCTCACCTATCCCTAGTTTGTAGCTCCGCTTTCCCAGGTGTTTCTCGTTAGTCCTTGTTGTTTTATACTCCCTGTGGTTCCCTTTGTTCTTGCTTGGTGTTTTGTCTCTGTTAGTGGTTTCCGTTACTCTGTTCCTCGGTAGTGTTTTTCAGTGTCCCTAGTGTCCTTGGTTTTTGGTTTTTCTGTTGTTAGTCTGCCATTAAAACGCTTGCACTCGCTTCCTGTCTCCTCATCATGTCCCTTGTTACATTTACATACATCTGTCTATTCAAGCTGCAGCAAATCACCCTATTCACCCCGAGAACGGTGGTTCAGCCCTGACTGCTTTTTGACTGCACCTGGTCATGTAAAAATGAATGACCTTTTTGGTTCATCTCCCCAAAATGTGTTCTAAATGTGCCTTACTGTAGGGCTTGAGGGTTCTAAGAAGAAAGACGTACAAGACAAATCCTTTGGCAGTCCCAGTACTTTTGGGAAGTGGCAAATATGATATTTGGCTAGTTGTAAATATCATGACTTTCTGAAGTCACATCTAATCCTGATTATTTTAAACACAAAACAGTGATGACGCTCAAAGCCGAAATACTGCTCTCACTTTAGTTGACCACAGTTTGACCGTCCAGTCAAATGATGAGGTGGTGAAGAGGTGGGAGAAATCAATGGGCCCCACTGCATTATGGCAGCTGATGCCAGTCACAGGCCCCTGGTGCCCCTCAAACATCTCACCAATGCCAGCTTTACTGTAAAAAGAAAAACAAACACAGAGTTATGGATGGGTGGTGGCATTGAACAAGGGGTCTATATCTTTGTACTACATGCAAATGCTGACCTGCCGTGTCGTGAGGCTGTGTAAACCGTCCCTTCCTCGCTGCCTACCACAAAGTTATTCACATCACCAGCAGGAAAGGCCATCCCAGTGACTGCCACAACCTTGGACTTGTTGTAAACCAGTTCCATACTTTCCTGCACAAATACAAAATCCACTACGCTGTCACAACATGCACACATCATCAATCTTGGACCCAGAAGGAATCGACCAACAGGAATGAAGCTTGGTGGGTAGGTTCGACATTGTAAGACATGCGAATGGTTCAAGTTTCCCACTCGGCTGTGCATGTGATGGACAGGCTTTACATAAAACATTTTAAAAAAGGGTTGTTATGGTGACCTATATATGTGATACATACAGAACCATGGGCCCACTGTGCCACTGCATGCCTACTCTTTAGTACACACTTCAGTCTAAGTTAATTTTATATAGCTTATATATCTTATATATAGCTTATGGCCGTTAAACCACAGTGTGTGGTGGATGAAGCAAACGTACATACACTAAATGTACATATTTGGCTGCAGAAAAATGGAAAAGAAAAGATCTGTAGTTATGTAAATACGTGACAAGCCACATGAAGTTACCTTGTGAGTGAGAAGTTGGAGAGCCCTGTCTTAAACCAAGGATAAGTGCTCCATAGCTAATGTTTCTAGGGCTGTGTGTTGGTTATATGGTTTGTATCACAATACAGGGGTTACGATTCAGTATATGACTATATATTGCGATATTGCAGGCAAGGCAACATATCGTGACTTTTTAAAATCTGATTTTGGTAAAGCTACCATAGTATGAAAAACACACCATCATATGCATAGATTCACTAATACTAAAGTTAGGGGTGTATACTTATACTGCTTGTTGGAGTGAAAGAGTGTAAGAGCTAAAAATAGATAACAATACTGCTATCTAGTGTTGGGAGGTTGAAACACAACACAAAATGAAACTTTCTGCCATAATGCTTTGCATGTAAGCTAATAATGAACAAATTATACTATATTCTTAAGAATTAATGCAGTATCACATAATATTATATTTTATATGATATTTTCTTACAGCTCTAATTATTACACAACTGCTGTCCTGATGTCCTTTAAACATATGTGGTATAAATACACATGGTATATATTTGTACATATGTCAGGACTGAATATCTTGTGCAAATGGAGGACTGCAATAACACCTTATAAATACCGAGCTATTACTTATTTTAAGTCATTAATATTAATATATTAATAGCATTTTCATACGTTTCGTAGGAACTTTGTGTTTTGTTCACCTGTGGCTGAGAGAGCATGTCCAAGCTCCAGGAGCACATCTTGCCATCTGTGGACACAGTGATCAGGTTGTTGGCATTCTGGGTTCCCACCACATTGACGCAGTACACCGGGTGCTGCAGAGGACACAGCAATTGTGAAACGCACTGCAGACAGACATTCTTTCCCCAGATACCCTCACCATCAACGTTATTAAAACTCTATCTTAGAGCACAATCAACCAGATGACCTACAGCTCTTATCAATGGCCACTGACATGGTAGTGGGTGTGTTTGTATGAGTGTATCAGGCACTGTGTTGATGCTACGCTGAGGGTGGCCCACCTCCCAAAAGTATTCAGTCTAGTGTAGCTCAGTGGTCAGAAACTAGCAAGTGCTAGATAATAGATGAGAAAGCGCTATATTCTCTGTACAGCAGCTAGGTGGAGCTATAATAGTAAGGTAGTGGAGTAGCAGCATGTTCCTACAGTGTGAGCCGCAGCAGATAGAGGTGTCCTTTGTACTGGCGTCCTCCTGTGGCTTCGATTGTCCCACAACACGATTTGCCCTGAGTAAGTGCCTCCAACCACCAGGTTTGGATGAAACTGTGCAAAGCCCACGGACATCACAGATGACTGCAGGAGAAAAAAAACATGGGATGGTTTCATTATGCTCTGCATCACAGGAATACTAAGCTATATGGCTGAGAGTCAAGGTCATGTCGTTCAAAAGTTTGGAATACTTTGTGGTATTAATTATTGTTATTGATTACTGAGTTACAGTGTAGATTAGCGGTGCAACCACACACAGAAGTCATGGTTCACTTCATGCCAGGGTTTGGACATTATGGTTCGGTACAAAAGCGTTCTTTTAATCTGTTTCAGATAGACAGCAGTGCAAGTCTTCCAGCTTCTCTGTGTCATTTGCACTCTCCATGGCGTAACTGATTCAGTCAGATGGGATATTAACCTCCCACACCTTCAGCCAAAACATAAATGGAACACTGAAGACCACAACCTGCAAAAATGGTGGGTCATGAAGCAGAATTCTCACAGCACTACCTGGTGTGCCCACAATTTGCCTGTAGCAGAGGAATGCACACGTAGAGTCTCTTTAGCAGCGACCACCACTACCAATCACTTCCTGTAGCTGCTAATGAGATGTGCACAACACTGACAAAGCACTTTCTTTCTCTCTTTCTTTCTTTCTTTCTCTCTCTCTTTCTTTCTTTCTCTCTTTCTTTCTTTCTTTCTTTCTTTCTTTCTTTCTTTCTCTCTCTCTTTCTTTCTTTCTTTCTTTCTTTCTCTCTTTCTTTCTCTCTTTCTTTCTTTCTTTCTTTCTTTCTTTAAATGTGTTTCAGTTCTTCAGGACTTCAGGGATGCCTTACTTGCACAGCCCTCGTTAGGTCATTCTTTTTTTCTACCATTCTTTCCATCCGTGATTCACTTTACTTGTGTGCTCTGGGTCACTGTCTTGGCCATCACCCACCGTCTTTTCAGCTTGAGGTCATTGACTGCTGTTCTCCTGTAAACTGTTTTGGTGCATCTTTGAATTCATTGCTCCCTCAATAATCACAAGGCATCCAGGCCCTGCAGCAGCAAAGCAGCTCCAAACCATGATGCTCTCTCCAGTTGGAATTAGGTCTTGGTTTTTCGTGCTGAAAGGTTTTACTTTTGTCTCACCTGTCCTTCAAATATCGAAGTCCCAGAAGCATTGTGGACCTCCAGGTGGTCTTAGGATAATTGTTTTTGAAAGATGTAGCTTCCTTCATGGTTCTCTTTCATAAACACTATTACTGATCAGTGTTTTTTTAAAGGGAACATATGAACAAAGGTTTTTGCAGGTTGTGGTGCTTTTGTAGGTCTGTTGCTGTTACCCTGAATACCCTGGTCTGAATAACTGCACACATTTCAGTGACTGGGAAACACAAACAGTCTCATCTTTTAAATCTGCCACACATAAACTTAAAGAGTACAATGTTTACATTTATACCAACATATAGACATAACTGCTGCTAAAACAATGTTCATCTATAAAAAATGGACATAACTGCACTTTACTGTGACCCACTACCAGTGGGCTATCTGCACCGTCCCCTCCCTGTCTTTACTACCAGTGGGCTATCTGCACTGTCCCCTCCCTGTCTTTACTACCAGTGGGCTATCTGCACTGTCCCCTCCCTGTCTTTACTACCAGTGGGCTATCTGCACTGTCCCCTCCCTGTCTTTACTACCCTATCTGCACTGTCCCCTCCCTGTCTTTACTACCAGTGGGCTATCTGCACCGTCCCCTCCCTGTCTTTACTACCAGTGGGCTATCTGCACTGTCCCCTCCCTGTCTTTACTACCAGTGGGCTATCTGCACTGTCCCCTCCCTGTCTTTACTACCAGTGGGCTATCTGCACCGTCCCCTCCTTGTATTTGTATTTGTTTCGTATATTGTAAATTGTCTTGTGTATTTATTGTTCTATGTAGCACCTTGGTCCTGGAGCAACGTTTCGTTTCACTGTGTACTGTACACCACTATATATGGTTGAAATGACAATAAAAACTACCTGACTTGACTTGACTTGACCCTGGGTTCTTTTTCAACTCTTTCAAGGTTGCATGCTGTGCTCTTGAAGTGATCTTAACAGGATTCCCACCAGCTCTGTTTTTTTGTCCATTTGTAGAGGATTTGTGTGGGTGTATGTACATTGAGGTCATTATGCTTTTGTAGCTTTTTCCAGGTTTGTGCAAAAGTTATTGGCATCCAGGGATGGTTCACACTCATCCTTTCATGAGAAGAACAGATTTGCCAGTAACAAGGCTTTGTGTGGATAAGTAATTAACACAGAGGTTCACTTACTTTCTCTAACATCCACTCTGGAAGTTATAAGGCATGTAATGTATAACTGTTTGTGTGCTTATCAGTTTAGACTGTGTTTGTCTGTAACTGTGACTTAACAATCTAACAATCAGACCACATTTTATTGGTAATCAATATACACATCTGTGTATTTCAAACAAGTTCACTTGCACTTTCTTGTAACTGCATATATAAAATAATATATCATTTAGTCATATAGGGTATTTTCTATTGTTAGATGATAACTCCCATTTGTCTGAACTCCCACTATGTCTGAAATTTAGTGTGTAACATTAAGACTTGTTACTACACAAACACACATGTTCTCAAGTACATTTTATAGGGTTAAATAAGAAACTATTTAAATTTGATGTGGTATGTGTCAAGCTAATGTCCTCATGAATGCCTGGGCCCAGAGTTTCCCAGCTAAAAGTTACCCATAGCGTCACACTTGTTCCACAGGCTTGTCCTCCTCCCTTGCTGTCCTCAGCATATTTTAAAACAAGGTTAGTCCCTATAGTAATGATTTATATAACATGGTCATTTCTATGAATAGGTATTCGAGTTTTGAAATGTGACATTGACAGTGGAGCTACTTTCATTACTACGGCCGTTCAATCAGAGCACAAACACTGAGTGACCTTGGTGGGCCTCAGTTTATCTGATCCGCATCCAAAGGTACTCTCAATGGATCGTATGTGTTAATATTAACTCAGTTAGGAGACAGGCCTTTTCATTACAGTCAGTGAAGCAGACCTGCAGTTTCTAAAAAGGATGGTCATTTAATGAAATTTCACAAAAGCTGTAGAACCAGATATACTTGCTTGATCACAGAACAAATTAAAGCTTAGAGGTTATTCAAGATTTGCTTTATTAAAAGCTTCTGAGCCACTGTGTAATGCGTTTCATGCTGGCCTGTTTTTGTTGTAGCACCATTTTGATAATCATCAAAACACCAAGCAAAAACAAACAGTCCCACAACAGTCCAAAAAATGAATGCATGTAGCCAAATGACACTGAAAAGCCATGTACATACCTACAATAACTTTCAGGTGAGACACATACTAGGGCTTGGACTTGGTATACACAAGCTGAATAAGTTACCTACTGTGCACTAGGTTAGTCAGTTGCTATAGCCCATCCCTAGTTTCTGAAACATTTTCTAAATATGATAAAAGGGTTGCAAGAAGGTCTTTAAGACCAACCAAAGAAATCTTACCTGACAGTGGAATATGTATTCTGGTGTAGTCTTCTTAAACTTCATGTTCCAGACCAACACAACTCCGTCTGGTTCATGTGGCGCATCCTCATTAGAGTTGTATGAAGCGACCAGCAACTCAGAAAACTGAAAAAAAGTCAAAATATATTTTTAAATGTATGCCATTAATGTCCATTCAATGTTTTAGCTAGTCATACAATGGCATTGGTCTGCCATATCAGTCCGTGCCAGAGTCTGATCCTGAAAGTCATGTAAAACAGTTGTTACGGCTTGAGTTAGAGATGATGTCAGCTTGTAACAGAGAAAAGGGCTGATGCTGTAAGATAGCTAAGTAAAGTGGTTTGTGTGGAAGAGACAACTTTGTTGGCCGTTTACATGCACAGAAAGCTACAGCACTCTAAAGGAAATGCAGTATACAAACATGAACCTAACACTAAAGCAGAACAGTCTCTAGGTTCTTGTGAAATCTGTGGTCAGTGGTATCATTATGCTGACAATGTTGACACATGGTACACTCCTGTGAGCGTTTCAGGAACAGTCTGACTGCTAAACATAAAACCGGTGAACATGAATTACAGAACACACCTGTCTATAAGCGTTGTGCAGTTCTATAGAGCCCAGTACACAGAAGTAAATGTGGCTCTGTAGTTTAGCAATTTAACAATAAGAACACCCCATTTAGCTTTAGGGCTCTGTCATTTTGCCACTTAACCCTTTCCATGCATGTGAGGCAGTTTTCTTGGTAATTTTCTGTTAGTAACTTCCAACCATTTCCTAGCTAAACTGTGAGACAGGAGATGGGACAGGGTGGTTCAGTAGGTGGGACTAGGAGAGAGTGAGTCAAGAGGTTGGGCAGTGTGGGATGGAGTGGGACAGTAGGTGTGACAGGAGTCAGGAGAACTTGCAATAGAGTGATACAGGAGGTGGAAGAATATACAAACGAATAAAACTAAAGGAATGACCGACTGGGATGGAGTGGGTGGCAAGGTGGAAGAATGTAGGAGAAGGTGTGACAGGAGGAGGGAAAGGGTGGGATAAGAACTATTACAGTGTGGGATGAAGCAGGTCAGAAAATGGTACTGGGTGGAATGAAGTGAGATAATGAGAAATAGATGTGACAGAATGGAAGACACTTGGTGGAACAAGAGGAGGTACAGAGTTAGACAGGAGGTGAAACAAGAAGAGACCGAATGAGATTGGAGGTGGGAGAGGGCTGGACAGGAGGTAGGATGAAATGGGATGGAGTGGCACAGGAAATGGTACATGGTGGGGCTGAATGGGACAGGAGGTGGGACAGAGTGGGAAAGGAGTTAGAGGTCGGTGGGGGAGAGTGGAACAGAGGTGGGGTAGGGTGAAACAGAGTGATGCAGGGTGGGATGGAGTGTGACAGAAGCTGGAATAGTGGAATAATAGATGGGTCAGGAAAAAACTGACAGTCCTGTAACTTAAAAAGTTTGTTATAATTAAAGGTGATTATTAGATGGGTATGTTATTATTAGTAAACATCTTAAAAATCTGTTTTTTAATCATATACAGCGGTGCTTGAAAAGTTGTGAAGCCTTTTAATTTTAAACTTAAAACACAATTTACTTAATTAACACTTTAAACAACTTTCAGTGCTAAAATCAGATAAAGAGAACCCAATTAAACAAATAAGAGGAAACATTACATATATGCATATATAATATTACATATATATTACATATACATATGCATTTTATGATATGATATGTATCTGAGTGACAAGTTACATTATGATTTAAGACATATTTATGCAGGAACATAGAAAAATGACTACAGTGAATACAGTGGTTTGGATCTGTGGATAATTCATTTCAGTCACTTTTAACTAACAGCACTAACAAGCAGATTCCCATACCTGTGGCGACCAATCCAGGCAGGTGACAACTCTGTGTTTCGACCACTGCTCATCATAGAATTCTCGATTGAAAGACATATTTAATCCAGCTTGCGTCTCCCTAATGACCAAATATGATAAGTCAATGTTAGCTCAGTGCAGTAGCATGTGTTCATAAATGAGCCTATTATTAGCCTGCTGAAACTAATAATAATCCAAATGCAAATAACACACAGTGATAATTCCCTTTTAAAATCATCTTTGATTTCATATAGATCCATTAAATGAATCTGAATGGACTGATATTAATATTTTTCATTCAAAGAGTCTGAAAAGGGTTAATGGGAAATGGCCTGACCCCTCTCTGTCCTCCATGTCACGGCCGCTGTAGTCAAAGAAAATATCGGAGTCTTCGGCTAGTGCACGCTCCATCACCCGGATGCCACGGTCGAAAAAGATCAGGAAATCCTCCGAGTGAACAATCTGCTGCTTCTCCTCCTCTGTCAGCTCCCTTGGATGGTCTACAAGAAAGCAGTGTTATATTTAAGTTTCTTTTTTTAGTTTTAGTTTCATACATATCTGTATATTATGCATGTGCATTGCATGTATTATGACAAAGAGAGTACAAGTAGTCCTGTTTAATCAGATTTAAGGCAACACTACTGTATTCATAGTTATGGATAAGATTGCACCGATAATGATAATGCACTCAATACTGAGTCGTGGGAACCAGTCTTGTGACCGGAGGGTCGCCGGTTCGATTCCCTGAACTGGCAGTAACGACTAAGGTGCCCTTGAGCAAGGCACCTAACCCCCACTTGCTCCCCGGGCCCCGTGCATAGGGCTGCCCACCGCTCCGGGTAAGTGTGCTCACTGCCCCCTAGTGTGTGTGTATGTGGGTGTTTCACTTCATGGATGGGTTAAATGCAGAGACTAAATTTCCCCACTGTGGGATCAGTAAGGGATTAAAATCTTTAAAAAAAAAAATCTACTGGCACTTAAATACAGTACACAAGTAGTATCATCAATACTTGATGACCAAAATCAAAAATCTATTTCTGATGTTGGAACTTAACAGTGATGTGTGTTGACAAGCAGCAGCAAAAATGCTCATGGCAAAATCTTTAACATCAGTATCTCATTGAAAGGCAAAAGTAATGGGGGATATACCAGCAAGGTATTAGTTTCACTGATACATCAGTAATAGACCACATCATGCACCATACAACAGACGCTGATTAGCTCAGCGGCTGATCAAGACTTTTTTCAGCAAATCACTCATCTACTGCTGAGGCAGTAAATGTTAGTGAGGTTGTTTTGAGTTACAGTATGTAACTTAGTGCAGATCTGTTTTGGAGTAGCCACCAGTGGCGACGTTAGTCACGTCCTGCAGGGTGTGGTTGCTTCGACAAAGTCAAGGAATCAATGGCTCTACTGCTGCTACTGTTAACACGCAGGAATGTATAAGACACTTTATTAAAAATGTGACCCTATTGGTTCTTCTTAAGTTGTTCTAATTGAACAAACTTCAAAAAGTAAATAGGGTAATAAGGTGCATATTGTGTACTGTGAAAATGTCTTGATAATAACTTATTAAGCATCTTAAAGAATAGATTCTCTCTGCTTGTAGTAACTGGCCATACAGTAGAGATGAGCCAGATATAGATATTCTACCTATATTCCTTTAATCACAACGTACTAATATCTTCAGCTGCAATGTGATATCATCCTTACCTTGCTGGATTTCCTGAGGGGATTCCTCCTCCTGTTCATCAGACTGAGGTTTGGGCTTGGAGACTGGAAGCTCTTCATCCTCTTCCTCCTCTGTGAAACATGAAAAAGCAATGTGAAATGTGATGAGTGGGACAGACAGGTGCTGGAGAGGTAGCCATAAAGCCATAATGAAGAGTGTCATGAGTGACTATCAAGAAGATCAAATGCTGGCTGGGGATCTTCTACTAAGATTAGGTTCTGAATATGTACTTACAAACAAGGTGTCGCACTGCTACAGGCAAATAGTGTTACCACCAGATATGAATGTGTTTCGGTACACTGATTTCTCTGAAATGTGTCCAGTACAACTGTTCTTTCTTAAATGTTTAAATGTGCTTTGCTGTAAAGAAGATCCCAAAAATGCACTTAAAAAAATACTGATATTACATTGGGAAAGCATTAGAGAACATTGGCAAAAATCCCATTGTCAGATGGGGCTCTTGGGGCCTTCTAATCATTCAGAGAAGGCCTAATGATTTCATAGCACCATCATTCTAGTTGTATCTAGTTGCAGAGGACCAGACACTCATCACTGTAGCACACTTTATGGACCCATTCTATCAATATATAGACTTATTATTGTGTAATATTTTCTGCTGCACCTCATCACCTGTATATCACCTGGCTACATCCTGTACTGACTGCCAACATCGCTTAATTCATGCAGTCTGTACCATCAATAAGAGATCACAACTGGTATAAGAGATCATAACTGCAATATCTTCAATATCTGTGCTATATCTCTAACATGTATAGTTCTTACTGTATTTTTAACCTAACAATAGAGAAAAAAAATATTTTCTGTCATTTATTTTGTAACTTGCACTGTAGCCTCGTTTTGTATCTGTTCTGCTGTTTTTTCTGCTGTAACAATGCAAATTTCCCCATGTAGGATAATAAAAGGCTTATCTTATCTTATCTTTAAATCGGAAAGTCACATGCAGTGAAACAAGGTCCTGCAGCACAGAACCTTTGAAAGTCCTGGCTTTTTTGTTGGATATCAGCTTGGACACAAACTGGATTGAGGGCCTTTGCATAATTAGCAAAGGTCTACACACAGTGAGTAGTGAGCAAATAAGGCAAGCCACTGCATCGCTCACTGCCACAAATCTTTAGTTGTAAGCTCTCTGTAAACTCTGTGTAAAGTTATTATATAATGTTTCCAGATTACAATGCTCTACTGCAGAGCTGGGACATGAGACTGTAGCTAAGCATGTCGGAAGCAACAGTGAACCTTGCTAATGTGTAGATTGATCACATGACAAATGCTCTATATCTGATCTATCTTCACAGTGTGATGTTTTACATGCATTAGAAGGTGCATACTACTATACATTACTATACATTACTATACATTAGAAGGTGTGAAAACTTATTGATAATCTTTCACTAAAAATGCTTTATGGGTACTGGTCATGTCAAATTACCTTCAGACAGATTCGGGGCTATAGGAGTCTGGGTCTCTTTGCAGTACGTAACCAGTTCCTTTGGCATGAAGTCAATTTGAACAATCTTGGATGCTCCAAGTCTCCTCATTCTGCATCTGAGACCAGAAACACAGAGTAAGAACATTTATGAACACAAGATAAAGCAAATATGAAGAAGCAAACAAACTACAGCAGCAGCTGTGACCTCTGAAATTTTCAAATAAACAAAATGGTCAAATAAACAAAAGTAACTAAATGCTTTACTGACTTCAATTACGAAACCTTCAATTATTAGAACCCTAATGAAAAGCAACGCTGTTTAAATCTTTATACATAACTATACAAAACAAACCACATATGAATACTGTCATTTTATCAGCTGTGTTTGTAAAGATAAAAAAAAAACATACACCAGAATATGCCCTAAAAGTTTTACAGTAGTTACTGAAAGAAATTGTCTGAGGAATAATAACTGAATAATAAGCCTGCAGCTTTTCAGGTCAGCACACTTTAACTTGTCGCAGTGGTGACCTACATCTACAGGTATTGAAAATCTCACCCATGCTCAGAGTCTGCAAGAAGCTGAAGAGCCGAGGGGTCTGTGTCCCACTGCAGTGTCCTGGACATGCACACCAGCGTGACGGGGAAGGACAGAACAGAACATGCATGATTAGCCTTTGGAGCTGCATTAGTAGCACAGTTTCATGCATGATTTCATGAGGTACCACGCTGTCACATACAATGAAGTCACATCTACTGTACACTGTACTGTTGTGTTACACATATAAGTACATACTGACCCACTAATGAGCAATGACTCATTTGACAGTTCTAGATACATACATACATACGTCAACACCTACGTTCCTCCTTACCTATATCTGCTTCCCCCATTGAGACATGGGAAAAAATAGAAGACATCAGGCTTTCATTATAATAGCATATTAAAATCTACCAAAGGCAAATATAAAGAGAGCATATAGGACAGCATGGCATAACCTCATGGAGTGTCTGGTGTCATTTCGGAGTAGTTAAATGCATTCAAGATGCTTTTGGTAGGCAAATTTCTACTGCAATAAAATCTGGACAGATTGTTCTCAATATTCACCCTGAGCTCATAATAAATCTTATATTACTATATTACTATAAACTACTTGGTGGCTGTAATATAGTACTATTTAGAAATATGCAAATAGCTTGCACTGAGTGCTGAATTAGTATTACTGCTACTGAGCGCTAACTGATTTGTATAACTGCTACTGAGCGCTAACTGATTAATATTACTGATACTGAGCGCTAACTGATTTGTATAACTGCTACTGAGCGCTAACTGATTAATATTACTGATACTGAGCGCTAGCTGATTAGTATTACTGCTACTGAGCGCTAACTGATTAATATTACTGCTACTGAGCGCTAACTGATTAATATTACTGCTACTGAGCGCTAACTGATTAGTATTACTGCTACTGAGCGCTAACTGATTAATATTATTGCTACTGAGCGCTAACTGATTAATATTACTGCTACTGAGCGCTAACTGATTAATATTACTGAAGCGCTGACTAGAACCCTAATGATTACTGCTACTGAGCGCTAACTGATTAATATTACTGCTACTGAGCGCTAACTGATTATTATTACTGCTACTGAGCGCTAACTGATTAATATTACTGATACTGACTGATTAAGTATTTAGCGCTAACTGATTAACTATAATACTGCTACTGAGCTACTAACGCTAACTGCTACTGAGCGCTCCCAATATAATATTACTGCTACTGAGCGCTAACTGATTAGTATTACTGCTACTGAGCGCTAACTGATTAATATTACTGCTACTGAGCGCTAACTGATTAGTATTACTGCTACTGAGCGCTAACTGATTAATATTATTGCTACTGAGCGCTAACTGATTAGTATTACTGCTACTGAGCGCTAACTGATTAATATTACTGCTACTGAGCGCTAACTGATTAGTATTACTGCTACTGAGCGCTAACTGATTAATATTACTGATACTGAGCGCTAACTGATTTTTATGAATGCTACTGAGCGCTAACTGATTAATATTACTGAGCGCTACTCTGCATTAATCTTACTGACTGACTACTGAGATAACTGATTAATATTACTGCTTATCTCAACACCTAGATCCTTCTACCCTTAATATTACTGCTTCTGAGCTGCTGGACTGATTAATCTTACTGCATACTGAGCGCTTACTGATTATATTACTGCTACTGAGCGCTAACTGATTAATATTAATATTACTGCTACTGCTACTGAGCGCTAACTGATTTAATAGTTACTGCTACTGAGCGCTAACTGATTAATATTACTGATACTGAGCGTGCTAACTGATTAATATTACTGCTACTGAGCGCTACTTATATTACTGCTCTGCTACTGATTACTATTACTTGTACGCTAACTGATTAATATTAGTGCTACTGAGCGCTAACTGATTATTATTACTTCTACTGAGCGCTAACTGATTAATATTACTGCTACTGAGCGCTAAACTGATTAATATGATTACTGCTACTGAGCGCTAACTGATTAATATTACTGCTACTGAGCGCTAACTGATTAATATTACTGCTACTGAGCGCTAACTGATTAATATTACTGCTACTGAGCGCTAACTGATTAGTATTACTGCTACTGAGCGCTAACTGATTAATATTACTGATACTGAGTGCTGACTAATTAGTATTACTGCTACTGAGCGCTAACTGATTAATATTACTGCTACTGAGTGCTGACTAATTAGTATTACTGCTACTGAGCGCTAACTGATTAATATTACTGATACTGAGTGCTGACTAATTAACTAGCGCTACTGCTACTGAGCGCTACTGATTAATATTACTGCTACTGAGCGCTAACTGATTAATATTACTGCTACTGAGCGCTAACTGATTAATATTACTGCTACTGGAGCGCTGACTGATTTAATATTATTGCTACTGAGCGCTAACTGATTAATATTACTGCTACTGAGCGCTAACTGATTAATATTACTGCTACTGAGCGCTGAACTGATTAATATTACTGCTACTGAGCGCTAACTGATTAATATTACTGCTACTGATAACTGATTAATATTACTGCTACTGAGCGCGACTATTACTGCTACTGAGCGCTAACTGATAATATTACTGCTACTGAGCTCTAACTGATTAATATTACTGCTACTGAGAGCTGACAGATTAGTATTACTGCTACTGAGCGCGACTGATTAATATTACTGCTACTGAGCGCTAACTGATTAATATTACTGCTACTCAGCGCTAACTGATTAATATTACTTACTGACTGATTAATATTACTGCTACTGAGCGCTAACTGATTAGTATACTTACTGCTACTGATTAGTATTACTGCTACTGAGCGCTAACTGATTAATATTACTGCTACTGAGCGCTAACTGATTAATATTACTGCTACTGAGCGCTAACTGATTAGTATTACTGCTACTGAGCGCTAACTGATTAATATTACTGCTACTGAGCGCTAACTGATTAGTATTACTGCTACTGAGCGCTAACTGATTAATATTATTGCTACTGAGCGCTAACTGATTAATATTACTGGTACTGAGCGCTAACTGATTAATATTACTGCTACTGAGCGCTAACTGATTAATATTACTGCTACTGAGCGCTGACTGATTAATATTACTGCTACTGAGCGCTGACTGATTAATATTACTGATACTGAGCGCTGACTGATTAGTATTACTGCTACTGAGCGCTGACTGATTAATATTACTGCTACTGAGCGCTAACTGATTAATATTACTGATACTGAGCCCTGACTGATTAATATTACTGCTACTGAGCGCTAACTGATTAATATTACTGCTACTGAGCGCTAACTGATTAATATTACTGATACTGAGCGCTGACTGATTAATATTACTGCTACTGAGCGCTAACTGATTAATATTACTGCTACTGAGCGCTAACTGATTAATATTACTGCTACTGAGCGCTAACTGATTAATATTACTGCTACTGAGCGCTAACTGATTAATATTACTGCTACTGAGCGCTAACTGATTAATATTACTGCTACTGAGCGCTGACTGATTAATATTACTGCTACTGAGCGCTAACTGATTAATATTACTGCTACTGAGCGCTAACTGATTAATATTACTGCTACTGAGCGCTGACTGATTAATATTACTGCTACTGAGCGCTGACTGATTAATATTACTGCTACTCAGCGCTAACTGATTAATATTACTGCTACTGAGCGCTAACTGATTAATATTACTGCTACTGAGCGCTGACTGATTAATATTACTGCTACTGAGCGCTAACTGATTAATATTACTGCTACTGAGCGCTAACTGATTAATATTACTGCTACTGAGCGCTAACTGATTAATATTACTGCTACTGAGCGCTGACTGATTAATATTACTGCTACTGAGCGCTAACTGATTAATATTACTGCTACTGAGCGCTAACTGATTTGTATAACTGCTACTGAGTGCTGATTTTTTTTTATTTGCTGGATGTTTAATAACACACTTAGTTTTGTGTTATACATTGTGTGTACAAACATTTCTAATATGTTACTCTTGTGCACAAAAGCAAAGGAGCCTATTCATTTTAGAGTCGCTCGTGAGCACCATCTACTGTTTGCCAAACCTAGAAAATGTTACTGAGTGGCAGGCACCTCCACTCACTACACATTCTGCACCTGGTTTTTAACTACAGGAAACTGACCAAATGAAAAAAAAAAAAACATTTTGTTTTATTGTCTTTTGCCCATTGATTCAGATTCAAATCGACAGTTTAACATGACACCATTTGATATGATCACATGATTAGAGCCTTAAATGGTTGTCAGGACACTCCACATCATCCAATTTAAGTGCAATTTAGCCTCAAAGCCTAAAAATCTAAATGACCAACTTCAACAGGATCTATGTGTGTTTAAAGCTAAACTCATCAAACTGCCCTAACATGTTCTAAAACCCTCCTCCCTTGTGTCAGATCTGCATGAACTGGGCTCAAAATGATGCAAATCAGTTAAAAAGCTGGTGAAAGACCTGCTCACATCACTTGGGGTTTTTCCATACCTGGCCACCGTCCCACCGTCCACAGACTCATGGCTCCCCGCCTCACTGGGTGTGCTCACTGATTGCGAAGAGGGAGACATAGGGGTTGGGACTAAATAATGAAAATAACAGGTATCCCATGTTAAAAGCTGCAGCGGCTGCACTGGGGGCCAGCAGAGGCAGAAGAAAGAGCCAAATCAAAATTAACATGATGGATTGAAATGGTTAAAGCAAAGAGGAAAGAAAAGAAGCAAAAAGGAAAAAAAACAACAACAGGAGAAATTGTCAAAAAATTGTCTTTTTGGTTTCTGACACACTGTTGAGAGTTTGACGTATACAATATAGACCTGTATGTGAAAGTTTGGCCACCTCTGATCAAATCACATGTTTTTTAGGTTTGGATACCTGGAAAAAAGGTTTATTTGCACGGAACAAACGCATATAGGTTCAACTATGCACATCTGAATGCACATCTATAATTTATTTGCAGAATTTAACAAACAAGAACAAGGAAAACTAGATGTGCACAGATTTGGACATCATTACACTTCATCTACTAGTTCGTTTTTGGGAACATCTCAGAGCCTATTTGATTCGTTAGGCCCTAATTGAAATCAGACTAATTAGCTATTACAATTATTACACTGAGCAGTTAGGAGCAGACCGGGTATCTGAAACTAAAGATGATTCACTCCTGTGAGGCAGAAGGAGAAAACTAAAAAGCAGATTTCAACACTTCCTGTTTGTAACGTCTTTAAGAAAACTGACGAAATACCAAGAAAAATGTCTGACAAAAATGCACTGTTCAGATTGGACTAATTTATCAGGGGGTGTCTGTAAAACTACGTAGGCATCTCTTAAGTGCTAACACTCAGACAGCAATCAGACAGCAATAACCTTATTATACACATACATATACAGGAGGCGCCAGTTTGGGCTGTAATGTCTACTAAGCTGAATGTCTGATAAACCTGGTCATATGATCACACTTGCAGGAAAAGTGCATGTTGTTGTGCATGTAGAACAATGCTTGGATAATACTGTGTAGCTGCATGTGGCACTTAAAGGTGCCCTTCAGCAGCTGGATGGTCTTTGTCATTCTGCTATCTGTTTATATTTACTAATGCTGCTTTTAAAGCACATGACTGCTTCCTTTACTCTCTGGTTAACTGGCCCTCTTTACACACGCCATAATATTCACTGGCTTGTTTTCATTTTTTAAGACTCAGTTAGGCCAAACACCACCTTACTTAGAGGCCCTAATACAACCAGTATCTGCCAAATACAACACCAGGTCTTCCCTCTATATCCAAGACCCTAAAACTAACACCTCCCATGGCTCCTATTCAAATCAGTCTGCTGCTGCACATGACTGAAACCCACTCCAAAAACATTAAAACTGGAACTTTTAAGAATCACATAAAGGAGGTATTCATGAGTTTTCCCACTAACTGTGTATCTTTAGCAGAATATGTGTCTATTGATGTTTGATGTCGTGTTAATATTTGGTGTTGTCCCTTATTTCTGTGTTCCTTCCTGTCGTTTACTTCATTCCTGTGTAAGTTTCAAGTGGTTATGCTGCTTGTCAGGCTGCCATTGTGTATAAGAATTTGTTCCTAATGACTTTCCTGATTTAAATAATGGTTCAAATTAAAATAAATGTGAATATAAAGTAATACTGTACATACAATTTCGTCAGTTGAATCTGATTTGGCTGTTTAGTACAAAGATTGTTTCTTTATTCACATCACACACTGATCAGGAAATCCACTGGCACGAGTTTCAGTAAGGATTCTGACCGCATTAATGCAGTCAAGGGAATCCATTTTTGAGCTTTTAAAAAATCAATAAAAGGCCGCCACATAGCATGGACGATTTGAACTGCGGCCTATTTCAATTCAATTGCCTATTTCAACTTTTAATATTAGGGCTGTGTGATTTGTGGAACAAAGAAAATGGTAGCGCACGTGTTTTTTTGTTTAAAATAAGCTTTTATAGCCAAATTTATTTTTTTAATTTTCACATAAAAATGATGCGTTATTTCATCAGATTGCAAAAAATTCACAGACATCCCTTCGTCAACAGGATGGGGCTACTTATTCATAAAAAACACATTTTTAAATACTAGTTCTACGCTGGCAACCTCCTCATTCTGTAAGTTGGAGAAAATGGATCCTGTTATGTGTGGACGTCATTAACTTGGAAATTGGCGACTGCTCGTATCCATGGTGCTAAAGGAAGCACGTTAAAGGCCTGGGAAGATGCTGTTGATAAGTTTACCGAACTACTCTGAACTCTCTGAACGCATCATCCCTTTTGAAATAATAACTTATAATAGCTCATGAGTCTACAGTCTATAGTATTTCCCTTTGGACATGAATAAATGTTTTGTGTAAAAGAATAAATGAACAAATGAAAGGCTTAAGATATAAGATCCGACTGTGTGCTTCTCCAAGATGAGACAGGATTTCCCACGGCCTACGCAGCAACCCCCCAACCAGCTAGAGGGCGTGATCAAGCAGCACAAGAAACTGCCAGTCGTTCCTGACTTCTGATCAGACTCAAAAGTGTGAGACATGGTTAATGCTAGCCTATCTTACTAACCATTCCACCTCAGGCTTCAGCTTCTCTTATCAGTTAACCACCCGTGCAAAGCGTGAAGATAACACAGCTAGATTTATATAAAAATAAATATTTATGACTGACGTTATTCATAGTTCCTCACTAGAGTACTATTCCTGTTTATTTTTGTTAGCTTATGTCTGTTATTATAGTGCAGCCTGACTGGCAAAAAACTTCTCAACTGCTTGACTTGAAGAAACAAAGTCAGCTGGCAGGTTGCCAACAGATCATTTGACTCGATTATCTTTTGTAACCATATTCTTTTAATCAGCCTGTCAGATCTCGCTTCTCTGCCTCCTGTTAATGCTCTCCCACTGTAGAGTTGTACCACCCAGATCAAAATATATGGAGGAGTTTGGTCAAATATCATCTACAACCAGTTTGGAGAACTGAACGACAAGAATCTTGTTAAAATAATATCTTGCCATCTGTTAGAAATGCCAATGGGTCTATTATGTTTTGGGTTTGAGTGACAGCAGAAATGTTGTAGGAATAGAGGGAGAAAAAGGACTTAAATATTTACATATTTAAATTTTAACAACAACTGGAGGATTATGTCCTCCAATAAAGAAACAGTAGAAGAGATTTGAAAGAATGGTCTTCCCCAGACACAAACATCATGACAATTGGTGGGTAGATCTCAAAGATGATGTACCTACAAAAAAACATTTGGGTCAAAAGTCTTATTAAGTAATAACTGAAATTTATGCACGTCACATTTTCTATTGATCAGTTTCCCCAATGAGTTAAAATTAGCATATAGCTAGTAACTGGGTGATATAGCTTGTTCCATGCAAAAGCACCTTTTGTTTTACTTTCACAAAATATGTTGTTTGATCAGAGGTGCCCAAACTTTGCATACACCTGAAAATATTAGGTAACATCATTATAGGTGATTTTTGGATGCACAAAATTTGTATTATAACTGCAAATAAGCAAACACCGATCATCACGTCACGGTAGTCTTTTAGTTTTGCCACCTTGGAGGCTAATTCAAGTGCAGCCACATTGCTCGTGAAATATTAAAACAATACACAATATTAAAAGACAGTTCAGTGAAATAATGCATTCATTGAAAGACACGTTCCACGCACTTCAGGCTACTCTCCATCTGCTGAATCTGTAGCACATGGTTACGATAGACAATAATGGAAATAGCCTGAAACAAGTCAATGGGCAGTGGCTGAAATCTGTCACTGAATTTTTCGATCAAAGCTGTTTATAAATTAAGATGTACATTTTGTGACAGTATGTACCAAACTTGTATAATTCATTTATGTATAATTAGTGTTTATAGGTTGTAGTTATTCATGTTTTTCAAACGTTCACACGGTTTAGCGACTGCCCTTTGACTTTATTGATTTACAGACTGAAAAATGCACACACACCATTGAAGATCGCATACACCCACAGGTCACTTTATTAGGCACATCTGTTTGTATCCACACTCACTGTCCATTTTATCAGCTCCATTTACCATATAGGAGCAATCTGTAGATCTACAATTACATACTGTAGTACAGCTGTTTCTCTTCATACTTTGTATCCCACCTTCACCCTGTTCTTCAATGGTCAAAACCCCCACAGGACCACCACAGGGCAGGTATTATGTGGATGGTGGATCATTTTCAGCTGTGGTGTGTTAGTGTGTGTTGTGCTGGTGGGAGTGGATCAGACACAGCAGTGAGGCTGACGTTCTTAAACACGTCAGTGTCACTGCTGGACTGGGAATCCTCCACCAACCACAACTATCCAACTAACAGCCTCCTGTGACCACTGATTAAAGACTAGAGAATGACCAACAGAAACTCTGCAGCAACAGATGGGTCATCACAGTGTTTAAAGACTCCAGCAGAACTGCCTTGTCTGATTCACTCACACCAGCACACCACAAACTAACACAACGTGCTGAGAATGATCCACTGCTCTGAGGTGGTCTTGTTTGGGTCCTGACCATTAAAAAACAGGCTACCTAAGTATACAGAAAATCAGATGGACTATAGTCGGTAACTGTAGAACTACAAAGTGCATCTCCATGATGAAGCTGATAAAAATAGACAGTGAGTGTAGATACAAGAGGGTGTATTTAATGAAGTGGCCGGTCAGTGACCTGTGCATATTTGTACATCACTTAAATCCTGTGTCCTGCCATAAAACGGGATTGCTAGTACTTGTCCCTATAGAGAAGAGCATCCTGTAGCTACTGCTGTTCAGGTTAAACTTGGTAAAGTCTAAACAAAATAAAAACAGAGTGAGACCATTTAAACAACTGAGCTGTGAGCACCTATGCTACATTCACACCACTTACTTTGCCTGCCTGTTATAAGAAAAGCGTCTTCTTTAGATCGGTTGTATGTTTAATGGTGTTAATAGTCTGATTAGGTTGCAAGACGGGTGCAGTGCAACTAGGGTCCAAGCCTCTGGTACACTGGAGTTTACATGCATCACTGAAGTTTGACTAGGCAGTGAGCTGAAGCTTTTGCACCTCAACAGCACAGTTTGAATAGACCATGCCACAGTCAGGGACAGTGGAGTTCGGATAGGTCATGACCAGGGAACTTGGCAGGCCATGAGACAAGGACAGGGGAATTTGACTAGGCCAGGGACAGGAAAGTTTACCAGGTTGCATGTCAGGGACAGAGAAGTTTGACAAGGCTGCAAGCCAGAGACAGTGGAATTTGACTAGACCACAAGATGGGGACATTGTACTGCTACAGTGGAGTTTGACTAGGCCATAAACCAGAGGGTGACTAAGAACAATACACAGTAAGTCACAAGTCAGAGTCCGATTAGGCTACAAGCCAAGGTTAGTTTTGCATGATGATGAGAGAGTTCTACTGAGTGGCAAGTGAAGTCAAGTTTTACTAGGCTGGAAAACTTTTGTACTGTGGAACTGCAGGGACTGATTAGGCTAATTTGGTGGGGTTTCCTCTGTTTTTTGGAATTGAAAGGTGTCCTTGAATTCGGGATGGCACACCAACAACAACAACAGCAACAGCAAATTTACAAACTAGTAGCATACGTCTTCACTGCTTTGTCATCAGCTGCTTTAAAGATTACGCAGAGCTTAAAGACACTTCCAAATATATGACACTTCCAAATCTGGTAATGGTGATAGTAACACACACAAAAAAAACACCTATTTGACCATTCCGTTTCATGACCATGAACAGAATTTGAAAACCACAAAGTGGTTTCGATTTTGGCATTCACACAGCTCTGAAAAAATCCAAACTCTGTCACATTAACATCACAGTGAGATCACAGACCACAGCCACTTCAACCTGGTAATGTAAATGTAGTCTTACACAACAGCAACTTCAGGAATCCCTGATGCTGACACATTCTTACACATTTTAGTTTATTAATAGTATTAAACCGTAGAAGTCACATCTATCATGGTGGATAATAGTAAGACTTAAGATGTATTAGAATCTCAATGGTAACTTATGGAAACAAACTAAGAAATTCTTTTAAAATTGCACATTTTTTACTTTTAAACTATACCACATTTTAAGTTGTAAATATTTGATAGAAAATCATTGCTGTGCATACGGTTTAGATCTGCACCAGGGCACCCATTACAATACAGTATATAAATTCAGATGTAAATAACTATGTGAAGAATTGTGTAGTAATGTGTTTAAATAGAAATATGCAGTGTAAACTGAAAGTATAGCAAAATGACAGTAAAAGCTCTTTAAAAGGATAAGCTCTGAAAAGTGGCTTTCCATCCAAGTCTTGGAGGATACGTGTGTTTTTACATGCATAAACACATTATCCATCAGCTCACTGTAAATACATGCATAATCTGGATCAGGTGTCTTATTGAAGCAGGGAAAACAGCTGCAGCGCTGAGCTGGAAATCACTGCATAAGACTTTTAAAAAATAAACTGTGTCAAAATAGAGACAAAAATGGAATGAAAAATTAAAACCGACAGTCTGTCTGGACTTTTATCTTTAAATAAAGGATGATAAATAAACTGCGTGTGCCCACTGCATATGGTGTGAAGATTAAAGACAGAACATAATATGCATTAGGATCTACTTGCAAAAAATTTATCAAAAGCCATTTACCAAAAGATCAAGTGTGGCATTGACAAAAGTTAATGATTTAGATCAAAATCTATAAAATAAATGATATAGGGTTTAGGGTTTTCTATGAAGGAGCGTGTTTCCATTGCAATAACTGTGCACATAACAGTTTTGCAGTTCCTTCCACACTCGTTGCTAACAGGCATAGCAAATCAAGCCGGGCATTCTCCATAGACAATCTCCAACAATACAGTGGGTCATTCTGAAAAGCACAGCGTCTTTTTATGGGTGCCACATTTGTCAAAATTCAGCGTGAGAAATTTCTGTTCTGCTAGATCTGCCCTGTAACTGCTATTGTGATACTGAGTATTGCTACTAGAAGCCACAAGGCTTAGCCAAGAAGCAGTATCCAAGAAGCAGACCATGCAAAGCAGTTCAGTATTTGTATTTCAGCCACATGTAACAGGCATATATAATCCAGTGTATAGCCAAGCATTCTCCATTGACAACTCAGCCAACACAGTGTGTGTTGCTAAAGCACATAGACTCACACATCACTCACTCCTGAGTTCCAAACTGCCTTTAGATAAATATCAGTAGTGCAGTTTGATGGACAAATCTGGGTTTGTTGCGAGCCAAGCGAAGTCTCTCTTCCACAAACAGTAAAGTTTGGTGGAGGAGGAATAATGTTCTGGGGCTGTGTCTCAGGGTTTGGGCTTGGCCTTCACATTCCAGGGAAGCGTAATGTTAATGCTACAGCATAGAAATGCATTTTAGACAGTTATACGACATGTTCCATACCAGAAAAATACCACCCCCACCCCGACACCTTTTTTTAAACAAGGTACATGTATTTTGCTCCTGTTTAGGTGGCATAGGAAATGAAAAGAATGGACACAGTGAGGCACTACCTAAAATCATTGCAGAAATAGGTATATCAGAGCAACAGCGTAGAACAAAGTCATGTAGACAAAACATTTGTAACTCTGTGCACAAATATTGCAACAGAAAACACATGAGGTGTAAATCTCTAACCTCATGATGTGGAAAGATTTCAAAATTTCTCATTTTCTCCCAATTCTGTTACTTTTTTCATAATTTAGTCTATGCCAATTCCCATACTTTTATCCGGAAAGTCAGTTATGCTCTTCCTTGAATTTCTGGATACATAATTTGAGCTAACAACCTCCTAATCCTTATTTGGTAAATTATACATTTAAAAATGTATTCTTAAATAATCATAACAAATTCTTTCATTTCCAATACAAACCTACTGCCTTTGTGTACCTATGCTTTTATCTTTTACATTTACGGCATTTAGCTGATGCTCTTATCCAGAGCGACTTACAAGGTTAACCACATTACAGGTAGGCCAGTGTAGTGTTAGGAGTCTTGCCCAAAGACTCTTACCGGTGTAGCACAGCACAGTCACCCAGACCAGGAATCAGACCCTGATCTCCCACATCGTGTAGTAAGTCAATGACAAGTGGTGTTATCCGTTGTGCCACACCAACCACCATTTTTACCAATGTAATGCCTGGAGCAATATAGTTGCAAATACATGTGACAAATGATTCTATTAAGATGCTCTCTCTGCATATAGGAGATATCATAAAGTTATTAGATGTGACAAAATTAAATACCTAGAGGTGGTTCAGGTGAGATGCCAATGCTCTGCAGAAGAGCTTCGGTCTCTCTTCTTTTTCGGTCCAGGTCTGAGTCTTCTGTCGCATTGTCTGCCTTTTGCTGGACCTCAGACTGAAATTAATATATATATAGCAAAAACAAGCGGAATCTGAGCAGACATGTTACAATGCAAAGTAAGAACAGAGAACTTCAACTAACATTAAGTTTATGTTAAGGAACAACAGCTTCCACCACTGCCTTGTCACAATTTTGCTATGATTAACCAAGAAAGAAGACAAATCAACAAGTCTCACTACCATAAGACTAAAGTGATACAGTACACTTCATATGATATTTCTTATTTTCAAAAAAAAAAAAAATTATTCACCAATAACTATGTAACAATACAGTCATAATCTAAAATTGCTAATTAATTGTGGAATTCAAAAAATATGAATGCTAACACTTCAATCATGAAGTGTTGTTCTTATCAGTGAACGGAGCCATTTGAGCTAATTCACTGCAAACCGGAGGTGTGGATGTCTATAATGCAAATACAGAAATTTGATATATCATGCAAAATGAAAGTGAATCCACATGTATCTCCATGTGCATTGTTGATAATGAGTTATCATGTGCAATGCTGATAATGAAAAAATAGTGGTCAATCTGTGATATAACGTTTTCTTTGGGGACCATATTTTCTTATAACTGCACAAGTATACAAGTAACTGATATGTATCTTCATTTTTACTTTTATGCCTCATTTGATCACATTAGCTGCTCTTTACACTGTGTGGAAATTTCATGCAGAATGGACCAACAGAAATGGCCCAAAACTGCTTGACGTTTGGTTCCATTGACTTCCATTCAAACTAATTTTTGGCCTCTCCTGTAAAGTAGCCTTTTTTGGAAATACCTGTTTTTCTTTGGACAATGATGATGATGATATATATATATATTGTTCTATTTACAACTGTACAACACAATAGTGAATGAAAAAAAACAGCAACTACTTTGCTAAGTGAAATAAAATATTTCCTTTTTTTACCTCTTTCTTTTTCCTCTCTTCCTCCTTCCTTTTCTTTTCCTCGCGGATCTGGGCGAGACGCTGTTTCTTGCGCTCAAGTTCAGCTTTCAGGTCACCTCTGTCAGACATCTAAGCCATTTAGACACAATGTGTACAGGTCAGTTATCATGTCTCACACTTCTTTAAAAGGCACCGTAGAATGCCAAACTGCATTAGCATGGGCATAAGTGAATCAGGAGACTTCAGAACATAGAAATCAGAGTTATCTTTGCTCTGCACAGGGCCCTCCACACAGTTCCTCAAACCTTGGACAATACTGAGCAGAATTTGCTCAGCAAGGAAAAGATCCACCATTATTAGCATCCCGTCCACATCCTGTAAGTATCAGCCATGCTGTATGATTGTATCACTGTTTGCTGGTTGGAGCAGATCATCTTAAAATGAAAGTTTCAGAGCGAGTAACTAGTAGCTAGTATAGGTGACAAAAGCTACTGGGAATCTCCAAGTATGTAATGTTACAATACCTAACCAATTTGAATCCAATACTGATTCTATGGCACTTTTTATACACTACTAACACACCAACCAAACTGAAAGACTGGCTGTCCAGTTACATACAGCCACTGAAAATATATACATTTATATAAAATGTCCTCAACTCCTCACAGGATCAGTCCATATATGAAAATTAGACAGCGCAAACAAGCCTCATTTGATTCCACTGTTTTAGAGACGTCACAAAAACCAACACATTACATACGTACATCCACCTATTCAGCTAATAGCAGTGGTGGATGTTTCAGCTCATGTGCCTCAAATATATCAATCCTAAAGACACGTCTCTGGTTACATGACATGCACGGATGAGCCTGAAACTTGAATCACCTGCATGTCTCACGATGTCAAACCTACCCACCAATTTTCATTCCTGTCAGTTGACTCCTTCTGGGTGCAGCTATTCTTATGACGTTGAGGGTGTCTACTATCCAAACCACCAGTGAACCTAAACACTTCTATTTAATGTTAATGATAAAAAAATAGATGATGATCGGAAATAATAGACATTATTTGGGGACTATTTGGTCGTTTGTGTTTTAAAAGCAATTAATTAGCAATGGTATTACATAACTACTGTTAAACAGTGTCTCAGACAGCACGCAGACTCTAAGTAACCATTTCTGGTAATGATTTTCTGTGTGAGAGCTTTTAGAGGTGGCCGTCTGGGTCCCATCATCACCACTCTGAACAATTCCGAACATGTAAGTGTCTCTAGTGTGAAGCGTTTTACACCAAGTCACAGAGAATGACTGTATAATTTACATCTTAACCGTTTAACTGTGCAGAAAAATAAATTCCCTTGAGCCACCGCAGAGAAAGACGACCAACGAGGAGAAATGAAAGCTGCTGCTCAGAACGAGCTGATGGTAAACAAAAGACTGAGGCACCAGCGCTGTTCGTACTGACATGACAAAAGACGGACGAGGAGGAACATGTTAAGCATGGTTCGGTGCCACAAACAGGCGGATAAAGACAAAATAAAGGCTGGAATAACGACCAGAGTCTATTTACAGACGATGTTGTTTCCACAGTTCATGCTGCATGCTCGCCATTAGCTTTGTTCTTATTCGCCACCCATGAGAACCTGACTGGGGATGGGATCCGTCACGGGCTTAACGACCAAACCCAAACCCAAAACATCAATGAAAAAGCCCACTTAAGGGCCGTTTCTGACACACGACAACATGTAAAACCACCGTACCGTCGTTTCTTTGTCTTTATTTCCTAGTCAAGTGTTATTAGACAGGTCCAGTGATTCTGCGGCGACTGAAGAGATTCACTTCACATTCTTATCATCATCAGCAGCAGCAGCAGCAGCAGCAGCATCCAGGCTCATGTTTTTACTTCCCACCCGTACTTGGGAAAGCTCCGCCTTCTGCGCTAGGATTGGCTAGTAATCGGAGGATCAAGCGTCAGTATGAAAGGATAGCCAATCCCGGTGCAGGAGGCGAAATATCGACACCCAATCCCAACACAGAGAGGCGGTACCTTAATCAATACAGGTGGTGAAGGAAAACACATCGCATCCTGGTCAAAGGCGGAAGTGGCAGTTTTGCTACGTCATGCTTGAAGCCTAGCAACAAGGGCAACTGGTTCACCTAAGATATCTCAGGGCAGCTCCCAGCACAAATTCAATGTTGTTCTGACAATGTTTTCGCATATAGATCTTTTTAAATGAACCGAACTCAATTCTATTAAAGTGAACCTGAAAGGGAACCAGATGCAAATGACCTCAGTTCTCTTTGTGTTCACATTGTAAGTGAACTATAAAGAGGACTGAGTTCTCTTTCTGGTCCTCTTTAGCACTGATGAGATCTCAGACCACTTTCTGTTCACACTACAACTCTTTGTGAACTCAGACCCCAGCTATGTAACACTGAATTATGGGCAGTGTATTCAAAATGGCCACTTTTCATGTTGCTGCAGTTTGGCTGCTACATTTTCATGAAGCAGCGGAAAAAAGAGAGGAAAAACAGATTTGATATGATTGTTTTGCTCTGATTTTTTTCACGTGTATTCATGTACTTTTGTCTCATTTTCTTTACTTTCAAGCGGCACTCCAGTGCCATCCTGTTGTATCCTCTTTTTTTCATGCTTTCTGAAAACAACATAAAAACCTTCATATTTTATACGTTGCGGAGAGCTGACGTTTAATGACTCTTTCCAGATATCCAAATCTGCCATGGTCTCTTCCTGAGACCACACAATTCCACAAGCAGCCATTTTCTCAAGTTTTTAATTTGTGAGAATTGAAACTGGTTATGGCAAGCCTCGGGGCTCTGTGCTGGAAACAAAACGCGTAGCGGACCCGGGCCGCTTTGTTTTCACAATGCACATTTTAAGCGGACCATGAAATGAACCACAAACGAACCGAACTGAGACCACCTCCCTCTTTAGAGGGGTCTGAGTCCGTTTGCGGTGTTTACATATGCAGAAGAAACCATGACTCAGCGGTCTGAGTCCACTTCAGACGCTGAAACGGCCCAAGTGTGAAAACGCCCTGAGCCGCACTCGTCTGTTTCTCTTTTTTCATCGCTCATTCATCCTATACAGCCCTATTCATTTTCTCTTTGGTCCTTTGCTGTAAAGTGACCAACCTGCAGTTACTCATTTAGGGCAGATTCCCACACTCTAATCCCCAAATGAAGTGACCCCCTCTATGTGTTTAATCGTCGACTGCAAATCCACAGCCATACTGACTCTCACTGCTCTATGAGTCTAATCCAGAGCCATGCTGACATTCACGCCCCACTTGGTCTAATCCACAGCTACACTAACCCTCACTCTTCTATGTGTCTAATCCACAGCCATATTGACCCTCACTGCTCTATGTGTCTCTTCCACAGTCTTACCCACTCTCACTCCTCTATATGTATAATCCACAGTCATACTGACCCACACTCCTCTATTTGTCTAATACACAGTCAATGACCCTTACTCCTCTCTGTGAGGAGTTCACACATATATCACCACCACTGTGAGTTGTTTAGAGAATCTCTAGATTCAGATCAAACCACTCAAAATGATTTAATATGGAAAAAAAATATTTATTATAGTATTAATATGTTATATTGATTTTTTTTTTTTTTAATGAATTTTGCAGAGTTGTTGAAAACCGTTGGAACTGTCCTTCAACTGTCTTCCTCCACGAATGTCACCTGCAACAGATGGAGACATGCATTACAAGGGGGATCTTGTCTTCCCTTACTTCAACTTAAGACAGTACATGTACAACTATCACAATATCCTATTTATCTGCTTTTTTAAAACACTAGCTATTTGAGCTTTACTGCCTCTTCTGTTAGTGTTCATTTCCTCTCCTCCCTGGCTAACCTGATACTACACTGGCACGCTGCATCGTAGCCATTCATGTTGCAGTATCTGCTGGAAACCAGGCCTCCAGGCTGCGTGACGCTGCAGGCACCAGTGAATTAGATTGCGGCATTCTGATGGGATTGGATGGGAAACAGATGCTTAACCACTAAATCAGTCTTCTTCTCAACATTTCAAAAGTACCACCATGTGATGGGTGGGCTGTAACTACAACATACAGAGTACACCATTATAGACAAATACTTTTAGGGACATCAGCGTTTACTCGGAGTCTTTGATCCTCTATGATCAGTAAAAGGTATGAACCATTGTCAGTTCTCCACTCGTGTAACAGGATGCTCTCATTTATCGTACCACGAGATAGGCCGTCTCTGAAGTGCAGACGTCCACCAATGATTTCTCTGTTGTCAGCAAATGGAAGGTCTCCACAAACTGTGGCGAACAAAAGTACCCCAAGGGACCAAACAGTCGCTGGTCCAGCATGATACCGCCCTTGTAGAAAAAACTCAGGGGGGCAGTATTCGACCGTGCCTGAGAAGATGAAAGAGGAAGAGAAGTGAGTGGAGCTGAACACAGACAGTCATTTCTATGCTAGAGTTTACCAGCTAAGTTCTTCAATTACCTGCAAAGCTGTCAAAACCAGATTTCTTGATGAAATCCCCGCACCCGAAGTCTATCAGCTTGAGCTCCAGGGTGTCTGGGTTGATCAGCAAGTTCTCAAGTTTTATATCACGGTGCAGGACACCTCTCTTGTGGCACTGGGACGCTGCCAACACTGACTGCCGCATTATAATCCGTGCCATGTCCTCAGTGACGTAACCTCCATAGTCCTCAAGGAAATCGTCCAAGCTCTTGCAGGGCTCAGGAAGCTCCAGTATTAAGATGTAGCGGTCAGGCTCATTAAACCACTCAATTAGTTGGACAATGTGTTTGCAGATGGGTGGCTGGCTCATGATCTGTAGGAGGGCCACCTCCACAGGTACATCCTTTAGGTCACCAGCCTGCAGGATGGTCATTAGATGGTAAGCAATGATATGTAAAGAATATGGGGAGAAACTCATGAAGCCTAGGATCATCATGTGTTACTAGCATTTCATTCACACGGAGGTTGCAGGTGCACGTACCCCTTTAAAATATCGGTCACCGTGCAGTTTCTGGACGATTTTGATGGCCACCTACAACACAAACACAAAACACATGATAAGACTAGAAGCACTGAAAAGGCCAGAGAGGAGATGATGACCGTAAAATGGATTTAGGGAGTGAATGAACTCAGCACCTGGAGGCCGTCGGATATGCGCCGTCCTTTAAAGACAGACCCGAAGCTGCCTTCTCCAAGTTTCTCTCCAACACTGTAGCAGGAGGTAAAGGTGTCTATGGGGAACAGTGTTAGAAATGAATATCAGCTGTCTTTAGATCATCTAGAATGAGTTTATCCATCATTTACTGGCCATGATGTAGTTCTGATATCACACCAGGCCACTGTAAACATGAACCCTTAGGATAACCATAGTGCATTAAAAATAAAGCAGAGTAAAGTGTAGATGATGTGGTGATGTAGGAAATGGACTTACAAGGCTTGGTGGCTTTGCTTGGTTTGCAAGTCTTTCTCTTGGGGGGCTTCATTGCCCCTTTAGTCTTCTTTCCTGCTGGTGCTTTAGTGTCCAGGACATCCAGCACTTCAGCAGGTCCCTTCTTGGCAGAGCAGTTGTTAGCTCCCTGCAGGACAGTCTGGCGACAGCCCTCCTCTGTCCTTTTTCTCTTTCGATCTGAACACAGGACCATCATTTGAACATTAAAGAGGAGCTAATATGCTCATTTTCATTTTCTTTATTCTGGTTTTGGGGTCTGCTAGAATAGATTTACAGGCTTTCATTTTCCCAAGACACATTATTGTCTGAAACGTCCACACTAGCAGACAACTAGTCGTTTACATCACCCCAAGTTTGTCTCTTGTGGTTGTGTTTGAGGCCTTTCACATTGTCCCGTGTGGGTGTGTACAAAGTCGAGGAAAGCTAGTTAGTTTTTAAGGCACGTGTTATTATTGACGACTGAATTTGAATGGAAGCCTCACTGCTTACCTTTATTGGCCAGTTTAAAAAAATACGGGACGCGATCTGCTCCATATTTCCGCAAATGTCCGATATACACGTCTGTCACATGAATGATCACAATCTCCGTCCCCTCCCCAACCCCTTGGACTCAGCTCAAACATGGGACGCGCTTTGTTCCGTTTTACCGTAAATGACCGATAAACTCGTGTATCACTCATGACTGATCACACTCTCCCCCAAACAACCCGGTACCCCCCCAACTCCCCCCATGAATAAGATCAAATACTGGACGCGATTTTGAATACTTGTCACTCACACATGACCACGCCCCCTGTCCCTCCCCACCGCCTTTTATTTCTATTTCTGAAAGGTGGCAACCCTAAGTGGAACACCATCCAGGGATCTTCAGTGCACTACAGATTTAGTTTGGTCACATACTGCATACTACAGACTACCATTAGGAAGATTTAGTACTCCAGTAGTATGTAGTTTGCCGTTTCGAATACAGACATGATTTTAACTCGGTTTGTTGCTTGTTGCTAAATCACTTAACTGTGTACCCCCATAGGAAATGACTGGACGCAATGTCAGGTCCTATACATATAATTCCAACACAGTAGTTCAGGAAGCTGAGAAAAGTGCTTTCTGGTGTGAACTTTGAACTTTATAACTTTGCAGGCCGTTTAACTGCACAGAGCCACATAGCACTTTAAAGGAAAAGGGAAAAAATGGAAAATGATGATAAATCCCCTTTAAATGGAATTACATACAAAATAAGATAAATATATTGTAGGGTTTATCACTATTAGCACAACACAATATACACAGTAAAGATAATACTAGGAAGATGTGTCGGGTTGTACGAGTATTTAAATGATGTGGTGATTTACAGGAACATTAGTACTGCACTGATCATCATAAAAGTCTCTAAATAATCTCAGATAGTTTAATCCCAAATTCAATATCTAAACTCGGCTGGAATTTAGACCTGCAATCAAACCTTTGTGCGCAGAGCGCCGCTCCATCATTTGCTGTATGGGCTGAAAACGAGGTGCAGTTTCTCTGTTTTCTGTCAGGTTCCACTAAACGTGTTTCCAGACTAGACGTGTGGACCGGTTTCTTCTCCTCTACCCACTAGAAATTCCGGAACTCCACATGCAGAACGTCACGACCCTCATTCATTATGACCTCATAATTACTGTATTCGGGCTCTGAGCCATTGGAGTAGCCATGGTGATGTCCAGAATGCTCCAGCATGTACACTAAGTCTGCACTTAAACTCTCCCCCAAAATAAGCATGACTCTAAACAGGACAAACACACGACACAGACTGGAATGATGCAGTCAGAGGTCATTCTCTGTGTTCAGTATAGCACACTGTGCACACCTGTATATCCTACTGTATCAGTATACACTGTACATCATTGTGCAATATACCCATTCCCATTCCCGTTCCCACTGTGGCTCACAAAGGCTTGACTTACTTTTCCTGCAAGAGTAACCTAAACAAGAGCAAACCAAGTGTTGATGAAATATGACTGGCAGGCAGTGGTTATAATCCTTAATGGAAGACTCCAGTGTTTTCCTGCTTCCACTCTTCCACATCTGGTTGTTTACTATGGAAAACACGTTGTGCATTTCCCAGCTCTTAGAAAACAACAGAAATCCTGTTTATTCAGAACACACTTCCTTTTGCTTCCAGCTCTTGTGGGATCACCGAAACAAGAAGTTCAAAATGGGTGCAGTTTCTTTATTTAGACTGCAGATCACATATACAGACTGTATGAACTGTAGTTAACACCATGTTTTAAATCTTTACTTACTGCTTTTAAAAAGCAAGAGAAACTCAGTTTCCCCCAATGTGGATCCTTTAAAACGAGTAGAACACTAATATCCTTCCAGCAATCTAAACATGAGATATATTAGCTTTATTGACTACATTTAATACGATTTTACTTGCGAAGGTATAATTTTTAAGGGTTCATGCTATTTTGCATACTGGTGCTACTGAGTGGGCAGATACCGACTTTGAAGTCGGACCAAAAGGAGGTGCCAATCACTTTAGTCTTTTATTTACATTTATAACATTTAGCCGACACTCTTATCCAGAGCGACTTACAAGGTTAATCATATTACAGGTAGGTGTCAGGGCATCCCAGGATAGGCAGTCTTGGGACAGTTCTTGTGCCGGCCACCAGAGGTCCAACTCACCAGAATTCTGAGGATGCTTACTCCTGCTCTCTCTCACCTAGCCCCTCTCTCACCTGCTCCTCATCCCAACTAATGATCCTTCCCTTTAAATGGCCTTCCCCTTCGCTAGGTGTTTGTGGAGCATTAACCACTGTACTGTTTGGAGTTGAGAGTCTCAGTTTCTGAATCCTTTGACTAATCCCTGTGTGTGTGTGTGTGTGTGTGTGTGTGTGTGTGTGTGTGTGTGTGTGTGTGTGTGTGTGTGTGTGTGTGTGTGTGTGTGTGTTTTTTTTTTTTTTTAAATGAGTATTTATTATTTTTCCAAAAAAAAAAACCCAAAGCACATTAACTCTGCCACAAATCAGCAGAAAGATGATAAGAAAATAACAATACAAATGAATAAATAAAATGTATTAACAACAATAACAGCAAAATCAAAAAATAATAATTTGTCAGAGGTGGTGAAAGAACATGTCCATGCCCAAACCACAAGGCAAGTCAAAATGAAAGATTACAACAAACAAACAAAAGAAAAAACAACAACCACAGCAGCAAACAAAGACCAATAGTACATCACCCTAGTAGTAAAGGGCCTTGACAAAAGCAATAGCTTTGGACCAGTTCTGGATTGTTGCAGATTTTGCCTTATGAAATCTAGCTGTGGCTCACTCTATAATAAGACTGTCCAAAAAGTCACAAACACAGGATGAACGTAGCTGGATACCTGGCGTAAGCCAACCCTCCAAAATAGACTGTTTGGAGGCTGTTAAAGCTGCCATTAACACTCGTTACTTTAGAGTCATCTCCCAATAGCAGCAGACCTGGACAGAAAGGGATATTAACATCAAGGAGATCAGACAGCGGTTGCACCATGTCACCCCAATAAGACATAATGTGTTGGCACTGCCAAAACATATGGATGTAGTCCCCAACAGAACCTGAATTACATATGTTACATCTTTTTTCACTGGACAGTTTCATCAACAAAGCACAGCAGGGTGTTACATACAGCCTATGAAGTAACTTAAAGTGTATTAATTGATGTGACAGATTCTTAGATGATCTAAAGACATTATGCCATATTACATCCCAGTCTGGAGTTACACCAAGAGCACTGAGCTCTGTCTTCCCAGCAAAAACTGATCCTATATTGGAAGTTTCAGTTTTAATTAACAAATCATAGAGATATGAGACGAGTCCTCGAGATGATGTAAAGTTATTCAAATGCTCAAGTAGGGGATGATCAGCTAACTGAGAGTCCCAAGGCACTCCATAAGCACGAAGCGCAGAGCAAAGTCTAAGGTACAGAAAGTAAGATGTGCCAGGTATAGCAAAAGAATTACATAAATCCTAAAAGGAGCGCAGCCATCTGAATTGAAGATATCGCCCAATACACAAATATTTTGCATAGACCAAGAAGAATAAACAAAAGATGGGAGAAGATTTATGAAATTTCATACCACAACCAAGAAAACCACAAGACTGTATCCAGACATGGAGAGAACAGGTGATGATAGTTCCCATTCTAAGCAAGGAGTTTCAATGTTTGATACCTGCAAATGGTAAGTCCTGTAATCTAATAGGAGAACCTAGATCCTGCTCTATAGATCACCAGGATATTTTAGAAGTAGGATCGAACCAAGGTTTTAGAGATCTAAGATGAAAAGCCCAAAAGTAAAGCTTACAATTAGGGACAGCAAGGCCTCCAGATGTTTTAGTACGCTGTAAAGATGCTAGACGCATTCTAGGTCTTTATTCCAAATGAAATTAATGCACATTTTATCAATATCCCTGAAAACATTCTGTAGGAGAGAGAGGTAGCACTGAAAATAGAAAATTAACACGAGGAAGAATATTCATCTTCAGTACCGAAATCCTGCCCCCAAGAGAGATCTGTAGTAACGAGTTCATTTCACCTTTTCGGGCTCTAGCAGTTTTAGAAGAATATGATATACCAAAGCCTCTAATTGCATGTTTTGTGGTCTCCCAGAGAGTATGAGCGTTTAATTCGGGAGTATCATTCAATTCAAGAAAAGATTTAAGGTGGTTCTTAAGATAGTCCAGAACATTTACATTTAAGGCATTTAGCAGACGCTCTTATCCAGAGCGACTTACAACCGTGCTTAGTGTTCTGTTGGATAATATTCCAGCTAGTAGGAAGTTTAGAGCCTAAAACTCACCACGAGCTCAGACACTGCCCGAACAGGGGGCCAGTGCTGGTACCTAGAGAAAGGTCATTATAAGTGCAACACAATACACATTGATAAAGGTCATTATAAGTGCAATACAAAGAGGTTATTAAATTGCCACACAATACACACAGTTTACACGTCTGCTAGAGCTCACTCACTTAAGTGCATTACAAAGAGATGGGTCTTCAGTCTGCGTTTGAAGACCGCGAGAGACTCCACTGTTCTGATGCCCAGTGGGAGTTCATTCCACCATCTGGGAGCCAGGACAGAGAACAGTCTGGACGCTTGTCTTCCATGTGTCCTCAGGGATGGCGGTTCGAGACGAGCTGTACTTGAAGCACGAAGGGCTCGAGGTACAGCTCGACTCTTCACCATTGCCATAAGGTAGGGAGGCGCTGGTCCATTCTTGGCTTTGTAGGCCAGCATCAGAGTTTTAAATCTGATGCGGGCAACAACAGGAAGCCAATGAAGGGAGCGCAGCAGTGGAGTGATGTGGGTGAACTTCGGAAGGTTGAAGATGAGACGGGCTGAAGATGAAACTCAGGGTCTTGGAGGAGAAACATATTAGAACACCACCGTTTCGAAGAGACTGATGTGAACATATGCTGCAAGGTGAGCTTAACCGGGCAGTGATCTGAAATTAGCATGGGCATGATTTCAATACCCTTAACTGGTGTCAACAAGTCCGCAGAGAGAGGAATATAATCCATCCTGGAAAGTGATTTATGGCGGGAAGAGAAAAAAGGACACTCCCTCACATTTGGATTCAGAAAACGCCAAGCATCTATAATATTTAGATCTGCCATAAAAGTGTTAAAGTAATTAGCCCAACTAGTTTGAGTAGAAGAGGGGGCCGCATTAGCAGACCTATCTAAAGAACCAACTGCTACATTAAAATCTGCTCCTAGAATAATTGGGAGATCACCGAACTCTAGCAGTTTAGTTTTGACTTCATTAAAGAAAAGGGGGTTGAAATTATTTGGGGCACGAACCGAGGCTAAACAATATTTAACTGTATTTAATGTGACAATAGCATAGCAGAACCTGCCATTAGAATCCCTACCCAGCGATTCCAAGTGCAAGCCTAGTCTCCTATCCGCTAGAAGCAAGACTCCTTTGGTTTTATTAAGGGCACAGGACTCTGAAATAATTCTATAATGTCTGTTTTGAAATCTATGTACGTTTTAAATGGGTTTCTTGTATAAATGCAATATGAATCTTTTTCCTGCGCAAAAAATCAAGGCATCTCGTCCTTTTGACAGGTTCATTTACACCATGTACATTCCAAGATAGGAAATTATAATGGCTTATGTCTTATATCAGAAACGTATATAAGAGACCACCATTGTAATAGATAATATAAAGCAACAGAAACTGAAGTATATGCAGATATGTAACTGTAAGAATTGGGACAGGCACGGCATGGACGCAAACATAAAGAAATAATTACCTTCAGCTTGGCAGGGTATAGAAGAAAATTCGGAATACCCTTCTGCTCTATTGTGGAGATACAGGAAGAAAAAGCTTTGTGCTTTTTAACTGTGACGCTGGAATAATCCGTAACGAATAGGAGATGGGCCTGGTCATGAACAATCTTAGTACCTGGTTGTCTGAAGGCCTTCAGGATCGCCAGCCGATTGTTGTATCTCTAGACTTTGAAGATGAGAGTCCTCGGTCTAGTTGATGAATTTTCACGACCGGAGTAAACTCGATGAGCTCTTTCGATTTCGACTGGCCCTCTGTTTGCCAGTGAAGGGCACCACACCGGCAACTGGTGCTGAAGGAAAGAGATTGCATCACCGCCCTCTGCATTTTCAGGTAGATTCACCAGACGTAGATTATTTCGGCGGTGGCGATCCTCCAGTTCTGTTATGCGTGTCTGCAGTTTAGCGATATCTGATGAGGCCAGCCGAAACTCTGTCCTGCAATATATCAGTGCTGCCGCTCAGCTTCACGACAGAAGAGCTGACTGCAGAGAGCTCAGACTCCACTCCAGCCAGTCTTTCTTGAAAAGAGTCCATATCCTTACATATCGCCTTTACATCCACGCAAAGCTCAGGTATGGTTCCCTTCAGTTCGTGAATCAATGCCGCTAAGTCCGGGGGTTGGTCATTTCGGTTGCTAACAGCATCGGCAGGGAACAGAGTCGAGGGACCAGCCTTACCAAACAGCTGCTTATCTAGACAGAGGATATAACTGCGAGTAAATTATGGTTTCAGTGAGACAGCGAAACTTCTTTTGTCAGAGCGGTTTGTTATGGCCTATGGCTGTTCCATTACATTGGTGTTTCTGAACTGTAAAGCTCACATGATAGCACCATGCTCTTGTTTCATGACTTGGGCTTGATAAACCTAACGCTGAAAACCCACACGCAGTGAGGCTTTGCATCTCCGCCCGTATTCCACATAAATCTACAATCTCACAGCCTAACTACACACTCAACCAACATAGCCTTAAAACACACAAACTTACAAAGTTCAAATCTGTGTTCGTCACCGAGCAATCTCTATTTTCATTTTCTCCTCTTCTGTCAATTGCCTCTCTCTAAACAGAGTGATGATTTAATGTACATACTGTATGCAATATGATCAGTTTTTCTCTGTTTACATCACTGTTAATGTTTAGGCATGAATCACTGAGAGCTAACATTAATAACAGCAGATTCTCTGATAAGTTGAACTGATCATTACACACAGTACTTTATACAGAACTGAATAAGAGCTATTTTACATCTTTTACTTTTAGTCTTAATCATAAATCATTCATCAACCATGACCTCATGGGAAGTGAGGAACAGATCCAGAGAAACGCCGGCATCAGTAAAGAGAAGATAAAATAAATTAAAGGATCCCTTTGCAAACACATCAGATCTCAAAGGGGGAAGATCATGCAGAATAGCGTTCCTCGTATGGACTGGGTAATGTGTCTTTGAAAACCAAAGTGAAAAATGATGCAGCAGGCTAAGTCCATTTAACCAGAATTCCATTGCAGCTAAAAATGGTACTCAGTATTTTGTATGGCACTTTGGTACTCCCTCCCTGTTCCATGTTTCACCACATTCCTGGAGGAATGTAATTTCACTCCACTGTATACTTGTACATGGGTAGAATGAGAATAAAAGCCTCTTGAAAGATTATTCAAGGTTGATTGTAGTAATTCTCTTAAACTCGTCACATATTTGTAGGACACATAATAAAACATGCTGTCACATAACGCTAAACATATTCCTATCAGCTATTCCTGTGGTTGTCAGTGCTTGTCCTGTGGTTCTCTCTGTCGTGCATGTTTTGTTTTTCTACCAGAAAACACTAAAATGTTCAAGACAAAATAAGATTGTAGGGCTAGGGTTGAGAACTAGTATGATTCCATTAGGGCACTTACCTGGATTCCACCAAAAAGGGCAGGCCAGCATTCTATAAAAGCATCATCAGATTGGACTAGACTGACAAATTCCTGCCTGTGAACAGAGAACCAATTTCTCCCTGATATTCCCTCCCTGAATCCTTGTTATTCATCTCCTTTACTTCACTAAGAGGTCCAGACTAACTTGCTCCAAACTCTTTTCCGTTTCTCCTTGTGGGTGAGGTGGCAAGTAATTCACTTTTGCCTTTCTTGGCTCCTTCACATGTTTTTGCAGCTGCCTTGTCATGTGCTGGCTTCTTTTTCAAAGAGTTCACTTCAAGCTCAGGGCATTCAAGTTCCCATATTCGAAGTTTGCATCTGTAATTGGCCATTTCATATTTCAGTGTTTGCTGCCATCCATAACATCCACTAAATGAACCTGGTTCTCTAAGACAAGGAAGTTTTTGAATCAGTGCTTCTGCAGCATGGGTTCACTGCACACTTGTAAGGTGGGCAACACACTGAAAGATGGTTTCAGCCAATTTCTCAAGCACAGGAAGAATTGTGGTAGAATTGAGTGGAATTCCCTCCTTTTCAGAAGACCCACTGTCTGATGCAAGCACAAGTTCTGTGTTGTAGGCAAAGCAAGGTACTAGAAATTCCACAGGGCAGCACTGAGAGCGGTGTGTCATATACTTAGGTGATGAGAGAATCACTGTATCTTGAGATCCAGATGAGCAATTATCAGATCAGAGGATAAATGGCACTTTCTAGTTCCACCTGGGCAGAAGCTGTCCAGATTAGTCAATGTCAAGGTGACCATGGGGGATTCAAAAACATGGACCAGAACATCTTTGCCCTTGACATCACATACTGAGATTAAAATGCAAGTACCTTCAATCTGAAATGTCTGTTGCACAAGATAATTAGTTTTGAAGTCCTGTAGTGCTACAAGGCTGAGCTTTATTGAGTTTGGGTGTTTTAGGGAACTTGGTAGTGCTCCGTTTCACTTAAGCACACTCTCAGCGGACACGGATGTCCATGCGCATGATGGTGACTTGGCAGTGATTGTGCACAGGTTTGTGCCCTCGAACAGACCCACCAAGTACGCCTCGCTGGCCTCCTAAAGGGCCATGACGGCAGAGTTCTGGAAGTGGACGTTGGTCTTGAAGTCCTGGGCGATCTCATAGCCCAGATGCTGGAACGTCAGCTTGTGGATGAACAGTTTTGTGGATTTATGATAATGGCAGATCTCCCTCGGAGCTGCAGTGCGCCTGTAACGATGAGTTTAAAATATGGTAATGATAGATTTAAAGTCCTTCCACCAAATCCCTGAATGAGAGAGTCAGACCGGTTTCCTTCAGCAGATCCGCAAAACAATCCCATCCTTCTAGCAAATTTGACCTGGCTCCCTTGAACCAAAACCCTGATCTGCATCCATTGTAACTCCGGTAAAGCCGCATAATAGTAACCCTCGATCCACGCCTTCAGTATGATTTCAGGACAGAAATCTCCAGTGACCTACAGTGGCGTATTGCTGCCAAGCAGGATCATAATAAACCTCCCAGGACCCCGTTACTATCCCGGAAATCTATCGTAAAAACTATATATGTGTCCTAAATACGAGACGTCAAAGTGCTATTTTCTGGGAAACCCGTTAAAGCCGTAATGCTGCTGGCTGGTGAACGGGCTAGTGGCTGTATCTGACTCTGGTTCCGTGTGTTACTGGGATCCAATGTTACTGTAGTTTGAATGAAACTACACCGGAACATGCAGACCAGTTCACAGCAGAAGCGGGAACCGCAGCATGACGAGGCTTCAGTACAGGAAACGAAACAGCTCGAACTCTGTTGAGACTCAGCTACTCTGCAGACTAAATACACTACTGACTATTTTAGTTATAGCAACCCACACAGATTTAACAGCTAAAAATAAACAAATAATATATTAATTATTTTTTTCTCTGTGTGGGTTTATTTATATTTTCAATATTAACATTATTATTAATTTTTAAGACAATAAACAATTAGAACTATGCCCTTGTTTATGTCTGTAATCAACATTTTATGAAAAAAAATCTTAAAATGTTGAATAAAATAAAAGAAAACAGAAATTAAACCATTTAACTTCACATACTCCAGCTAAAGAGACCACTGTCAAAAATATTAGATTTTATTTTATAAAAGATTTTTTATGACCAGAAATCTTCTGATTTTAGTCCCATAATATTTCATAACAGGCTCAAGCAAGCAGACACCGAGACAGGTGATCCAGAACTGATCACCCACCATCAGTACTTGACATTACTAATGCTCTTGTGGCTGAAGGCAACTACAGTAGTGTAAAAAAGTGTTTGCCCCTTCATGATTTTTATTTAAAAACCCATTGTCTGGTTGGTAGGGTGATTTGTGATTTGATTTTTCTATTATTTTATACATTTGGGATAACAGTTTTTCAGAAGCAGAAATATTAATGAATTCTGATACTGATGGAGATCATCTTATCATGTCTGAATTGATTTTTAAAGACAGAAGAGATCTTATTTGGTTGTACTGTAAAAAAAAAAAAAAAAAAGAGAGAGAGAGAGAGAGAGAGAGAGAGAGAGAGAAAGAGATCGATTGATTGATTGATTTAGTATAACCAGGGAGTGTTGTTTTTTCCCGCTTTAACTGCCCGTCAACATGTAACTTATCTACAGCTCGTTTTCCTTGTTTTATAAGCTCCTGTCTGATAACGAGGAGCTTACTCCATCTGTCTAAGATCAGATCTGATATCTTTTTTTGTTGCATGTTTGTCACTCTTAAATGTTTCAGATCATCAAACAAATTTAAATATTAGTCAATGACAACACAAGCAAACATAAAATGCAGTTTTTTAAATGAAGGTTTTTATTATTAAGGGAGAAAAAAAATCCAAACCTACATGACAAAAATACGTTTGCCCCCCCAGTTAAAACATAACTGTGCTTCAATTTCTCTAGCCACACCCAGGCCTGATTACTGCCACACCTGTTCTCAATCAAGAAATCACTTAAATAGGACCTGCCTGACAAAGCGAAATACACCAAAAGATACTCAAAAGCTAGACCTCATGCCAAGATCCAAAGAAAAACAAATGAGGAGAAAAGTAATTGAGATCTTTCAGTCTGGAAAAGGTTATAAAGCCATTTCTAAAGTTTTGGGACTCCAGCGAACCTCAGTGAGAGCTATTATCCACAAATGGCAAAAAAACATGGAACACTGGTGAACCTTCCCAGGAGTGGCCGGCTGACCAAAATTACCCCAAGAGCGCAGTGACAACTCAGCCAAGAAGCCACAAAAGACCCCACAACAACATTCAAAGAACTGTAGGCCTCACTTGCTTTAGTTAAGATCCGCGTTCATGACTCCGCCATAAGAAAAAGACTGAGCAAAAATGGCCTGCATGGTAGAGTGCCATGACAAAAAACACTCCTGAGCAACAAGAACATTAAAGCTCATCTCAGTTTTGCCAGAAAACATCTTGATGATCCCCAAGACTTTTGGGAAAATACTCTGTGGACTGACAAGACAAAAGTTGAACTTTTTGGAAGGTGTGTGTCCCATTACATCTGACATAAAAGTAACACCACATTTCAGAAAAAGAACACCATACCTACAGTAAAATATGGTGGTGGTAGTGTGATGGTCTGGGTTTGTTTTGCTGCTTCAGAATCTGGAAGACTTGCCGTTATAAATGGAACCATGAATTCTGCCATCTGTTTGTGGCCTCAAGCTGAAACGAACTTTGGTTCTGCAGCAGGATAATAATCCAAAACACACCAGCAAGTCTACCTCTGAATGGCTGAAGAAAAACAAAGTGAAGACTTTGGAGTGGCCTAGTCAAAGTCCTGACCTGAATCCTATTGAGAAGCTGTGGCATGACCTTAAAAAGGCGGGTTATGCACAAAAACCCTCCAATGGCTGAATTACAACAATTCTGCAAATATGAGTGGGCCAAAATTCCTCCACAGCTCTGTGAAAGACTCTTTGCAAGTTACAGCAAATGCTTGATTGCAGTTGTTGCTGCTAAGTGTGGCCCAACCATTTATAAGTTTTAGGGGGCAAACACTTTTTCAAACAGGGCCATGTAGGTTTGGATTGTTGTTCTAAATAAATAATAAAAACCTTCATTTAAAAACTGCATTTTGTGTTTACTTGTGTTGTCTTTGACTAATATTTAAAATAGTTTGATGATCTAAAACATTTAAGAGTGATAAACATGCAAAAAATTAAGAAATCGTGAAGGGGCAAACACTTTTTCACACCACTGTATCTAAATGACAATCTTATATACTGTACAAGTGCTGGTCATAAAATTAGAATATCATGAAAAAGCTGATTCATTTTAGTAATTCCATTCAAAAAGTGAAACTTGTATATTATATTCATTCATTCCACACAGACTGATACATTTCAAGTGTTTATTTCTTTTCATTTTGATGATTATAACTGACAACTAATGAAAACCCCAAATTCAGTATCTCAGAAAATTAGAATATTGTGAAAAGGTTCAGTATTGAAGACGCCTGGTGCCACACTCTAATCAGCTATTAACTCAAAACACCTGCAAAGGCCTTTAAATGGTCTCTCAGTCTAGTTCTGTAGGCTACACAATCATGGGGAAGACTGCTGACTGGACAGTTGTACAAAATACGACCACTGGCACCTTGCACAAGAAGGGCAAGACACGAAAGGTCCTTGCTTAGGAAGCTGGCTGTTCACAGAGCTCTGTGTCCAACCACATTAATAGAGAGGCCAAGGGAAGTAGAAAAAAGTGTACAAGCAATAGAGATAACCGCACCCTGGAGAAGAGTGTGGAACCAAATCCATTCAAAATGTGGGGGAGATTCACAAAGAGTGGACTGCAGCTAGAGTCAGTGCTTCAAGAACCACCACACACAGACGTATGCAAGACATGGGTTTCAGCTGTCGCATTCCTTGTGTCAAGCCACTCTTAAACAAGAGACAGCGTCAGAAGTGTCTCGCCTGGGCTAAAGATGAAAGTCTTCTCTGATGAAAGTCAATTTTGCATTTCCTTTGGAAATCAAGGTCCCAATGTCTGGAGGAAGAGAGGAGAGGCACAGAATGCACATTGCTTGAGGTCCAGTGTAAAGTTTTCACAGTCAGTCATGGTTTGGGGTGCCATGTCATCTGCTGGTGTTGGTCCACTGTGTTTTCTAAGGTCCAAGGTCAACGCAGCCGTCTACCAGGACATTTGAGAGCACTTCATGCTTCCTACTGCTGACCAACTTTATGGAGATGTAGATTTCATTTTCCAACAGGACTTGGCACCTGCACACAGTGCCAAAGCTACCAGTACCTGGTTTAAGGACCAGGGTATCCCTGTTCTTAATTGGCCAGCAAACTCGCCTGACCTTAACCCCATAGAAACTCTATGGGGAATTGTGAAGAGGAAGATGCGATACGCCAGACCCAACAATGCAGAAGAGCTGAAGGCCACTATCAGAGCAACCTGGGCTCTCATAACACCTTAGCAGTGCCACAGACTGATCGACTCCATGCCACGCTGCATTTCTGCAGTAATCCAGGCAAATGGAGCCCCAACTAAATATTGAGTGCTGTACATGCTCATACTTCTCATGTTCATAGTTAAGTGATATTCAAATTTTCTGAGATACTGAATTTGGTATCTCAGAGTTTGAGTTTTTTTTATTAGTTGTCAGTTATAATCATCAAAATTAAAAGGCCCGCTCCACAGTTCCCTGCCTGGCCCGCTCCACAGTGCCCTGCCCGGTTTTTGGATTATAGTTCTATGTTTTCTTCTATATACAGTCCGTTTCCTGTCTCTAGTTTTGTGTTTGTCCCTGTTGCCATGTATGTCCCAGTTCCCGTCACTGTTAATGTTCCATTGTCGTCAATGTTGTCCGTACTCGTCCCTGTCTCTTTTCCTTTTCCCACTGTAGTCTTTGTTCCTGTTCCCTTGTCATTTCACCAGCTCTATGTCCAGTCTCCTGTCGGTGCCCCGGCCCATTCTCCTGTCCAGCTGTCTGTCCAGTCCCCTGTCCAGTCGTCGTTTGTCCAGTCCCCTGTCCAGTCATTTGTCCCATCTCCTGCCCGTTCCCCTGTCCCGCCACCTGCCTGTTCCCCAGTCCAGTCATTTTTCCCGTCTCCTGTTCAACTCCCTAATCTGTTCCCAGGTCCAGCCACCCTTCTGAGCCAGCTCTCTTTGAGCCTTCTTTTAGGCGCCTCGGGAGCTGCGCATTGGGGGGGGGGGGGAGGTTATGTCACCTTCTGCCCTGTCCAGTTCATGTTAGTCTGTCTTGTCATGTCCATGTGCTCCTTGTTGTCTTGCTCCATGTGCTTCTGTTTGTTTTGGTCATGTGCTCCTTCTGTCTCCGCCCTCTAGTCAGGTCCCTTGTTTGTAGCCCGCCCCTTTCCAGTTGTTCCTAGTTGGTCTTGGTTCATTTATACGCCATGTTGTCCCCTGTGTGTTTGCTTGGTGTTTTGTTTTCATGTTGGCTGTTTGATTCCTTATGTTTAGCTTCCACGTAGCAATTAGCCTTAGCTTGACGCTCTACCACTCTCCTATTCCTTTACATCCACCAACACTACGTTAGAAAGACACAGGAACTCCACAGAACCACTTGGTTAAAAAGTAGTTAAAAAGTTACTGCTTGAAAATATAGGATGATACAGAAGTGTCGTTTTTTCCAAAGTTCCTTCCAAAAGTTAACCAAAAAGAGAGTTAAAGAGAGGTCAAAAAAACGTTTGGCTTCACAGCTCCATTCCTCCTTTCACCCGCACAAACGATCTCTACTAGCCCCTCCCCCAGCCTCTCACAGATGCAGAGTTATCAAGAGGCAACCACTCTGTTCTATATGTCTATTTTTTACAACATACATAAATGAATTTTATATGTTGCTGTAAATACCTTAACTTATAAATGATAACATGTTAACTTTCAAATAAAAAATGAACTATAATTAATACTGAACATAAATATTGCAATATTCCCAATAATCCAGTAACAAGATAAACATTCTAACAACCTAAGTTACATTTAGGCTTCTACACCTTATCTGTTTGTTTTGTAATCTAGTTCCTAGTCCCCTCTGTTTGCTTTGTTCTTTGGTTTTGGTTTTGTCCCTTTGTATAGTATTAAACACTTGTGTTTACATCCTGCCTCCTCGTCTGCTATCCCACGTGTCAAACAGTGTCTCAGACAGCACGCAGACTGTAAGTAACCATTTCCGGTAATGATTTTCTGTGTGAGAGCTTTTAGAGGTGGCCGTCTAGGTCCCATCATCACCACTCTGAACAATTCTGAACCTGTAAGTGTCTCTAGTGTGAAGTGTTTTACACCAAGTCACAGCGAATGACTGTATAATTTACATCTTAACCGTTTAACTGTGCAGAAAAATAAATTCCCCTGTAAATGGAGCCCTGTCTGTTGTATGTACCTGCTCAGGATCTACTGCCTACAAGACAGTTAACAACCATTACAGACGACCAGTGTTAGACCAGTAAGCTGGGTATTAAAACAGACAGCAGAAAAATACAACTGGTCCTGAAACTGAGCCACCGCAAAGAAAGACGACCAACGAGGAGAAATGAAAGCTGCTGCTCAGAACGAGCTGATGGTAAACAAAAGACTGAGGCACCAGCGCTGTTCGTACTGACACAACAAAAGACGGACGAGGAGGAACATGTTAAGCATGGTTCGGTACCACACACAGGCGGATAAAGACAAAATAAAGGCTGGAATAACGACCAGAGTCTATTTACAGACGATGTTGTTTCCACAGTTCATGCTGCATGCTCGCCATTAGCTTTGTTCTTATTCGCCACCCATGAGAACCTGATTTGGGATGGGATCCGTCACGGGCTTAACGACACGACCAAACCCAAAACATCAATGAAAAAGCCCACTTAAGGGCCGTTTCTGACACACGACAACATGTAAAACCACCGTACCGTCGTTTCTTTGTCTTTATTGCCTAGTCAAGTTTAATCTCAGTACCTATGCTTTCTGGCTGATGTTTTGGTCACTGTTGAATGTTGCTGGTGCTTTCACACTCGTGGTAGCATGAGACGGACTCTACAACCCACACAAGTGGCTCAGGTAGTGCAGCTCATCCAGGATGGCACATCAATGCGAGCTGTGGCAAAAAGGTTTGCTGTGTCTGTCAGCGTAGTGTCCAGAGCCTGGAGGCGCTACCAGGAGTCAGGCCAGTACACCAGGAGACATGGAGGAGGCCGTAGGAGGGCAACAACCCAGCAGCAGGACCGCTACCTCTGCCTTTGCGCAAGGAGGAACAGGAGGAGCACTGCCAGAGCCCTGCAAAATGACCTCCAGCAAGCCACACATGTGCATGTGTATGCACAAACGGTTAGAAACCGACTCCATGAGGATGGTATGAGGGCCCGTAGTCCACAGATGGGGGTTGTGCTCACAGCCCAACACCATGCAGGACACTTGGCATTTGCCAGAGAACACCAGGATTGGCAAATTCGCCACTGGCGTCCTGTGCTCTTCACAGATGAAAGCAGGTTCACACTGAGCACATGTGACAGACGTAACAGAGTCTGGAGACGCTGTGGAGAGCGATCTGCTGCCTGCAACAACCTTCAGCATGACCGGGTTGGCAGTGGGTCAGTAATGGTGTGGAACGGCATTTCTTTGGAGGGCCGCACACCCCTCCATGTGCTCACCAGAGGAAGCCTGACTGCCATTAGGTACTGAGATGAGATCCTCAGACCCCTTGTGAGACCATATGCTGGTGCGGTTGGACCTGGGTTCCTCCTAATTGGCCCTGTAACTGGAGCCAAAGAAACCCAGAGGAGTAACTCTTGCTAAAGTATGTGATTCTAAACCCCACAACTGTAGAGATGAAATCCAGATGTTTTCTACATGTTGAAATACATGTGATTTTTTTTTATTTTATTTTTTTTTATTTTTTATTTATTTAACAGGGACAGTGCACATTAATCAACATTTCAGTTTCTACATCAATGTAAATGTGCCGGAGTTAGCTAAAAAGCTAATTTTCATCCGTAGTCCCTAGGCAGGTTGCTGTAAAAGCCAGTGTCAACAGCTTCAATGAAATTTACAAAACTCCACCACCCACACACAATAACATCACATAGACACATACATGCATATATATACATACACACATACATGCATACATGCATACATATATACATATACACATATATACATATATACACATATATATCAATGATTACAGATTTGGTTTGCTTTCAGCCATATCTTCAGTTTATATTTAAAATTCAAATAATTTGTGCATGTCCGTAACTCAGTTGGTAGACCATTCCAGTATTGACTAGCTCTAATAGAAAAGACTGTTTGCCCAAACTTACTCCGTCTATATTGTACAATACAATCCCCTCTAATAGATGATCTTGTTACCACATTACCCCTGCTGTCTTTTTGTTTTACAAACTGTCTCAGTGGAGGAGGAGCAAACCCATATAAAATCTTAAACATGAGACAGGCATCTAAGAGATGTTTAAAACTATCAAAACTGAGTAAGTTGTACTTTTGTACTATATAACAATGATGATGACTATTAGGCTTCTTATCTAGTATCTTTAGTGCTTGTTTATAGAGAGATTCAATAGGTTTCAAAATTGACAAGCTTGTTTGTGACCAGCTTGTAAAGCAGTATGTTATGTGAGAGAAAATCATAGCATGCATAAAAAGTTTTGCTGCTTCTATCGTTAAATATGGTCTTATGTGCCTGAAATTAGCCAAGTTCAATTTAATAGTATTTGTCACTTTTTTAACTTGCTTTTTAAATGCCATGTTTGAATCTAGAATGATTCCAAGATATTTAGTATCAGACACTAACTTAAGCTTTTCTCCTCTAACCAGCACGTCAGCTTGAACCGTTTCTGTCAATTTCCGTGAAAAAAATATACAAACAGTTTTATTTATGTTTAAGTATAAACATGAATTAGTTAGCCAATCAGATATTAGGACCATAGCTGCAGTTAACTCACTTGCAGCTTGCTGTTTATTTTTAGCATGCACATAAAGAACGGTGTCATCAGCATACATCTGTATGTTTGCAGATGAACAAACTGACGGCAGGTCATTAACGTATAAGCTAAACAAAATAGGGCCCAATACTGATCCTTGTGGGACACCAGTTATACAGTTTAAATATGTAGACTGGGTTTTACCAACACGTACCCTTTGCTTCCTGTTTGATAAATATGAGTTCATCCATTTAATAGAATCAGTAGAAAAATTGAAACAAGATAATTTAGACAAGAGTACATCATGATTTACAGTATCAAATGCCCGTTTTAAATCCAAGAATACTGCTCCAATAACCCCACCCTCATCTAACTTTGATTTTACATTTTCAAGAAAATAGCAAATAGCTGTTTCTGTTGAATGGTTAGAACGAAATCCAAACTGCATTGAATGTAGAGGATTATGACCCTTATTCAGGTGAGCTGTCAACTGCTGTACCACCCACTTCTCAGCCACCTTGGAAACCACGGGTAAAATACTAATAGGTCTATAATTTTCTACAACTGTTCGATCACCAGCCTTAAAAATGGGTGTTATGACAGCTGGCTTCCACGCACTTGGAAAAATTCCTTGATTAATTGAGTGATTAATCAATTTAGCAATGGGACTAGCCAGGATATCCTTGTACAATTTTAAAAATGTAGTGTCCAAACCATAAACATCCTTTGCTTTAGAGTCTCTTATCGAATTTATAATATTTAATACTGCAGATTCTGTTGTTTCTGTTATTGTAAAAACTGGTATAGCATCATTAATGGGTGTAGACATTATAGTCTTAGGAGAAAAGTTCTGGGTTAGCTGCTCAATTGAATTTATAAAAAAATTGTTAAAAATATTTGCTACCATATCACGATCCTGAATTAAGATTCCATTTACTTTGAGTTCATATTCCTTTGTTCTCTGGTCATTATTCCTTCCAGTTAATTTATTAAGATTTTTCCAGATCATTTTCCCATTTCCCTTTGCATCATCAATTATTTTAATAAAAAACTCAGCTTTAGCCTTCCTTATGTTCCTTACTACCTTGTTTCGCAGAGATGTAAAAATAAATTTGTCATTATTCAAACCTGTATTCAGTGCTCTTTTTAGTGCAATATCTCGCTCTTTCATTTGTTGCAAGAGGGCATCATTAAGCCATGGTAAAGTCTCCCTTTGTCTGGGTTTGGACTGTACCATCCTAGCAAAAGAGGACATCACTTTATTGATAGTTGATAAAAAGATGTCACAATTGTTCTCAATATCTTTACTGGACAAAATATTAAGCCAGTCAATTTGTTTTAGAGCAGTTTCAAGATTATGCATTTCACTTTTTGGAATTCTCTGTTGATAATGTTTTGGTTTAATAATGTTTTTGAACCGTTTTTTGGTTAATTTCCTTGCCACTAATATAAAATTATGGTCAGACAGACCTGTTAGTAAATTGGACGATTTAGTTATTCTCTCTGGTCTATTTGTAAACATTAAGTCAATTTGCGTCTGAGAAGATTTAGTTACCCTTGTTGGTCCTTGTACAAGCTGCGTAAGACTGAACTTATCTGTTATCTGCTTAAGTCTTTTCCTGTCCAGTTTATTCTCCCAATTGATGTTAAAATCACCCATAAGTATTAGCTCTTTCTTTTCATCACATTCTTTAAGAATGCTATAAAGATGTTCGTAAAATAAGCTATTCGATGATGGTGGTCGATATAAGCAGATAACAATGAAGGACATTTCGAGAGACAATGAAACATTCAGCCCAATACATTCTAAATCCATTTCATGCGACCATTCAATAAGACTGCATAGCATACATGTTAAACTGTATGCTATGCTTAGGGATCTGGAGTTTCACCAGTTTCCCTTTTAGGGGTATGGTATGGGTCTGAGGAGCAAGCAGACCACTTCCATATAAGGGATAAGTATTTCTATATGTTGTGCAATGCCCAGCCTATATAAAGTGGAAGAGAGCTGTGCTTGGGGAGGGTAGGCTGAATTGGACAAGACGTCCCCCAAGCAACGTTGCTTGTAAAATGCTGTCTGTAATAAAGTATTATCATGTTTGACCAAAACAGTATTTGACGGATTCTTCTCTTCAACACCTACAAACCATCACATCTCCTCAAGTTTACAACACAGGTCCAGTGATCCTGCAGCGACTGAAGAGATTCACTTCACATTCTCATCATCATCATCATCATCATCATCAGCAGCAGCAGCAGCAGCAGCATCCAGACTCATGTTTTTACTTCCCATTCGTACTTGGGAAAGCTCCGCCTCCTGCGCTAGGATTGGCTAATAATTGGAGGATCAAGCGTCAGTATGAAAGGATAACCAATCCTGGTGCAGGAGGTGAAATGATACCACCCAATCCCAACACAGAGAGGCGGTACCTTAATCAATACAGGTGGTGAAGGAAAACACATTGCATCCTGGTCAAAGGCGGAAGTGGCAGCTTTGCTACGTCATGTTTGAAGCCTAGCAACAAGGGCAACTGGTTCACCTAAGATATCTCAGGGCAGCTCCCAGCACAAATTCAATGTTGTTCTGACAATGTTTTCGCATATAGATCTTTTTAAATGAACCGAACTCAATTCTATTAAAGTGAACCTGAAAGGGAACCAGATGCAAATGATCTCAGTTCTCTTTGTGTTCACATTGTAAGTGAACTATAAAGAGGACTGAGTTCTCTTTCTGGTCCTCTTTAGCACTGATGAGATCTCAGACCACTTTCTGTTCACACTACAACTCTTTGAGCACTCAGACCCCAGCTATGTAACACTGAATTATGGGCAGTGTGTTCAAAATGGCCACTTTTCATGTTGCTGCAGCTTTGCTGCTACATTTTCATGAAGCAGGGGAAAAAAGAGAGGAAAAACAGATTTGATATGATTGTTTTGCTCTAATTTTTTCGCGTGTATTCATGTACTTTTGTCTAATTTTCTTTACTTTCAAGCGGCACTGCAGTGCCATCCTGTTGTATCCTCTTTTTTTCATGCTTTCTGAAAACAACATAAAAACCTTCATATTTTTATGCGTTGCGGAGAGCTGACGTTTAATGTGGTCCTCTTTCCAGATATCCAAATATGCCGTGGTCTCTTCCTGAGACCACACAATTCCACAAGCAGCCATTTTCTCAAGTTTTTAATTTGTGAGAATTGAAACTGGTTACGGCAAGCCTCGGGGCTCTGTGCTGGAAACAAAACGCGTAGCGGACCCGGGCCGCTTTGTTTTCAAAATGCACATTTTAAGCGGACCATGAAATGAACCACAAACGAACCGAACTGAGACCACCTCCCTCTTTAGAGGGGTCTGAGTCCGTTTGCGGTGTTTACATATGCAGAAGAAACCATGACTCAGCGGTCTGAGTCCACTTCAGACGCTGAAACGGCCCAAGTGTGAATACGCCCTGAGCCGCACTCATCTGTTTCTCTTGTTTCATCGCTCATTCATCCTATACAGCCCTATTCATTTTCTCTTTGGTCCTTTGCTGTAAAGTGACCAACCTGCAGTTACTCATTTAGGGCAGATTCCCACACTCTAATCCCCAAATGAAGTGACCCCTCTATGTGTTTAATCGTCGACTGCAAATCCACAGCCATACTGACTCTCACTGCTCTATGAGTCTAATCCAGAGCCATGCTGACATTCACGCCCCACTTGGTCTAATCCACAGCTACACTAACCCTCACTCTTCTATGTGTCTAATCCACAGCCATATTGACCCTCACTGCTCTATGTGTCTCTTCCACAGTCTTACCCACTCTCACTCCTCTATATGTCTAATACACAGTCATATCGACCCACACTCCTCTATATGTCTAATACACAGTCAATGACCCTTACTCCTCTCTGTGAGGAGTTCACACATATATCACTACCACTGAGAGTTGTTTAGAGAATCTCTAGATTTAGATCAAACCACTGAAAATGATTTAATATGGAAAAAAATATTTATTATAGTATTAATATGTTATATTGAATTTTTTTTTTTTTTTTAAATGAATGTTGCAGAGTTGTTGAAAACCGTTGGAACTGTCCTTTAACTGTCTTCCTCCACGAATGTCACCTGCAACAGATGGAGACATGCATTACAAGGGGGATCTTGTCTTCCCTTACTTCAACTTAAGACAGTACATGTACAACTATCACAATATCCTATTTGTCTGCTTTTTTAAAACACTAGCTATTTGAGCTTTACTGCCTCTTCTGTTAGTGTTCATTTCCTCTCCTCCCTGGCTAACCTGATACTACACTGGCACGCTGCATCGTAGCCATTCATGTTGCAGTATCTGCTGGAAACCAGGCCTCCAGGCTGGGTGACGCTGCAGGCACCAGTGAATTAGATTGCGGCATTCTGATGGGATTGGATGGGAAACAGATGCTTAACCACTAAATCAATCTTCTTCTCAACATTTCAAAAGTACCACCATGTGATGGGTGGGCTGTAACTACAACATACAGAGTACACCATTATAGACAAATACGTTTAGGGACATCAGCGTTTACTCGGAGTCTTTGATCCTCTATGATCAGTTAAAAGTATGAACCATTGTCAGTTCTCCACTCGTGTAACAGGATGCTCTCATTTATCTTACCACGAGATAGGCCGTCTCTGAAGTGCAGACGTCCACCAATGATTTCTCTGTTGTCAGCAAATGGAAGGTCTCCACAAACTGTGGCGAACAAAAGTACCCCGAGGGACCAAACAGTCGCTGGTCCAGCATGATACCGCCCTTGTAGAAAAAACTCAGGGGGGCAGTATTCGACCGTGCCTGAGAACATGAAAGAGGAAGAGAAGTGAGTGGAGCTGAACACAGACAGTCATTTCTATGCTAGAGTTTACCAGCTAAGTTCTTCAATTACCTGCAAAGCTGTCAAAACCAGATTTCTTGATGAAATCCCCGCACCCGAAGTCTATCAGCTTCAGCTCCAGGGTGTCTGGGTTGATCAGCAAGTTCTCAAGTTTTATATCACGGTGCAGAACACCTCTCTTGTGGCACTGGGACGCTGCTGGTAAGCAATGATATGTAAAGAATATGGGGAGAAACTCATGGAGCCTAGGATCATCATGTGTTACTAGCATTTCATTCACACGGAGGTTGCAGGTGCACGTACCCCTTTAAAATAGCGGTCACCGTGCAGTTTCTGGACGATTTTGATGGCCACCTACAACACAAACACAAAACATATGATAAGACTAGAAGCACTGAAAAGGCCAGAGAGGAGATGATGACCGTAAAATGGATTTAGGGAGTGAATGAACTCAGCACCTGGAGGCCGTCCGATATGCGCTGTCCTTTAAAGACAGACCCGAAGCTGCCTTCTCCAAGTTTCTCTCCAACACTGTAGCAGGAGGTAAAGGTGTCTATGGGGAACAGTGTTAGAAATGAATATCAGCTGTCTTTAGATCATCTAGAATGAGTTTATCCATCATTTACTGGCCATGATGTAGTTCTGATATCACACCAGGCCACTGTAAACATGAACCCTTAGGATAACCATAGTGCTTTAAAAATAAAGCAGAGTAAAGTGTAGATGATGTGGTGATGTAGGAAATGGACTTACAAGGCTTGGTGGCTTTGCTTGGTTTGCAAGTCTTTCTCTTGGGGGGCTTCACTGCCCCTTTAGTCTTCTTTCCTGCTGGGGCTTTAGTGTCCAGGACATCCAGCACTTCAGCAGGTCCTTTCTTGGCAGAGCAGTTGTTAGTTCCCTGCAGGACAGTCTGGCTACAGCCCTCCTCTGTCCTTTTTCTCTTTCGATCTGAACACAGGACCATCATTTGAACATTAAAGAGGAGCTAATATGCTCATTTTCATTTTCTTTATTCTGGTTTTGGGGTCTGCTAGAATAGATTTACAGGCTTTCATTTTCCCAAGACACATTATTGTCTGAAACGTCCACACTAGCAGACAACCAGTCGTTTACGTCACCCCAAGTTTGTCTCTTGTGGTTGTTTGAGGCTTTTCGCATTGTCCCGTGTGGGTGTGTACAAAGTCCAGGAAAGCTAGTTAGTTTTTAAGGCACGTGTTATTATTGACGACTGAATTTGAATGGAAGCCTCACTGCTTACCTTTATTGGCCAGTTTAAACCAATACGGGACGCGATCTGTTCCATATTTCCGCAAATGTCCGATATACACGTCTGTCACATGCACATGAATGATCACAATCTCCGTCCCCTCCCCAACCCCTTGGACTCAGCTCAAACATGGGACGCGCTTTGTTCCGTTTTACCGTAAATGACCGATAAACACGTGTATCACTCATGACTGATCACACTCTCCCCCAAACAACCCGGTACCCCCCCAACTCCCCCCATTAATAAGATCAAATACTGGACGCGATTTTGAACACATGTCACTCACACATGACCACGCCCCCTGTCACTCCCCACCGCCTTTTATTTCTATTTCTGAAAGGTGGCAACCCTAAGTGGAACACCATCCAGGGATCTTCAGTGCACTACAGATGTAGTTTGGTTACTTACTGCATACTACAGACTACCATTAGGAAGTTTTGGTACTCCAGTAGTATGTAGTTTGCCGTTTTGAATACAGACATGATTTTAACTCGATTTGTTGCTTGTTGCTAAATCGCTTAACTGTGTACCCCCATAGGAAATGACTGGACGCAATGTCAGGTCCTATACATATAATTCCAACACAGTAGTTCAGGAAGCTGAGAAAAGGGCTTTCTGGTGTGAACTTTGAACTTTATAACTTTGCAGGCCGAACTTTATAACTTTGCACAGAGCCACATAGCACTTTAAAGGAAAAGGGAAAAAATGGAAAATGATGATAAATCCCCTTTAAATGGAATTACATACAAAATAAGATAAATATATTGTAGGGTTTATCACTATTAGCACCACACAATATACACAGTAAAGATAATACTAGGAAGATGTGTTGGGTTGTAAGAGTATTTAGATGATGTGGTGATTTACAGGAACATTAGTGCTGCACTGATCATCATAAAAGTCTCTAAATAATCTCAGATAGTTTAATCCCAAATTCAATATCTAAACTCAGCTGGGATTTAGACCTTAATCATAACAGAACACAGCAAACAGACAAAGCACTAGTGTATGCAATCAAACCTTTGTGCGCAGAGCGCCGCTCCATCATTTGCTGTATGGGCTGAAACGAGGTGCAGTTTCTCTGTTTTCTGTCAGGTTCCACTAAACGTGTTTCCAGACTAGACGTGTGGACCGGTTTCTTCTCCTCTACCCACTAGAAATTCCGGAACTCCACATGCAGAACGTCACGACCCTCATTCATTATGACCTCATAATTACTGTATTCGGGCTCTGAGCCATTGGAGTAGCCATGGTGATGTTCAGAATGCTCCAGCATGTACACTAAGTCTGCACTTAAACTCTCCCCCAAAATAAGCATGACTCTAAACAGGACAAACACACGACACAGACTGGAATGATGCAGTCAGAAGTCATTCTCTGTGTTCAGTATAGCACACTGTGCACACCTGTATATCCTACTGTATCAGTATACACTGTATATCATTGTGCAATATACCCATTCCCATTCCCGTTCCCACTGTGGCTCACAAAGGCTTGACTTACTTTTCCTGGAAGAGTAACCTAAACAAGAGCAAACCAAGTGTTGATGAAATATGACTGGCGGGCTTCACTGAGATTTTAATCGAGGTTATAATCCTTAATGGAAGACTCCAGTGTTTTCCTGCTTCCACTCTTACCTGTAAGCATCTGGTTGTTCACTATGGAAAACACGTTGTGCATTTCCCAGCTCTTAGAAAACAACAGAAATCCTGTTTATTGCTTCCTGTATATTTCTCTGTTTGCCAGTCTGGTTTTTGACATTACTGTTCCACCTTAAATGGTGTGGAACTCCATTCTGGTGCCTGAGCAAGCTATAGCCTTTAAGGTGGAATGGAACATAGGATTAAGAAACTGGTGAATTCAACCTTGCTTAATGATGAACATGAAGATAAACATACACTGCATGAAGTGTCAATATCCTCTTCACACCCTGGAAAGTTAGATTCCTGCATGTAGAGCCCGCCATTACTCTTGATCCTGGTTTGTGCCTGGTTAGACCATTTAAGAACAGGCAGCTAATGAAAGGAACTGTAAACGCACTGATGGCTGAAGCTCTTGTTAAGTGACTGTCACCACACACTCCGGTAAAGAAACCACGTTCGGCCGCAAACAAAAGGAAGTGATATTCATAGAAGCAAAACGAGTTAACACTGCTGTTTCTGGGAGTGCTGGGAGTGAGGGGATGAAGTTTGGTGCTGAACTCACAACGTTTGATCTAGACTGTTAGGTAAGCAACTGTTAATGCTAACTTTGAGGAGAACAGACTGTGCAACGCCTTTTCCTTATGATACAGGTGGATATCGATATGTTTCCACCTTTCATTTGAACTATAAATTTGACAGGTTGCATAATCTATGAATTTAAGCATGAATATTGATCTGGATCACTCAATGTTTAAAATCGTCACAAATCTGCGACTTTTTAATAGTAATTTAAAACTTACTAAAATACTCAGATGGAAAGGTCCAACAGAACCACAGCGTTTAGTCAACATAATGAACATTAAACACATTGTGATATTTTAATATCCAGTACTTCCGGTGATTTGGACTTTATAGCACAATGTAAAAACAGGTTCACTAAAATCCATGGTTCTATTAATGTAAAGTGTATCAATGTATATAAAAATAAGTTAAATCATTAATAAAGTACAAGTTTGGTGCAATGACTGACTCTGAAGAGTCTTAGAGTCTTTAGTCTCCTGTTGTGCAGCATGAAGAGACCAGTACACTTCAAGAGACATTCCCACGATGGATAAGTTCATCCCTAAAGAGAAGGCATCCTCGGATGGTTCTCTTCATGCTCTGTCCCCTTGGCCTCAGCACAGTGTTGGCATGGTCACTGGGAGTGCTGTGAGCTGACCGATTGCGAGGTCCAGTCTGCAACTCGTGCTCTGGCTGCCAGTTTCTGCCGGAGCTCCCTCACCTCCTGCAGGAGCTCACGCTCCTCACGGTCAAGTGCTCCCCGGCCTCGGTCCAAAGAAACTGTAATCAACACCACAACACACACAAAGCGTCAGGTACTTCTCTGTATCTAAATGCACTGACCGCTTTATGGAGGCATCTACCATATACCATCATATGCAAAGGTTAGAAGCTCCTAGCCACTGAAATGTTTAGTTGATGCTCTGTGTGAAAAGACGTATTAACCCTCAGCAGAGAAAGAACAAGCTAAAACTGGGAACAAGATGTAGTTCTGACTTTAGTTTCTAAAGCTTGTTCACTCTAATCAACTACTGGACCTTTTGTACTTTAGAAGGTCTACAAACGTTTCATAACACTTAAACTGCCTAATGGACTACTATAAACACTAGAACTTAACCTACGTCACAGAGGAACGTTATTCAGTACTGCACCGAGCCCTCAATGGAGTGAGAACAGCTCATGCACTACTGGTTTTAATAAGCACACATAAGGCTGGACAAGATATTTGACTGTTGTGTCTAAGCTTTACTTACAGCATGTGGAGTCATCTGAAGAAGCCTGGCTGATATTGGCGGTACCAGCCTGCAGAGCGTCAGGCTTGTGCAAAACTCTTGTTGAGCAGGGAGACCGGAGCTGATTCTCCATCGGCTGATCTACAGAAAACACTCACTGTCACTCAGGCAGTTTGGAGACAGCACTACTGTATAGATACCACGAGAAAGACACTGAGGCCAAAACAGCTCTTTTCCCTGTACAGTCAAAACTATGATAAGCTCATCTGACAGAAATCGCCTGTGACTGAAACATACCTAATAGTGTGTAATGCACGAATAACAGCTGTGATTGGATAGGGCATGGACTGCACACGTTTCTGGACGTAAGCCACATCAATGTTCAAACACCTTTGTGTCAAAGGATTGTGGAGTCGGGCTGGATTTGGTGGATGTCTTCTCTG